>QEPC01007621.1:1444397-1464556 GCA_003113815.1 Sphenodon punctatus
ACTGGGGGCCCCCTCCCCCCCCCCAACCATGGATCTTGCTAAAGAAGTAGCAGAATTGGTGCGCTCCGTACAGGCTGTATCCATGGACGTACGAGTCCTCCATGATAACCAACAGGCCCTAACTAGAGCAGTGGCCCGGCTCCAGGCGGCCCCTGAGGGGTCACCCCCTGCCGGGGGGCATGGGGAGACCCCGGCCCCAGGGCCCGAGCGACCGGCAGGGCATCTCCCCCGGGAGCCCCAAGGGCCACAGATTGAGAAATTCATGGGAGACCGCAAGGCCTTCCAGGGCTTTATGGCCCTGTGCCGATTAACCTTTTCAATGCAGCCACAGACATACTCTACCGACACCCTTAAGGTAGCATGTATTATTGGGAATCTGGGGGGTACCGCCTTAGAATGGGCCACGACCCTGCTACAAGGGGATAGCCCCTTGCTGTCGAACTACCCCGAATTCGTGAAGGAATTTACAAGCTTCTTCGACCATCCCCATAGGGCGCGGGATGCGGAAACAGCTATCCTCGCCCTGAAGCAAGGGCGGGGAAGCTTGCTGGAGTACATTACCCAGTTTCATCAGCTAGCTTTAGAGCTTCAGTGGCCAAAGGAAGTTTTGCGGGTCATGTTTCATAGGGGGCTGGGCGACGAATTGAAGGATCAGTTAGCTTTTACGGCGCTCCCCGAAACTTGGGAGGAGATCTCCACACTTACATTACAGATAGAGGACCGCCTGGCGGAGAGACGTCGGGAGCGGAAACAAGAGAGCCGGGGCTTTTTGCCATGCCCTGTGGGAGTCTCGCCTACCCCCCCGGGGGCTGCAAGGAGCTCCGACCCTGAACCCATGCAGATTGGTGCGTCCCGAGGCCCGCTGACCAAGGAGGAAAGAGAAAGACGACGCCAGGCGCGGGCCTGCTTTTACTGTGGGGACACGGCTCACTTCATTCTAGAATGCCCCTCTATACCCCCGGACCGTCGAGGCCCGGGAAATGCGCGAGGCCGGGAAGGAGCAGGGACTCCCTGGCCGTAAACCTGTTACCTGCAACCTTGACAACCCTCCGAACCCACTTGCGGATTCCCCTTACCCTTACGGTAACCACCGGCCGTTCTATCATCGTCTGGGCCATGGTGGACTCCGGAGCCTTCAGGAATTTTATTGACGAGGGGTTCCTGCGAGAGCAAGCGATTCCCACTACCCCCCAAGAAGACCCCGGAGCGGATCCACTCCATAGATGGTTCCCCTTTGATATCTGGGCCAGTGACGCTGCAGACACAGCCCCTCTGGTGCGCGGTGGGGGCTCATCAGGAGACTCTCTCCCTGGACCTAGTTTGTACTCCGCTGTTTAGAGTAGTCCTGGGGTTACCGTGGTTGACCCTGCATAATCCCCAAGTGAACTGGGCCACTTGTTGTGTGCAATTTACCTCGCCACACTGTAAGGAGAAGTGCGTCCAGGCACCGCCCTCCACCTTCAAGACCGCAGCCAGGACGCAAGGGCCTTGCCAAGCCTCGGGGTTCCAGTTACCCCCGGAATACGCTGCTTTCATGGACGTCTTCAGTAAGGTCCAAGCTACGGAGCTAACCCCCCATCGGACATATGATTGCCCCATTGACCTCCTTCTGGACAAAGAACCCCCTTTCGGCCGCATATATGCCTTGTCGGCTCCAGAATTGAAGACTCTGTGCCAATACTTGGATGATAGCCTGCGGAGTGGATTTATCCGGCACTCGTGTTCCCCGGCGGGGGCGCCCATATTTTTTGTGCCCAAGAAGGACGGGGGGCTCTGCCCCGCGTCGACTACCATGGCTTGAATGCCATCACAATCAAAAATAGATACCCCCTCCCGTTGATCCCCGAACTGTTAAACCGACTGCAGGGGGCCACCATCTACAGCAAGCTCAATCTCCGGGGGGCGTACAATCTCCTGCGGGTGAAGGCAGGGGATGAATGGAAGACCGCTTTCCGGACACGATACGGGCATTACGAATACCAAGTAATGCCATTTGGCCTGGCGAACGCCCCCGCGACCTTCCAGCATTTTATAAACGATATACTCAGAGAACTTTTGGACGTTTTTGTCATAGCCTACCTAGACGATATTCTTATTTATTCTACCTCGCAAGAACAGCACCGCACGCATGTCTGTCAAGTTCTCCAGAGGCTGAGGGACAACAAGCTATACTGCAAGGGGGAGAAATGCGCTTTCCACCTGACCACCATCGACTTTCTGGGATTTGTTATTTCCCCCGCAGGGATCCGGATGGACACCCAAAAGGTCGAAGCGATCCAGCGCTGGCCTGCCCCCAAGGCAGTGAAGCCCCTCCAACGCTTTCTGGGTAGTACGAATTACTATAGGCATTATATTCCATAATATGCGGCTATCACTACCCCCCTAACACGCTTACTAAAGAAAAATCAACCATACTTGTGGGGGAAGCACAGCAGAAAAGCTTAGAACTTCTCAAGCAGGCCTTTACCCAAGCCCCCCTGCTGAGACACCCAAACTTCGCCCAACCTTTTTGGGTGGAAGCCAACGCCTCCAGCACCGCCATTGGGGCGGTCCTACTACAGGAGGTGCCTAACTCAAAGCACCCCTTGCCCTGTGCCTACTATTCCCACCAGCTTACGCCGGCGGAGCAAAATTACTCTATTTTTGATAGAGAACTGTTGGCCATCAAGGCCGCCTTTGAGACTTGGCGCCACTACCTCGAGGGCGCCGCATACCCTGTCGAGGTAATTACGGACCACAAAAACCTTACCTTTTTGCAAACCGCGCAAATAAATAACGCCCGTCACGCCCGATGGGTGGTCTTTTTTGCTCGATTCGATTTTCATATCCAGTATAGACCAGGGCACCTCAACATCCTTGCTGATGCCCTATCTCGTTGCCAGGAGCGCATAGAAGGAACGCCACGACCCCAAGGGATGATCCTCCCAGCCAAGGTGTTCGTGGCCACCTATGTAACGGCAGAGCAACTAAAGACAGCCAGCCAGATGGAGCTTCCCGAGGCCCCCACCTCCGAATGGCTCCAGACCGATGGACTATGGAAGAGGAAGGACCAGGTCTTTGCCCCCCCATCCTGTAGGGCCCTCTTAATACAAGCCCATCATGATGCTCCCTTGGCTGGGCACCCAGGGCCGCAATGCACAATCCAGATGATCCGTAGGCACTTCTGGTGGCCGTCTTTGATTCTTGATGTTCGTAGACACATTGAACAATGTGACGTTTGTGCACGAATGAAGTTACCCAGGAAGGCCCCCGTGGGGTTCCTCCAGCTAGTAGCACCCCCTCAAGGACCCTGGCAACGGGTCGGACTTGACTTTATTGTGGATCTTCCCCCATCACGCTCGTACGATACCATCTTAGTTGTGGTAGACCATTTTACCAAATTCACCCACCTTATAGCGTGCAAGGGCCTTCCCTTGGCACGCAGGACGGCCCTCTTGTTCATACGCCATGTCCTAAAGTTGCACGGGTGCCCTAAGGAAATATGAAGCGACCGGGGTTCCCAATTTACCTCCCGGTTCTGGAGGGCACTGTTTTCAGCTCTACGAGTGACAGTGACGCCCACTACGGCATACCACCCGGCAGCCAACGGTCAGGTGGAACGCATGAACCAAAACGTGGAACAGTACCTTCGATGTTATACGACGTATCTCCAGGATGATTGGTACGCATGGCTCCCCCTTGCGGAGTTTGCCCTCAACAACGCCCCCAATGCCTCCATTGGGGATTCCCCCTTCTTTGTCTCTTATGGGTTCCACCCACAAATCAGGGTACACGACCTTCCCTCCGCAACTGTCCCGGCCGCAGGAGCCCTTGTCCGATGAATTCAAGAAGCCCAAAGGGTAGCCCAACTTACCTTACAGCAATCGCGACAGCGTTATAAGACAGCGGAAGATAAGCATCGCACCCCGGCCCCCGTGTTTCAGCCCAGCGACCTGGTATGGGTTAACCGCTGTCAGTATCCTTCCGCCCGACCCTCTGCAAAACTTGACTTCCACTATATGGGGCCGTACCCCGTTCTTCGACAGCTCAATGAAGTCACGTATAAACTTCGCTTGCCCCCCCATGTACGCATTCACCCCACGTTCCACGTGGCCTTGTTGAAGAAGGCCCACTCTCCGCCTCAGGCTCCTGCTCCGCTGCCCCCGAGCCTGATTCCCCCGAACATGGAATACGAGGTTCGGGCGATTTTGGATGCTCGCCGCCACTACGGCCGGCTCCAGTACCTTATCGACTGGGTAGGATATGGCCCCGAGGATTGCTGGCTCCTGGGAGCCAGCCTCCACGGTCCATGCCCCCGTCTTGGTCCGTGCATTCCATCGCCGACATCCCTCCAAGCCCTGCCCTTTGGGAGGGGTTGGCCGGGGGCCTCGCAGGGGGGGTACTGTCAAGACNAAGGGGCTGTACCCCATCAATAACAGGTGTCTCATTCCCCTCCAAGTCAAAGGTCTGGCTAACCATCATCACTTCAGTCTTGTTAGGATTCAGCTTCAATCGGCTCACCCTCATCCAGTCATCGACTGCAGCCAGGCATCAGGTAAGCACTGAGACTGCGAGACCTGTGTCAGAAGAAAAAGAGAGGTAGAGCATATTGATGACCTCACCCCAAACCCCTGAATGACCTCACCCAGAGGCCTCACATACATGTTGAACAAGAGGTGAGACAGAATAGAACCCTGCGGGACACCACAGGGAAAACCCCATCGGGACAACAAGCAATCGCCCATCACCACCCACTGGGACCTCCCCGATAGGGAAGAGTGGAACCATTCAAGAGGGGTCCCACACATGCCTTCCAGGTTCCACAGTTGTGTCAACAACATCTTGTGATCAGCTGCATCAAAGGCTGCTGAAAGATCTAACAAGATCAACAAGGTAGATTTCAAGGTCCATCTCAAGGTGCAGATCATCAACCAAAGCCACAGTCGCAGTGTCCGTGCTGCAACCAGGACAAAAACCTGACTGAAATAGGTCCAGGAATCCAATAGCTGTCAAGACCCGGCCGGGGGGTCGAGAACGCCCGCGGCATACAGGCCGGGGGGCGGACCCGGCCCCTACCCCAACAGCACCAAACGGAACGGAGGCGCCGCCCCTGTCTCTCCCCGTGACAGGGGCCGGGGTGCCCCCGCCCACACAGGACGCCCAAGCAGAGCCGCAGAAGGTGGAACAGGGGAAGGCAGGGACCAGCAAGACGAGAGAAGCGGCCACGCCCCCCTTGCGGCGCTCCGCACGCTTGCGAGAGCACGCAGAGGGGCGGGGCCAAGAAGATAAGAGCCAGCGCCGAGAAGCACTCGGCGCTGGTGATTGAGCGGAGACCGGCCCTCTGATTGAAGCTAAGTGATTGCGAGTTGAGCGTGTTGATTATTTTCCCTGACCTAGGCAACTGGATTCTAGAGTGTGTTGTGTAACCCTTCTCCCTTAACCTTCCCTTGTGAGCGTGGACGACGTGCGAGTGTGAGAGCGGGTGCGTGTGTGGAGTGTGAGTCCTTCTCTTCTAACCCTTTTCCCCTCCCCCTCCCTGGGCCAGCCATAGTGTACCTTCCCCCTCCCCTCAGCTGTGTGAGAGTATTCCCGTGTGCCTCCCTTGTCTTCCTGGGACCCCAATTCCCCCTTGCCAAGCACTCCTTCCTCACTGCCACCCAGAACCCCCCCGAACCTGAGCGTAGTGTGCGTGGAGAGACCTGTGTGCCTGGGGCTCAGACTCATACTACTCACCTGGCGCCCTATGATGATAGGGACCTGGGCACTGTGAGACCTATAGGTTCAAACACTATCCTGACGGGCACGTATTCCCCGAGAGATACCTTCCCGGGTAGGAGTCTGAGCTCGTGCGTGGGGTGCGTAGTAGGGTGGGTGGTTTGACGCCCCGACCCCCCAGGGGCCCGGCAGGGTCTGCACCCCTTCCCCCGTGACAATAGCATCAAGATGGGCCTGGAGCTGTCAGGCAATCACCCGTTCAATAACCTTCCCATAAAAGGGAAGGTTAGAGACAGGCTGATAGCTGACTAGGGAGTCAGCATTCTAAAGGTGGTTTCTCCAGCAAGTTTAAGGGCATCTGGCACCCTCCCCTCTAGTAGGGAGACATTGACAACCTTCAGCCATCAAATGGCCCCAAGGTCTCCCAGCTGGCTTTCACCAGGCAGGATGGGCAATAATCAAAGTCACAACTTAGGGTCCTCATCACCCCAAGCAGCTCCTCACATCAGTGGGTGATACCAATTTAAACCAATCCAAATAAACAGGACAAGACTGAGTTTCCATACCCTCAAACTCTGACTCCTCAGTGAAAATAGCATTGTCAATGTTTTGGTGAATACGTGTGATTTTGTCTGCAAAGTAATTAATAAAAATGTTACAGCGGGCATTAGATGACTTCATTTCCTGGTGGAGACAGGCTGGGTTAACGAGGCCCCTCAGCACGTGGAACAGCTCCACTGGACAGGACTTTGCAGACTTTATGATAGCAGAGAAGAAAGCTTTTTCCTCTCCTGAGGACCACTTTGAAAATTAGCACAAGCTCTGTGGGCCACGTAGGAGTTGGGGGTGAGGGAGGTTATTAGGGGTGTGCAATTCATTTTTGTTATTTTAATTACTAAAAGAAACAAAACTTTGTTTGTTTTAGTAATTAAAATACAAAACCAGATGACAAAGGTAAGGAAAACAGATGAAAACCATCAAAAAGCATCCGTTTTTGTAATAAGAATAAAAAAACCTGTGCATGCACAAAATGGCCACCAGGGCCATTCTGCACATGTGCTCCCTTCCCCCAATGGTGCTGGCAGTGTCGCAGTGGCCATTTTGAGCATGTGCAGACTGGCTGCCGGTGCCATCTTGGAAGAATCCTGTGCATACATAGAATGGTCTGACAGCCATTTTGCACACGCACAGTGATTTTTTAAAAAGATTTTTTAAAATTATGTTTAATAAAATAAAATGAAAAAAAACCAGTGAAAAAAACTAAAATGGTAGGGGTCGTTTATGAAACCCCCTGAAAATGAAGGGGGTTTTGTAAATGAAAATGAATGATATGCCTGTTGCCCACGCCTTGTAGTAAAGGTATGTGCTCAGGATGGAGGAAGGAAAGGGAAGGTCCAGATCATGCATCTACCCCCTATCCTCAAGTACATGTCCTCATTTCTGCTCCTGTAAGGAACATGGGCTTGAACCAGCACTCCTGTCCTGGGCCCTCAAGGCAATGGCTGACTCGTCAGCAGCACCCATGCACTCTGGTCACAGCCTAGGGGAATTGCCAAAAGCCCTCTCTGTGCTGGTACCATCACATCCCCTTTTCAGCATGTGAATCATCTGTTTCCCTGTCAGGATTGAACATTGAACCCCTGACCCTGACTGAGGCTGGTTTCTCCCCCTGCACCACCACCTGGTTATTTTTAAGCAAAAGGGTTTCATATATTTCTCTCGTCCCCCTGGGTTAGTAACCATGCCCATCCAGCCCCCGATAGGCTCCCAGCAGCATTTAAGGCATACATATATAGACATACCTTCCTAGACCTTTTTTGGCTTTAGGGGAAGGCAATACACAAGAACTACAGGGAAACCAGCTATGAGGGGGGATTAGGATAACAGCCCCTCAAGGAACCAGACAAGAAGCTCAAAGTGAGGCAGAGGAGCAAAACCTTCACACTCAAGGTGGAGGGGGAAGGGACAGACACAGAGGAATAACGGGGGGAGAATGGCCAACCAGGGGAATGAGCGGGACTGTGGCCTGTACTCTTCACAGACTTGGCCCCCTGTTCATGATATTCCCCTCCATCTCTTTCTGAGCCCTCTTCCCCCTGTAGTGCCTGAATTTTCCCTTCCTTGTTGCCTAGTCTTCCTCTCATCCAGTGGTCATTGGGCATTCAGGAGGTAGCTCAGAGTCCAAATGAGGATTCATGGCTCTTAGCCTTCCCCTGGTGGCTAGCCAAGTAAGATCCCGAGGGATAATATGCACCTCTGGTCTGGGCATGGGGGCTTTTGTTCCTTCTATAGATCCCTTCCTTCTGCCCCCTCCTCTATATCCCTGACTTTCCCCTTCCTGTAACCTGTTCCTTGGTTGCTGTATCTGCTTTCTCCTCCTTGGTTCCTGCTAGTTGCCTTTGGACCAGCTCTTCTTGCCTGGTACCCCACCTGTTCCTGGTAGGGATGGGTGAACGCGGTTCGGAAGTTCGGTGTTCGGCCCGAACTCGGCCTGTTCAGACTACCGAACGCGAACATGAACCTGAACGCGAACATACCGAACACCGAACGGCGAAATGCCAAACATACCGAATAGAACCAAACACCAAACGGCGAAATGGCCGAACTGTTCAGTCAGTTCGGATCGCGTTTGGGTGAATTCGGGTGGCAAAAAAAGGTTCACTGTAAGGTCAAACGTGACAGGGAGGGGTAGTACTAGTCACTGAGGAGCAGACTTCAAGGCACCAGGGGTGGAGAGACTTGCAAGAAATGAAACTATCTGCCTCCCCACTTCCCAACACCTTCTGAGCTAGTCAATGTTCCTGAACAGCAGACGCTGAATAGGATTATTAGATTGCTTTAAGTTTCATTTCAGTTTTGTACTGAAATGAAACTTAAACCTTAAACTGAAACCTTGTGTTGTTTGTGATTCCCCCATCCCATATAGATAGATAGATAGATAGATAGAGAGAGAGAGAGAGAGAGAGAGAGAGAGAGAGGGGGGACAGTAGACAGTTGTAGGAGTTAGCTTAGTGATAGAGATAGTGTTAGTGATTTAGTTTTAGTGTTTTTAGGAGTAGGTCTGTATATTTATTGGATAATCCATTTAGTTCATAGCATTTAGAATAGTTAATAGCAGTTAGATTTAGTGTACATATATATATATATATAATATTAAATTAAAAAAATTAAATAAAAAAACCCCATATAAAAACAAAAAAAACAAATAAAAAACAAAAAACCACCATATAAAACCAAATAAAAAACCAAAAAAACATATAAAAAACAACAAAAACACCCATATAACAAAACATTTCCTGAACAGCCGAACCCAAACCGAACGGCTGAACCGAATGGCCGAACCCGGTGAACTAACCGAATGCAGCCGAACCGAATGGCCGAACCGAATGCAACCGAACTGAACGGCCGAACCCAAACCGCAATCTGTTCGCCCATCCCTAGTTCCTGGACTAGCTGTGCTCCTCCTTGTTTCTTGTTTGATCTTTTCTTTTCTTTTTTTTTACTTTGCCTGCCCATGCCTGCCCGCCTGCCTGATTCTGTCCTGAACTGGTCCTTCTGCCCCTTGCCTGCTTGTCTACTCCAGTTTGTCAGACCACCTGTCCTGGTCTCCCCTGTGGTCTGTGTGTTCATCCCCTGGCTGTTCCTGAACTCCCAGACCTGAACCTGTACCAACACCCCAAGCTTATCCCCTGCAGCCCCTGACAGCTCCCTTCCGCTGAACTCATTCTCTCAGGGCTTGTGGATAGAGACTGGATTCACTGGCCAGATCCAGGAACTTAAAAAGATCATGCCAAAGGGATTTCATGTTAAAACAATGCCCAACTGCCTCCTTTACCTTTGGGGGTACTTTCACTTGAACTCCTGCATGAAAAAAGAGCATACATCTGGTACATGTGTTAAATCCCATCCTAGCCTCAGTCCTTCTGTAGCTATGGATGCTTTCAGAAGTGATGGTGCCTATCACCACCATGAACCTAGCTGGGGGGTGGTGAGCACTGTCTAGCTGTGGGGTGGTGAGCACTGTCACCCCAGTTGGGATCCAGCCTGGCCACCTAACTAACATGATGGCGGCTGGGCCAGGAAGGGGGTGGAGAGAGACATGGACATGCATCTGCCTAGCCCTGGCCCTGCACTGCACACAACAGGCTAATGGGAGGCCAATGGAGGCTGCCATAGCACCTGAAACCATGGGAACTCTGGACCAGGTCCAAGTCAAGCAGGCTTTCAGACATGAAAGCCTGCTTTACTCTGGATCCAGCAGCCAGATCCCAACCATGGTGGGGGCTAGCCCAAGCTGTGACTTGTGGATTTCCATGAGTCACAGCTCGGGCTAGCCACCACCACAGTCGGGATCCAGTCCGGTCAAACATCTGGCAGGAGCATTTTGGCATGCCATTGGCCTCTGGGTTAATCTGCACTAAAATGGGTTAAACCATACAACCATCACATCTGAAAGCACCCAATGTCTGCTCCAGCCACAGCCAGGTAGCGACCAAGGCAGAGGATGGAGCTTGCACTGCTGTAGGGCAATCATTGGGCTAGAAGGCTGTTCCTCTTGTTGCTGATCAGTTGTTGGCAAAACACACTCACCACCAATAGCTGATCTATGGCAGCAGGAACAGCCTCCTGCGTTGTTCATACAACAGCTACATGGGCGCCAAAAACATGGGCAACTACTCAAGTTTTTCAAGGAGCAATTGCCTGCTTTTTACTGTTTTTGCACAGAGCCGGACTTGTGTTTAGCTGTGGATTTGGATGCTGCCAATGCAATATGTGAAAGTCCTCTTACATATTAGCAGTATATTAACAGAGGCTATTCCTCACCCCCCGCTAATGACAGCAAACTGCCCAAGGGCACATGTGGATCTGAGACAGACAGAAACTTTTTCTTGGTCAAAGTAATTTTCTCCATGTCAAAACAGATAATTCTGGCTGCCTGACCAATTAGTACTGTATTAATGCATGGCAATGTGAAAGAGCTGACTGTTCCTAGAGATAATCCGAGCAAATCTCCTGCCTGATCTTTGTGTTTGAATGTGTCTTTTCTATCTGAAATCGAGTCTTGCAATTAATCTCTGAATTTGTAGTCAACCAAGCCAACCCTTCTGAATCCAAACCCCACCCCCTCATACAAGGTTAGTTCATGTTTTCAAGGCCAATTCAATTAGTTTAGTTGATTACATAGCCAATAGCCATCGTAAAAGAAAACATATACAAGCAAAACCATACATACAACAACCAGAGGATAACAAATTCCGCCGAAAACATATTGACAGTTGGAGAAAAGAAAACCCATAAAGCTACTGGTCTTAAATATTCAGTGTGCCTCTTATCCTGGCAACACCAGCTGTTATGTTAGGATCCTGGTCCCTTAAAAGAAACACCACCACCTTCTCGGGGAGGCAAGAACTTCTTGCCGCAATGAGGGGTTCAATGTACAATAGTCTCCAATTAGAATAAGCTGGACAATCCAATCATATATGTGCAACCATCTTGGGTGCCGCCTTATGGTCTTTAAGACTACAGTGTTGGCAAACCCTTTCATTGCGTGGGATTCCTTTCAGTCTGCCTTCAGTAAATGCTGAGGGAAAGACATTAAACTTTGTCAAGGTAAATGCTACTCTACTGTGCCCTATTCTATGATTGGACAAATAAGAGGCCCCTTCTGAAGGGGTCAAAAGATCAATATATATCTGTGAGACCTTTTGGCGGGCAATATGCTCCCTTTAAAAACTGAGCCTCCTGATCTTTTAACCTGGATCTAATTTCAGTCCAAGTCCTAAGAAAAGGAAAAGAGAGAATATAAGGTATAGAGAATCCCAGGGAATGAAGGATCTCTTGAATCTTACCTGGCCACTGGCCAGCAGCTGAACGCTTGGCCACCTGTGATAGAGAATCTGTCTGAATCAAATTCAAATGTAGCAAAAATTTCAAAATGGCTAGTTTAGCCAGCACAGCCACTTGGCTGATTCCTGCCTCTGCTCTGAGAAGAATCGTCGGTGTACCTTTGGGTGCATGTAAGATAGAACGCACCATTCTATTCTGTTCTACCTCAAGATCGTCAATCATAGCTATACTCCATATAGTAACTGGGGCACCAATTAAGTAATTTCAAGGCTGGCCTAAATAGTTTCCCCCCCTTGGCCCAATAAAAGCCAATAATTCTTTGGTATGTGGTCCTTGCCACTGCCCGAGCAGATTTATAATGCAAATGCCAGGAAGAAGCGGCAGAAACAATCATTCCCAAGTATATATAGGATCAAACCTGTTCAGTACAATGGGACTCCATAAACCATTTATGATGATGTTTTCAAGGTGGAACAGCGCTGAAGAGCCATCTCCTAGAAGTCCCTGACTCTTGCCCTCCAGAAGCTCCAACCCTTATGGATGAAGGGCAGGGAATTTAGAGCGTTTTCAGGCAGACACTTATCCCGGGATAAGAGCATTATCACCAGGATAGTTTGTCCGTCTAAACGCTGTCAACAGTGATTATTATCCCGGGATAACAAAAATATCAGGGTGTTATAAAACCCCAATCGCTGTCTGAACTATATATCCCGGGATAGTCAACTATCCCTGTGATTAGCGCCACAGAGTCTAATGGCAAGGTATGTGCTCAGAAATGCTCAGCTGCACGGAGGACATGACGTTGCAGAGAAAGGATGTGACGTTTGAGTCCCAGAAAACATTGTGCTGAACTCAACAGAAAAGCACCATGGAATTTTTAATTCACCCCAGAGAGACTAATCACAATGTACTGTTCACATGGAGTATCCTGGAATTAAGTTATCCCAGGATAGAAATGTCTGTCTAAACAGGTACCACTTTGTTATCCCGGGATAATAATCACTGGAGATTATTCTAATTATCCTGGGATAGTTTTTCTGTCTGAAAATGCCCTAAGAGGGACCAGTAACACAGTGCAGAAATTGCTGTGAAGTTTTCTCTCCCTTCCTCCCTCCCTCCCTCCAGGGGAAGATGCTCTTGGAGGTGACCATTGTTTGAATCACTGCTTGTTCAGGCAGTCCTCAGATCAACCCACCCACTGGACAGGACAGATACCTTATGCAGGGTGGCAGCCTTCTGGGAACTGCCCCCACCCTACATGCCACTCCCAGAGCATATGCTCTGCACTAGTCTTGGCATTGAGCTGGAGTGTCTCTGAACCCTGCATGCAGTGAAAACCCTGACCAACAGGCCACAGTGCTCCTGTGACAATCAGCTGTTTCAGCTCTACCCTTCCCCACACACACATGCACATGCACACAATGCAAGCCTCAGGCTAGGAGGACCTGCAATGCAGGGGTGGGGATCCTGGAGGTGTCTTGTCCAGGGAGGCAAAGTAGCAGCACCTCAGGTAAGCCTTTACTGCTGCTTCAATAGCAGATGAGTGGTAGTGGCAGGGCCTCTCCTTGGAGGAAGCGCCTCAGGAGGCCCAAAAACTTGGGGTGAATGTGGCCTCACAGTCTCCTTTACATATCCTCCCTGATCCAGACATTTCATGTCATCCAGACCTATATTTTAGTGCTCAGCCCATTTCTAGTTTTCTTGATGGGTTTAGCACAGGGGTGGGGAAACCACAGTCCATTCCCAGACCATGGCACCCTCCATCTGGACCATGGAGGTTCCCACACACTTACATGGACCACAGACCACTGTCCTCGTCATAATGACTCAGAAGTGGTCTGCCATCTTCTGAGCAGGTGAGGAGCACTCTGAACTCGGGACATCTCCCTTTCACCTCTCCCGCTCCTGCCACCATGCGATACTCTGGTCCTTGAGACAGCGTGAATCCAGCCCACGTGGATGGGGAAGAAAAGTTCCCCAGGCTTGGTTTAGTGTGTGTCCTTGCACCACATTGCCCATCCACATTTCTCCCCTTTGGCCCTCTTTCTCATCAGCTGCTATAGGAGCGACTCTGATGACTTCAGTGACTCCTGGTTTACACCAGTGTGTGAGGAGAATCAACTCAAGCTCATTTTCTTGGGTCTTATATATTGTTATGCTTCATGAGAAGAAAATCTTTTGGTGGGTGATTTAACAACATTCCAATTTTGCACAGGAGAATTAGTTTTGGAAGAGACTTAGAATTTTGGATTACAGAAGAACTGAAAAACATTTCAGCATTAGTAATCATTCAGCAAACATATGGCATTTCAGAGGTAACCCACACAGTTTTAGCCTCATCTTTAGCACACACTCTGCCAGCCAACTCATTAAGTGAGGTTACTACTCATTTTAGATTTTCTTTCTCCTTAGGTCAAAACCTACAGAACACATTGCATTGTGGGAATCCTATAGACAGGATTTTATCATCTATGCTTATCACTAGTGGCTTAGTAAGACTGTCTCAGTTTTTAGCTATCAGTAGCAAAATGTTTCTCTGTAGAATTTGTATTGTTCGCTGCCAAGCCAAAACCAGAGACTGTGACTGCAGTCTTAAAGGTTCTTGTTTTGGCAGAGTACAAAAATTGCCATGGTGGATCAGACTGAAACACCATTTAGCCCAGCATCCTGTCTCTTGACAGTGGGCAGCAGTATATATACACAAGTAGGGCATATATATACACACTCACTCCATATCTATGGAGTGATTCCTTCTTTGTTATTCACTCTCAGGTTCTGTCTGTCTGAGATTTTGTTTCCCAGTCATCTGTCTGTTTTGTTTCCTAATCATCTTGGCTAATAGCCATTGACAGACCATTTTTCCATAATCTTATGCGTTATTTTTCCATTCTCCCATTAAATTCAATAATGCGAAACAGGGCTGGATTTTGAGCCCTGTCTTGCGTTATTGAATTTAATGGGGGAATGGAAAAATAATGCTAAAACCCCTGTGCCCACAATTGGGGGGTTCATGTAACTGCGCTGAGTTAAACTCACTTAAGTCCCTGCTTCTCCCTGAATGTCAGTAAGCATCCTGTGTGTTGTTACAACTGCAAGCTGCACCTTTCAAATTATTAATAGAACAATTTCAGCATTCAAGGTGCTGTACAGTCCTTATCGAGTCCACCCTTACACTAACCCAGTGAGGTAGGTCATTATTAGTCCCATTTTACAGATGGGAACTGAGGCCAAGAGGTAGTGACTTGCCCAAGGCCATCCAGAGAGTACATGGCTATGATGGGATTTGAACCTTGGTCTCCCAGGTCCAACACTAGGTCCCATCTTATTGAAAATATCAACTGCTTTTCTTCCTGTATATGAAATGTATGCCTTCCAATCCATCCCATCTTCTTTGTTATATTTAGAACATTTTATTGGACAAAATGTTCAGTAAAATATTCTGTCACTTACTTACGTTAGCAAGCAAGCTGTGTAGCGTAGCATGCACACAATAGATGTTCAGTCTCACTTTCCCTGTAGTGTGCTGTAAGCTACTACACAGTAAGGACAGACTAGTCCATAGAAGCAGATGAGTAGCATGATACCTAAAAGAGTCCATAGAATCCATGAAGAAAATTCTGATTATTCTATAAAACCTGAACAGCTACAAATCTCAAGTTGTAGCAATACACTCCTAACATACATGTATTTGTCAGATAATGAAGTTTATTTCCAGGCACATGACCCAAGTTATGATGAATGGACAGTACTCTGTCACATAAAAGGGGGCAGCATCCATTGACTGCCAGAAGCTCCTGTTACAAGGGAAGCTGTTTGTGGCAGCATAGTGCCACAGTAAGAGTAATGTACCTTTAAGAGTATCACAAGAAGGTGCCTTCCCTGAAGAGAACTCACTGCCAGGAAGCGGAAGTAGATGGGCAGGGCTTGCAGCATAAAAAGAAGCTTTAGTTACCTAATTGTATATAAGGTTAAAGGAAACCTCATTAATGAAATGAAATGAAGGTTATGGCTGGAGGAAGTCCATCTGAAAGAAATGAGCTGAAGGAAGCTCTAAGCAATAGTTGAAGGAAACCAAAATAAGCAAGAAATATAATGGTTGGTGGGAACCCAAATAGTTAATGGGGTGTAAGGAAACCCTAGAACAAAAGGAATGTTTGTCAGAGGAAACCCTCAAGCTACAATGAAAATAGCTGTGCTAGTGTATAATGATAATGGGTTTGGGTCAGGGGAGGCTCGCCAGGCTGAGGAAACAAATAAGCTGAAGGACGCTTTACTAACAAAATAGGGGGTTTAAAGGTAACCCTAAGAAGGGAACCTGGCAGGGGAGGCCCGCAGGTTGCAACTAGCTGAAGGAAGCTATATTTTATATTAAAAGAGCAAAGGGCTGAAGGAAGCTCAACAAAGTGCAAAGATATATACTATGGGCATCAGGTGGAAGATTCCTTCCTGATAGGAGAAATTGTGGCAATGTAACCCCTGGGAAGGGGATGATACTATGGTATATCTGACCATGAGCCTGACTAGGTCTTGAGGGTCGGGGAAGTTGCTGGAAGGCATGGTGGGCCAGCCTCCCAACCCCAAAAGGGGTAACTGAACAAATGTGTGTTAATGGCTGAAGGAAGTCCTACATATAGGTTCTGGAGGTGTGGAAATTCCCACCGCCAGATACTTCTAGTGAAGAGTGTTTCTAATACTGTAGAGGCTGAAGGAAGTTTTTAACAAGCTCTAATGGATAGTGGTGTGGACTGAGCTGAAGGGAGCTCTATATGCTATTGTAAGGAATGCACTGAAAGACTGTAAACAGGGTGGAAGATTACCTCCCCTGCAGGAAATAATATGGGCTGCAGGTAGCTCTATCTAAAGCTAAATGAGCTGCAGGTAGCTCAGACAAATTAAACCTGGTGGAATGGGCCTGGCTATTAAGGGGTGACGTGGAGGCCAGGGGGCATTAAGCTTAAGCAGTTTGGGATGTTAGACCCAAGGACAAATGGGGAAATGTGATTGTTGGTCATTGTATAAACGTTGCTAAAAACTGAGGGAAATGTAGTAAGTTGACCCCTTTGGGGCCAATTCAGTAAAAGGGGAGGTGTGTGACAGCATGGTGTCACAGTAAGGGTAATGTACCTTTAAGAGGATTACAAGATGGCACCTTCCCTGAAGAGAACTACTTAAAATGGCTGCTGCCAGGAAGTGGAAGTAGATGGGCGGGGCTTGCAGGATGAAAAGAGAGCACAGGAAGCTGAGGTCCATCTGCTCCGGGGAGCCAAAAGGAGTATCTCTCTACAGGAGGCTGGAGGAGAAGGCACCTGACTTGGATACAGGGAGAAAGGATCCTGAAGGAAGGAGTCCATATCCAGAGTCTAGCCACAATCAAAGTTCTGTCACTCACAGCAGGCTTAAGGGTTCCTTCTTTCAGGATCCTTTTTCTCTGTATCCAAGTCAGGTGTCTTCTCCACCAGCCTCCTGTAGAGAGGTGCTCACTCTGGCTCCCACAGAAGACTGTCCTCAGCTTCCTGTGCTCTTTTCTTTTTATGCTGTAAGCCCCACCCATCTACTTCCGCTTCCTGTCAGTGGCCAATTTAAGTAGTTCTCTTCAGGGCAGGTGCCATCTTGTGACCATCTTAAAGGTACATTACCCTTACTGTGGCACCACGCTGCCACACTGTTATTGCTGATGCTGCTATTAAGATGTCCAGCATGTAGTTGGACTAATAAGTTAATTACTGTTTTGCCAATTGATACGCAGAAGCTCTGCTGTGAGTGATAGCAAGGTGCTGGTTATTTCTTCTGTGTATATTCCTGCGCCCCTTAACACTGCTTCTATATTACCTGGCTTTAGCTTCAGCTGACTGAGCCTGTTCACTCTTGTTTTATATATTTATTTATTTATTTTTACAATTTATATGCCGCCCCCTCCAGCCTCAGGCATCCTGGGGCGGCTCGCAACATATTAAAACATTCCAGACATTAAAATAAACCATAATAATATCAATTAAAACAGTATAAAACCCCACCCCCCCACTCTAACCCAACCCATCCACCCCATCTCCCTTGAGAAAAGCCTGGCAGAACAGCCAGGTCTTACATTGTCTGCAGAAAGAGGGGAGGTCGGCAGCCAAGCGGATCTCCGATGGGAGGGAGTTTCACCGCTGCGGTGTGCCCTCCTCATAGTAGACACCTGAAAAACTCGGGGAACCCCGAGGAGGGCGCCACCAGCCAACCGCAGGGGCCACTCCAGGTCCCGGAGGGTGAGGCAGTCCTGAAGATAGGCGGGGTCCAAGCCATTTAGGACTTTAAAGGTCAGCACCAACACCTTGAATTGGGCCTGGAAACCTACCAGAAGCCAGTGCAGAAAGCGAAGCACCGGTGTTATATGCGCGCATCTGCCCATTCCTGTTAAGAGATGGGCCGCTGCATTCTGCATCAGCTGCAGTTTCCGAACCAATACCAAGGGTAGCCCCACGTAGAGCGCATTGCAGTAATCCAGTCTCGAGGTAATAAAAGCATGGATGACCGTGCCCAGATCCAATTCTGAGACATACGGCCTAAGCCGACACAACAGATGTAACTGGCAAAATGCTCCTTTCACCACAGCCATCACCTGAGCATCCAGGCGGAGCTGTGGGTCCAGGAGCACCCCCAGACTCTGGACCTGAGAAACCAGGGGGGGCCACCACCCCTGTCCTTCCCCACAACTATCACCTCTGTCTTGTCAGGATTTATTCTCAGGCGGCTCACCCTCATCCAATCTCCCACAGCGGACAAACACTGGGTAAGCACCAAGACTACAGGGTCTGAGTTGGAGGGAAATTATATAGCTGGGTGTCATCAACATATTGATGACAACTCACTGCATACAGCCTTTGGGAGAGGTTGTTAGGGAGTATGTACACGTTGAACAGGAGAGGGGATCGGATGGAGCCATGTGGTACTCCACACGTGAGGCCCCGGGGGGGAAAATGAAAACTCTACCAGCACCACACACCGGGTTCTCCTGGTCAGGAATGAGCGGAACTATTCAAGAACAGGCCCACCAATCCCTGCCCGGTCCTGCAACTGAGTCACCAACAACTCATGATCAACGGTATCAAATGCAGCCGAGAAATCTAACAAGATCAACAGGGTCAAACGACCCCGGTCTAACTCACAGGAGAGGTCGTCGGTCAAGGCCACAAGCGCAGTCTCCATGCCATAACCTGGATGAAAGCCCAACTGTGAGGGATCAAGAAAATTAATTTGGTCCAAATGCCCCTGAAGCTGCTCAGCCACCACACGTTCAATAACCTTCCCTAAAAAGGGAGGGATAGACTGGTCAATAACTGGCAAGGACAGCGACGTCCAAAGATGGCTTCTTGAGCAGGGGCCGCACCACTGCCTCCTTGAGGCAGCCCGGCACCTCGCCCTCCCCAAGGGCGGCGTTGACTATCCCCACAAGCAACGGCCCCAATGTCTCCCGGCTAGCCTTAACCAGCCAGGACGGGCATGGATCTAATTCAGAATTGGTGGCTCGAACAGTCCCAAGAGCATCCCCCGCATCTGAGGGTGACACCATCCAAAACTCATCCCACAAAACAGGACCAGACAGGGCTTCCACTGCCTCAGACCCATTCTCTGCTAAAAAATTTGCATCAAAATCTTGGTGAATTTGAGTGATTTTTATCCACAAAAAGTTCAGAAACAAATCACAGCGAGCATTTGATGGTTCCACGTTCAGGTGGAGGGATACCGGACTGACCAGCCCCCTCACCACCCAGAACAGTTTAGCTGGGTGGGACTTAGCGGACGCAATGCGGGCAGCAAAGAGAACCTTCTTTGCTGTCCGCACCGCTATGGTATAGGTTTGTAACCAGACTCTATGCCACAACCAGTCCACTTCAGTACCCGAGTGATGCCACGGTCGCTCTAACCGGCACCCTTCCTGCTTCATCTGCCGCAACTCCCCCGTATACCATGGGGAGCTGCGTTGTCGGCATTTCAGGAATGGATGCCTGGGAGCCACACAGTCGATGGCCTCTGTCAGCCTGATATTTCACCTAGACACAAGGTCATCGAGCGAGCGGCCATCGAGGTCAGAGGAAACATCCCCTAGAGCTATCTGGAATCTTTCCGGTTCCATAAGCCTTCGGGAGCGAACCAACCTAACTGGTTCCACACCCTCCTGAGGGTGGACATGCACCTCCGCCCAGAGGAGATAATGATCCATCTATGACAAGGGCACCGTTGATACCTCCCCCACCAACGGTTCCCCTGCCTCAAGGCCTGTGCAAAATATGTCCAGGGTATGTCCTCCAACATGTGTGGGGCCTGCTACTCTCTGAGACAGGCCCATGGTTGCCATGGCGGCCATGAACTCACGCTCTGCACCTCCAAGACTGGCATCGGCATGGATATTGACATCCCCCCAGAACTATCATCCTGGGGGACCGCAAGATCACCTCTGACACCAGCTCGGTCAGAGTGTGTAGGGAGGCTGATGTACAGGTGGGTGCATGGTATATGAGCAGTATCCCTACCCTGTCTCCGGCCAAATCCAAACTCAGATAGAGACCCTCTATTCCCATGATAGATTGTACAGGAAATCTCACAGACCAGGCATCCTTAAAAAAAAAAAAAAAAAA
>QEPC01007621.1:1465335-1479127 GCA_003113815.1 Sphenodon punctatus
GGGCAACACGGCTCCGGGAAGCTGCGATAAGTCCAGGCAGCATCAGTGGCATCCACGTCAGCAGCTTCAGGAGCGGCGGCAGTGGCACCAGGTAAGCCGGTGAGTAATTGGCACAGTCCAGGGAGCTGGTGAACAACATTTGGCCACCACCGCCACTCTGGCCTGCGAACAGCACGCCAACGGGCTACTGCCCTTTGGCCGCTGCCCAAAGGCCACTGCCCCCTGGGCAGCAGCCCTTTTGCGATGGTTACCTGGGGGAGGGACAGAAGAGTGGTCACAGGTGAGGGGGGGGGGATTCCCAGGGCCTTGGCCAACAGGGAGCCAACACACCCCCCCCCCCCTTTCCAGTCCAGCCATGCCCCCTGGACAGCAGCCCCTTTTGCCTGTTCATTCTTGTTTTAGCAGTAGCAGAATTCAAACAAATGTACACTCTGCTCCAACACCTTCCAGGGCTGGCCCTAGGCATGTGCAACATGTGCGGTCGCACATGGCCCCGTGCCAGCCTAGGCCCTGTGTCTGGGGGTGGCAGCCCCAGCAAATCATTGAAATTATGGAAATTAATTGTAAGAGTTGGTGACCGTCAGGCCAGATCCTGCACCCTAGGGAACACACAAGTGCCACAAATGGTCAGACCCTGTTTTCTACCATCCGACCCTGACCATGAGTGGCCTGAGTATCAGGCCCAGGCAGGGTCAAGCAGACTAGCTCAGGCACCATCTAGAAGAGGAAATCAAGGTTGCAGAGTCTGTAGACAGGGCGAGAGTTATGTCCAGGAGTTCAGGCCAAGCTGAATCAACAAGCCAAAGGGTAATCCAGGTAGCAGAGTCAAGGGCAAGCCAGAAGGCCAAAGCCCAGGAGGACAGTCTGATACAGGGCAGGGATAGGCTTGACAGGAATGGAGAGCAAGGCTGGAATACAAGTTCAGGATCTTGCAGGCAGGCCAACACTGTAAGCAGGTAGGCAAACTAGTAACAACCAGGGCTAGGACACAGGCAAGAGTGAGGGCTAGAAGCTGGATCAAGGATAAGCAGGGGAAAGAAATTAAACTGATAACTCCACACAGCTTCCTCTGGGAGCTAGGCAGCCTTATAAACAGGCAGGAGCCAATTAGAAGGAAGAGGGGCATGGCCGCAGCAGGGAGCCTGGAAGGAAGCAGCAACTTTCAAGCTACGGTGGCATTCTGGAGTTAGATGGTGGCTCTGAGGAGCCAAGGCTGCAAGTTCAAGGCCTGTGTCCTGACAAGAGAAGGAAGAAGAAAAAGAGCTAATGAGAACAAGGATCCTGGCTGCTATTGCCATGAATGCTAGTGGACCTGCAAATGACTGGCTCCTTGTGAGGACTCTTCTACATGAATCTGTTCCTGTAAAATAAATACCCAGAAACATTTCTTGTGCTAGCCCATGCTTTCCTTTCTGAATAACTGATGCTTATTGTTTTTATCTTTGAAAACAAGTACTTGATTTTTGGCATTGTTATGGAGGCAACAGCTGTCCCTGCACATGTGGGTAAACAGTACCGTGCTACGAGATACCAATGCTCCACTGCATTCCATCGCTGACCTTTGCTGTATGTCATACATCATTTTGCTCAGCATTCTCTGCTTTTTGCTGCTTGATCTATTCATCCTCTGCGCCGCCAACAGTCCATGTTGTACAACCCCATCTGGATCCAAATCTGTCGTGTGCCTTTCGTGGTGCATTGCAGTCTTGATGCTGGGAGGATCGCTAGGCTTACAGAGATGCAAGCGATCGCAATCCAAGGGTGCAAGGTAATTCTTTTTTTCTATTCATCGAACCACTTAAACTGTAGACTGTATAGGAAATAGTGGGAAAGCTGACAGTTACCAGGTTTAGAGGCTGCGGCCCATTGATTCCGTGTGGTTGGTAGAATTTGGTTTCTTAGCTAGAGGAGGTCACCGGGAGGGCATGTGAGGTAACAGTTGGCTTTGGTCCATACAGGGTCTGGAGGCCAACACTCTCCAGCTGAAGAGGGTGGGTGGAGTTAGTCAGCAGACCTCCCCATGGCTGGCAGCCAGTTGAGATGGGAGGAGGTATGGAGATGGCACAGGGTCAGTCATTCCTCGACCAACATCCTGGTGGAGATGCTTAGCTAGGGTGGCCTGATATGCAAGTTTTAGAGGACACATGAGAAATACAGGTTGCAGGGCTGCATTGACTCCAGTGCAGTCCTGTAACTTGTATTTCTTATGTGTCTAAAATTTGCATATCTGGCCACCCTATGCTTAACCCTTTCTCATGGCTGTGGAGGAAAACTTGACAGTAGAACCACAGCATTCCCTAAAATAGGAGATAGCAAGTACAGAGAAAAAGCAGCAATGTTTTTTTTGTGCCAATGTTTTTTGTGAGCCTGTGAGAGCTGAGAGACCAGATCCTGCTTGAATTCCTTCCCCCACCCCCAAGTGTCCTTTATTTTAAGCCAGTTTCATGTTTCTGCAGGGGAGGGAGAGGCTGGTTCAAGGGTTTGGAGCATTTAAGGCTGGCAACTTGGGGGGTGGGGGAAGCAGAAGACACTGGAAGAAATGTTGATTTATTTTTATTTATTTTTTTAACAAAAGATCTTTCTATGCTAATTTTCAATGGGTGTCACTTCTAACCAAAGTCTGTGTTGTCCCTGCTTTCTGAGAGATACTGTGGGTTAATGAGCGGTTCTCAGTCTTTTTAGACTGTGCTCCACTGCCTTATATCCAAGATACCTGCTGTGCTGCTACTCACCTCCACCTCACCCACATGCATACACACAGGGAAACAAATTGGATGAATACATAGAACCTGGATGGAAGACTCATGGACAGTAATTTTATTTTATACATTTTGTGCTCCCCCAATGAGGGAGGGTACTGCTCCCAAGAGATTTAGGGCCCAGGACTGGGAGCAAGAAGACCTGAATCCTCCCCTAGCTCCTGCGGCTGGCTCATTGCATGACTTGAGCAACTTCCTAATTTCTTCATCTGAAAAACGAGAATGGTAATTCTCACCTTTCAAAGAAGTGCTTTGAGAACAACTAGGAAAGTGGGAGGCAGTTGTTTGCATCATTTCCTGTCCAACGGTGCTGTGACTGGCTAGACCTAAAGAGAGGTCCCTGCTAGGTTTGCCTTTACTCATATTTGCATCCTCCTTTCTGTTTTTTCCAGTTTTCAGACCCTTCCTCCAGGGCCCTAGGGTTTTGGGGAGGGTTTGTTTAGGGGCCTGTCGACATGCCCATACCTGGGGGTCCCAAAGAGGTGCAGAGCCAACAGTGCCCCAGAGACAGCCCCACCAGCACAACCTGCCATAGCAGCACTGCTGGAGCCAGCCGCGCAACAGAGAGTGTTCTGCCCACCCAGGCACGTCACATTCCACTCCCATACCCCCCCCCCATCCCAGTCACAGCGCTCAGAGCGCCTGCGCCAGCATTCCCTGTAGCTCACAGGGGATAACCGACAGTCCCCACCTTTGCCGGTGATCAGTGCCCTGTGTCTGTGAGACTGGCCCTTGACCTTCTAGGTGTTGTGATCGTGAGTGGACCCCTGACAGAGAACAGAGAGAGAGAGAGCGCATGTGGATTTGTCTTTTGAGTACCCGTGTGTTGTCTGTGTTATCCCTATCCTTGTTTCCTCATCTGCGTGGCCTGGGTTCCCCATTGTGTGCATGTCCTATTTCCCCCCCCCTTACCCTGTCCCTTGGGTCACCTTCACCTGCCCCTCCCCCTAGTTCCCGTACCCTTAGCTCTGGTTCCAGTGTGGGAGGTAGTCTGGTGTTGTGTTGTGTGTGACTGCGTGTCCTGCTGTGCAACAGGCACTGTGTTTTGCCTCCCTGTGATGATCTAGGCTGGGGATTTGTACATCTCATAAACCACTTACCATCCTGAGGGACATATTACAGGTGAGTGCCATTTGCCTCTGGGGGCCACACGCTTTCCTGGACCGTTCCCAATCCTCACACCTGTGCTCTGCGCACTTCTAGAAACATTGCTATAATTCTCTTGCCTGTCTATTTTACGACTCCTTTTGTCCAGCATTTCTTCTGAAGACCAGGCTTTTATAGCAGATCAGTCTGCCCTGACCACAAGTCTTTGCAGGATCCTGCTCACAAAACACTGAGCTCACAGGTTTTCTCCACTGTAGTGCTTTATTTGTAACAAAGGGTAAAAACAGATGCGATGCAGACCCACTGTGGCCCGCCTGGGCCAGGGACTCAGCCACATGTCTGTTCCCCAACCACCAGATGTTGGCTTGCTAGTGTCCCGGGCTGGGTAGGCGGTTGGTCTGGAATATCTCCTGGAAGATCCTGGGTGCACATTCCAGGCCAGGGGCTGCCCAGGTAGGGCAACGCCAACATGGGCCACGGTAAGCCAACGTGTCTGTTTGGCCACTCCATCCACACCGCAGGGTGGGGGGCCACCATTCTTGGGTTATAGCCCTTTTCCTCTCTTTCCTCCTCTGCTCCAGCTTTGGTTAGGTTCTTGCTTAAAAGGCTCCAGTGATGGAATATCTGCAAGTTCTCTTGGTAGCCCATCCCATTGCTTGACTGTTTTTACACTCAGAAATGCTTGTCTGATCAGTCTAAATTTCCCTTGCTGCAGCTTATTACCATCCCATTGCCTCGTGTCCTGCCCTCCATAGCAAGTGAGAAAAAAGGTTGTCTATCCTCTTAATCTTAAAGAAATTACAGCTTGCTTTTCAAAAACATTAGTAAAGCCCATCTTTCCTTTACGGTCTCGGCCCCTCATACCTCAGGGATCGCCGTGCCACAGAACGACTCCTTTTGGTCTGCCGGAGGTGCCGCCTTGGAGGTCCCCCGTGTTAAGCGGGGGGCCACAATGGAGAGGGCATTCTCGGTGGCTGGGCCGCACCTTTGGAATTCCCTCCCGGAGGAAGCTCACCTGGCCCCAAGCCTTTTAACATTTCGGTGAGTTTGTAAGACCTAGCTGTTCACCCAGGTCTTGTGGGAGGGTGGGTTAGTGGGTTTTTATCCTCCTACCCTTCTTTATTTTATTTTTTTGTCCTTTCCCTGTTTTATCTGTAAGATTTTATAACTGTTTTAAAGGTTGTTTTATTTTTTCTGAAATTTGTTAGCCGCCCCAACCTGCTTGCAGGATAAATGTATTAAATAAAGATCGTCACATGTGTCAGGGTCTTGCTTCATGAACAGTCTGGAGGACTGCCTCACTCCCTGGGTCCTGGATCGACCTCTGCAGTTGGCCGGGGACACCCTGTTGGAGGTTCCCCTGGTGCGACCAGGGGGCCATGTTTGAAAGGGCACTCTTGGTGGGCAGTGGCATCACTGTAGCTGTGGAACTCGTTGTGGGCTGAGGTGCTGTTGTAAGACCTGGATATTCTGCCAGGTTTTTGGCAGGGGAGATGGATAGTGAGTGGGTGGGATGTTTTTTATGTCTTTTATGGACTCTCCTGCATTGGTTTTATTCATCTTCTAATATTTTTTAAAAATGTGGTGTTTATTACAGTGTTGTTGTTGTTTTGTTGTGAGCTGCCAGAGGCAGGAGGGGGCAGCATAGAAATTAAAGTATAAATGAATAAATAAATAAATGAATAAATATAAATAAACGAAAGAGGGCCACAGCACAGGGACTTGGGCTAAATGATTCTGGAGGTCTCTTCCACTCATACAATTCTATGAAGTTCACACCAATTTGGCACTCATCTGCTTTGAGCATAGATACAACAGAGATTTTTTTAAAAACCAGCACCTTTTTTCCTTGGCACCTGAGGTGTGCAGACTCATTCTCCACTGCCACAGGTGAGACTGGATGCTGCAGGATGATTCTGTCACCAGCACGGCGGAGATAAACAACTTCTCAAAATCCTTCTTAGGACACAACAGAACATGTAGGACAGGCTGATAGAGGGAATTTTCACAGTTCACTCCTAGCTTGATGCATACAGACATCTATCAAAATTTCATCCAGTCACCCACATAAGCTGTGATCAATATTTCTTCTGGATTTTTGTTGGTTTTGTCATGTTGTTGATCGTGGTCTGTACGTAGCCTGCCCCCAATCGTATATATCTCAATCGGAGCGTTTTCAATGAAGGGGGAGGAGGGGGGGTGAAAAAGAGAAGGAAGAAGTATAAGAGAAAGGTCAGCTTTTCATCTTTTAATATTAGGCTAGCAAGGTAACTATGACATTTCAGACTTGAACGTTGTTGAGCAATTATCCCCAGGGGCGCCTGCAGAATTAAATTCAGAGGGGATGGAAGGGAGGTAGGAGAGTCTTCGCCCCACCCCTTTATCATATCACCATGCCCCTTTCCAAGCACTGTGATGTCGCAATGCTTGGAAAAGGGGTGTGGTCATGTCAGAAAAGGGAAGGGACCCCCTTTGCCCCACCCTTTTCTGACATAGCCACACCCCCTCTCAAAGTGACATTGTGATGCCATAGCACTCGGAAAGGGGGCAAGATCACATCAGAAAGGGGCAAAGGAGCCCCTTCATCCCCACCTATTTTCAAGTGGCCCTGCCCAAAGGGCTCAGAACAGGTGGTGCCAAGCAGGACCCAGGCGTGTGCAAATGTGCCCCCTTCTGGCAGCACCCATAATTACCCCTCTTACCTCGGGCCTCTGTGCTGACTACAGACACCTCCTTGGTAGAGCATTACCAATGCTTGATCTTCTCACCCGGTCAAGACACTGCTAACAGGCTCCTATGAACTCTGTACACTGTAACATCACCAGCAGCTGACACCAAATCACCCTTCTCCCTCTCCCAGCCCATTTGAAAGATAGTGTAGCCCACTGGATAAGATGTAGAATTTGGACCTGGGAGACCAACGATCAAATACCATCTTAGCCATGAGTAAAAACAGACATGCCAGCGGACCACTGTAGCCTGCTCTGGCCCAAACGTCACCTGCATGTATGTGCAGGTACTGCCAGATGTTGGGCTGGGATTGCTCCATGTCAGCGACTGGCCCAGGCTCTGACCTCAGGAACCCCCAAAGCCACACAGCCCAGGCTAAGACCTGCATGACTGAGCCACAGCAGGCCAGCATATCCATCGTGACACTCCATACCAGTCCTGGGCCGGGGGGGTGCCATGGCCAGCTGCCGTGGCAGTTTGTCATTGGTCGCCATGGCTGCCCGTCATGGTGGGGATGCTGAGAGTGGCAATACTAACCTAAATCCAATGTCTGCCCCCAGCTCTGCCTCCCCCGGCCCCCTACCTGGCCTGGGCATTGGGCAGGGGTCCAGGGGAGGCAGAGTTTGGGTTAGAGGGGCTGTGCGAGGGTGGGGAGAGGGACAGTTTCCTCCCCGGACACTTGCCCATTCCCACCTGCCGCAGCAACACTGGGGCAGGTATGTAGGCAGGCGTCTGGGGAGGCGGGTGCCAGGCAGGGGTCCTGGAAGGCAGAGCTGGGTGGGGAGAGAGACCTTTTGTCCTAGGCTCCAGAGTTTGGCAACCCACGGTGCCCAGCACAGTCTTCTTAGGGCCGCACCAGGGAAACAATACCAGAGAAAATACCTGTGCATGTGCAAAAACGACCACCATTGTCTTTCTGCACATGCACAGCCCTTTCCTAAAATGGCGTCAGTGCCATTTTGGAGAATGGCAGCCGGTCTTCACCTATAAAGCTCTTCACAACCTTGCTCCCCCCTACCTCTCTGCACTTATCGCCCTCCATACTCCAGCCCATGCACTTCGCTCCTTTTCTGTCCCTTCTCTCACCCTTCCACGCCTTCCCTGCTCCCCTAAGCGCCTTCGTCCCTTCTCACTTGCTGCCCCCCATGCCTGGAACTCCCTCCCTGTCCACATCCGCCTTGCCCCCTCCCTTCATACCTTCAAATCTCTCCTTAAAACTCACCTCTTTCGCTCTGCTCTGTCTGACTCTTTATCCTGCTGAGCCACTATTCCCATACCTACGATCGGTTTACCCTTATCCTTGCAACATGGACCTGCCTGCTGTCATTCTCATCGTAACCAAGCCAAGTACGTGCACTTGAGACCTCGCATCTTCATGAATGTTAGACCCCTTGTCTCTCCCTCTGTTCCCCTTCCTATGTCTCTCCCCCAGCTCCTGTCTCTCAGATTGTAAGCCCTAGAGGCAGGGACCGTGTCTATTTTATTACTTTGTAAAGTGCCAGGTACACGGCTGGCGCTATATAAATGTTTGTTAATAATAATAATAATAGTATACACGGCTGCTCAGCTGGCAGCCATGCATGCGCAGACCAACTGCCATTTTGGGTAAGGCCAC
The DNA here is from genome assembly GCA_003113815.1 of Sphenodon punctatus. NCBI lineage: Eukaryota > Metazoa > Chordata > Lepidosauria > Sphenodontia > Sphenodontidae > Sphenodon > Sphenodon punctatus. The sequence goes on from QEPC01007621.1 coordinate 1,473,547, forward strand.
AGTGGCCATTTTTGCGCAGGCAGAGTTATTTTCTCTGGTAGCTGAGAAATTGTTTATCTCATGGCACAGAATGGCCATGGAAAGCATTAAACTCACCAGGTGATGTTGGGCAACTCGCTGTCTCTCAGCTTCAGTTCCCCATCTGTAAGATAGGAATAATAATGACTTACCTCATAGGGTTGTTGTGAGGAGTATCTGTTCTGCTGTACTGTCATTAAAGTCAATAGGAACAGAGGACATGGAGAAACAGCTTGCAGAATGATAGCCATAGTGAGCAACTTTCATGCTGCCAGCATCCTCCATACAGAAGTGATAGCTCCTATACATCAATCATTTCAAATAACAAGAAGAAAGTCATTATATTTACAGTGGGATTCTTTCAAGTATGTCACTGAAATAGTAATCTACAAGCAAGATACCATTATTTGAGAACAAAATGGTGTTTCATTGACATATCGCTGCATTTCTATGTGATGCACATGACAGACCACTTATCCTATTCAGAATCAATCTGATAGTTTTCTATCCAACTAACTGGAAAGTTGGTGTTATATTTTATTCCTCTGCTGATGCCAGGTATCCTTATTCCCTAAAACAGGGGAATCTTTGCCCTGCTGCAGGCCATTTTGAAAATTAGTACGAGTCATGCAGGCCAGATAAGGTGTGGGAGGTGCTTATGGGGTGTGATCTGGATCATGAAGAAGAAAGGGGAGGATCTAACTCATGGATCTATGCCATAGATTCATCCCCCATCCTTGAGTGCATGGCCTCATCTCTACTCCCTACGCTCCCTTCCCCGTGAGCCCATTCCTTAAGTGCTTGAGGGGAGGTGCTGGATCTGTGAGAAGTGAAAAGGGGCCAAATAAAAAACATCTACAGGCCAGATTTGGCCTATGAGCCACCATACCTTCCCTTCAAAAGAGAATGATTGTGAAATATACATGGTGCAGGCTGCACTGGAACCAATGCGCAGCCCTGCAACATGTATTTTTCATAAGTGTCCTATTTTAAAGAGGAGTTACGGCCACCCCTATTCCCATCGCTATCCTCAAACATAAAGCAACTGCAGATATGTGAATGTCGTTAAAAACCTGCTTTAACGGTTGGCATATGAACGAAGTTTTAAGAAGTGTTTACATTTAGTCTTTTATAGCTATACTTTCTCTCCTATAGTTATTATTTTGTCAGGCACTGGAGTGGCCTACTTCTTCTGAACACTTCCAGCCCTAATGGGCTTTCTTTAAGCAGAAAGAGGGTCTGGATGAAGCCCATGGAAACATACTTCTCAAACCTTGGATGACGAAATTTTATTTTTTATTTTATTTATTTATAAAAGATTTTTATCCTGCCCACAGGGCAGCTCAAGCGAACAACAAATTAAAAACAATAAAAACAATTTAAAAGTTAAAAATCCCATATGCAGGGAGAAAAACAACCCACCCCCCACCAAAAGCCTGGTGGAACAGTCAGGTCTTACACAAACGTCAAAATGACAGGAGAGTGGGGGCCAACCGAGCCTCCTCCAGGAGTGAGTTCCACAGCACAGGGGCAGCAACTGAAAAAGATCTAACATCGATGGCCACCCATCTTGCCCGGGGAACCTCCAAAAAGGCTCCCACGGATGATCTCAAGGGTCGCCCGGGCACATGGGGAGTGAGACGGTCCCGCAGATAAGCAGGGCCCAGACCGTGAAGGGCTTTGAAGGTCAAAACCAGCACCTTGAACCTAGCCCAGTGCTTTATAGGCAGCCAGTGCAGAGCCCGGAGCACAGATGTCATGTGCTCCCTGTGACCCACCCCCGTGAGACAGGCCACAGCATTCTGCACCAGATGCAGCCTCCAGACCAGCTTCTTGGTCAGCCCCATGTAGAGCACATTGCAGTAATCCAGCCTCGAGGTGATGAAGGCATGGATGACAGTGGCGAGGTCAGAGTCTGATAGATACGGCTGAAGCCGCTGGACAAGATGTAACTGCCGAAAAAGAACAGTTACACTGAAAATCAGGGGAAATGAAGGAAAACATACTTTGGAATAAGGAACAGAATAAAGAACATAATTTCCATGAGTTTTATCTAAATTTGTGCCCATTGCCTAACTTTGCAACTGAGTAAATATAAAATGGGTTAATTTTTTTTTTTACTTTAAAATTAAAGAGATCACACATACAATCTCCCCTTCCAAAAGCCAGACTTGGAGTCTTGCTTTTTGAAATTCCATCACAATATTTCCCAAATTGTTTTGATCTCCCACATCTGGCGTTATATAAATGTTTGATGATAATAATAATAATAATTAATAATAATAATAACAATGAGTTCTGCCATTCACATGCTTCTCCCTCTTTCAGACAAGCTTTTCCAATGCTCTGGGTGCCTTCAGGACTTCTCTCCTGTGTAGTGTCTCTGATAGCTGAATTCTGTATGGGTTCTCTGATAGCCCAATTCCATGTGGACTCTGGCAGCCATTATAAATATTCATTTATTTAGACTGTCAGCTCTCGGGCAGGGACCGTGTCTATCTTATTTTTTGTAAAGCGCCAGGTACATCGCTGGTGCTATATAAATGCTTATAATAATAATAATATAGTGCTTTCAGCATCAATCCTTAACTCCCCCTCACAACAACCCTGTGAGGTAGGTCATTGGGTATTTTCAGACGTTACACTGGCCCGATTCACCACAGTGAATCCACAGTGGGGGTGAATGGAACAACCACCCCCCATGGTCAAAAGAAATCCCGAACAGACGTGCCGGCTGATCCTGGCGGAAGCAGGGAATCAGGGGGGGCCGCGTGGCGCAACGTGCAGCCGCATGGCCCCGCCCCCCCACGCTCCCCCGCCGCCCGCCCTCTGGGGAGATGGGTGAGTGCTGCGGCCAATGCGGCCGCAGTGCCCGCCCAATTCGACCACGGCCCGGAATCCCGCCGGGGATTCTGGGCCGTGGTTGCCGGCCAGAAGTTACGTTTTGTTGGTTCCCGCCGGGAATCTCTTTGACCACGCTTGCGGCGATTGTCCGGTGGGGAGCCCCGGAAGCATGGTTGAAATTGACCCCATGTGGGAATTGACTGTGGTGAACATCTGGCGGCCGCCAAACAGACGTTCAAGGCGCTTTGGCCCTGCCGCGGGATTGACCGTGGTTCACTGTGGTTGACTGTGATCTCGTAACATCTGAAAACACCCCTTGTTGTTCTCATTTTAGAGATGGAAAACTGAGGCTGAGAGATAGTGATTTGCTAAAGGTCATCCAGTGAGTTATGTCAATATATGTCAGCTAAGGACACAGCTCCATTTAAAATGATCTCCAACACTAGAATTCACTCTAAAAATATACATTTTTATTCCATCTGCTCTTGTGCATTAGAACCAAAAGGTGTTTTCTGGAACAAAAATACATTTGTTCTCAGGTATGTAAGATGTGGTGATGGGGATGGAAAGGCAAAATAGAGGTGGCTTGAGAGAGACTAACTGATGGTTTGGTATGTGAAACAACCTCTTTGATCACAGAAGCATGGAATTGTAGGGTTGGAAGGGACCTCAAAAGTCACCTTGGAGCATTCTTTGCTCCAGGACAGGGTTAGGTGACATCAGTGTTGGTTATAGCTGTTTGACATAGCAGAAGCCTTTCGAGGACATTATGGATTATGTCATGCTGCAAAGCATTAAAAAGCCTGCAAAATATAGGACATACACTTATACACATTTTTATTATAGTTCATTTAAAAGGATTTTGCTGTCTGTATTACTCAAGATTAGCCTCTTAAACACATGACTTGGCCTGCATCCAGAATTCACTCATTTTCCTGACAGGACTCTAGAGACCAGCATTTTCCACTGACCTATAATTCTTCTAGCCAAAGGCAAACCTCTGCTGAGCAGAATTAAGCAGTGAACCCTGAATGGCAGCAGAATCAAGATGCTAGTTCTTTGATTACTGTTTCAAGTAGCGCATATGGGTTGGGGACATTTGATTTAATAAATGCACAGCGAGCTTTGTGACACTAATTGAAACCCATTTGTCACATCTTTGTGGGCTAGTAACTAACCTCACAGCTCACTGTGATTTGACAACTACTGAAGTATACAGGAGAGGTCTGAAGGCAAATAGGCTGATATTTTAGTCCTAAAAAAGGTACTTTAGGACATTTGACGGTGATTAACTGTACAACAAGTTCTGTTTGCCTGTGTTATGCGTAGTATTCCCCCCCCCCCCATACTAGTATATCTTTTCAATCCTGTTAAATTGATGACAGCCTGCGCTACCTCACGCAGAGCTAAATGAATTTCTAATCAATGGCTTATACTTACATGCACTTTTGTTGGATGCAAGTGCCTCCACACCCACTTTGACCTCTCCTTGTTCCCACGAGCGTGGGGGGAGAGGGAGAGGGGTTAAAGTGAGGAAACAGGGAGTATGTTGGCAAAGGTTAAGGTAGGGAGAGCTGTTCCTGTACTGCTAGACATTTTTGTCTACATGGGAGGGAAAGAAGTCTCCTTTCCTCTAGCATGCCACTGTCGCAACAACCACCCACCCCCTCTCTCTATGCTTCTTTATGGGAAAAACCTCTATGCCTTACTCACTAACTGCTTGTTATTCCAGCTGCTAGCAATTCCCTGTAGTTCTCCAAGCAGGGATATCAGGAGAAGGGGAGAGCTATTTCATTCTTCGTTCCACCTGCTAATGGGATTGGAGGTAAGGGGACGTGGTTACTCCAAAGTAATTACCTGGAGTAAACATTCTGAAGTAATTATCCTTGCTCATGAGAACAAGTCCTAAAAAATGGGGTGGTGAAGGAGGCTATTAGAGCCAAAAGGGCATCCTTTAAGAAATGGAAGGCTAGTCCCAATGAAAATAATACGAAAGAGCATAGAAACTGGCAACGTAAATGTAAAGTGTTAATAAGGCAGGCCAAGAAACATTTTGAAGGGAGGCTTGCTAAAGAGGCAAAAACAAGCAACAAGAACTTTTTCAAATACATCCGAACCAAGAAGCCTGTTAGGGAGTCAGTTGAGCCATCAGATGACAAGGGAGTAAAAGGGGCGTTCAGGGAGGATAAGGACATTGCAGAGAAGCTGAATGAGTTCTTTGCGTCCGTCTTTACTGCGGAGGATTTTGGGGAGGTACCCACACCGGATCCTTGCTTTGTGGGTGAGGAATTGGAAGAGCTGTTACAAATCAATGTGACATTGGAGGATGTTCTAGGGCAAATTGACAAACAGAATACTAACAAGTCACCAGGGCCAGATGGCATTCACCCCAGAGTTCTGAAGGAACGCAAATATGAAATCACAGACCTACTGTTAGTAATTTGTAACCTCTCACTAAAATCTGCCACTGTACCCAAGGACTGGAGGGTGGCAAATGTAACCCCAGTTTTTTAAAAGGGATCCAGAGGTGATCCTTGAAACTACAGACCAGTAAGCTTGACGTCTGTGCCAGGCAAAATGGTGGAAACTATCATTAAGGACAGAATTACAGGGCATGTTGAGAAACATGGCTTAATGGGGAAGAGGCAACACGGATTTAGTAAAGGTAAGTCATGCCTCACTAACCTGTTGGAATTCTTTGAGGGTGTAAATAAGCATG
>QEPC01007621.1:1491100-1518475 GCA_003113815.1 Sphenodon punctatus
GGCAGGGTGGGTGGGGGGTGTCCCCCCTTCCACCCGCGCAGCCTGGACTCGGGGAGGGTTTTTTTAAAAAAAACTTTTTTGCTGTGGCTTTAAGTTTTTACATTGCAGCCATTTTTAAATGGCTGCAATGTAAAAAAAATCCAGTACCCCGGTACCCGGACCGGATTACCGGGTCGAATCCGATAACGCCCGGTACCGGCATTATCGGATACCGGATTTTACCGGTTTCCCGCCCCTAAACAGCACACAGGGAAGGAGGACACACACAACCGGAGAAGGGAGCAAACCACATAGGGAAGAAAGGGAGGAACAGTAAACGAGGACAGTTAAACTGGGGAGCTGACACCGAGAGGTTCAGTGGGGCAGATCTCTTCCCCCCCCCCAATAGGGACAATGACCCCGTACCTGGCTCCAGTGATCTGCCTGGGCGCAGTCGAGATGGTGCACCCGATGTAGGAGGTGCAGGAGGAGCTGCAGAACCTCCTCCTGTTCCCTGGTCTGCTCTGCAATCATCGCCTGCACTGAGGGAGAGGGGTCGAGCCATTAGGATGGTCCAGGAGCCCCAACAATGTGGAACCCCAAACAGACACCAGGGGAGAGGGCCCCGCACATACCCAGCACACTCACTGATCTCGTCGTATAACCATGCCCCAGCACGGAGCTCTGAGACCGCATTCTGGAGCTGGCCAGCCATCTGTCCCAGGCGAAGCACAGCCAGGAAAACAACCAGAGTAGCTAGAAGGGAGAATGGTGAGGAAGAAGGGGAAAGAGTGCATGGAAATGGTGCTGGTCAGAAGGGGTCATTAAGCACACAGCACACATCCCTCAAACATGGACACCTATGCCAGCACCCCAACCACTTGGATCAAGCACAAACATGGGTGGCAAACTGATGGGCCTGAAAAAGTTCGCACTCACTGTCAGCAGCCCATCTCTCCTGCTGCCCATCCATCGCCAACAATGCAGATGGTGGGAACCAACAGGGGGTGACAGGAGCAGTAACAGGTGGGGCAGCCCCGGTGGGTAGCCCAACCAATGGGTAGCCCCCGCCTGACACCGTGTTTGGTGTGTGCCAAGGCCTCCAGGGCAACAGGAGCCACTAGGGAGAGGTTGGGGCCTGCACCCAGCACCCTCCCACGTACCGGCACATAATGGACAGCACTGCCATGGGACAGCACCAGCACACACATGGTACATGCAACCCACGACAGGCCAGCCAAGCCACCTAGGTGGTTGACAACAACACCACAGGGAGCCAGGTTCAAGGTATTGGTGTTAATCTATAAGGCCCTTCACGGTCTGGGCCCCTCATAACTCAGGGACCACTTCATCCTCTGCGCCCCAGAGCGGTTCCTCTGGTCTGCCGGGGGTGCCTTCCTGGAGGTCCCCTGTGTTAAGCGGGGGGCCACAATGGAGAGGGCGTTCTCGGTGGCCGCGCCGCGCCTTTGGAATTCCCTCCCAGAGGAAGCTTGCCTGGCCCCAAGCCTTTTAACATTCTGGCGAATTTGCAAGACCTGGCTGTTCGCCCAGGCCTTTGGGGGGGGGGTGGGGGGGTTAGGTTTTTTTTTTATCCCCCGTCACCCTATTTATTGTATTTTTATATTATCCTGGCCTGTTCTTTGGTGTGTTTTTATGAGTGTTTTTATATATTTTTATACTTGTATTTTATATTTGTTAGCCGCCCCGAGCTGTTTTCAGGGGGGGCGGGATATAAATTGATGAAAATAAATAAATAAAATAAAATAAATAAATATCAGGGGGCTTCACAGAGGACAGGACCCAGCACAGGGTTGTAGGACACCAGGTGGCCAAGGACTGTGCAGTCAACGATTGGACCCCCACCATCACACAGGCCGAACCCACAATCCATTAGGGAGCCCCCAGGGGAATGCATAACACACCACAGGTTGCTTCCTGACAGCCCCAGTGATCCCGAACACAACCCCACCGGACCCAAATCACACAAACACACACACGGGAAAGGATGCAGACATGGGAGGGGCGATTGGAGTGGCACACTGTCACAAAAGCTCTAGAGGATGTACAGTCACAGGCAAAGTCTTTATTCGTGATGGGGAGAAAGGTGGGGGATGGGCAAACAGAGCCCGGTGAACAGGTGATCACGGGCCTGTGGGCGTTCCACACAACCATCACTCTGGGACATCGTTGCACCCACTCGAAGAGGGACGGAGGCACTTGTTAACACAACAGGGACGGAGGTGGGAGTATACAGAAGAGGTGATGGGGTCCAGTAGATGGGGCAACTGACCAAAGGGTTGTACAATACAGTAGGGACAAGCAGCACTGTCCAAGGGGAGGCAAGGCACAGCACAGTCACGGGGAACACGTTGTCACGGAGCGAGAGGTTGGGATGCCCAGCTCAGGGAGAGGCCGGAGGGTGCTCCTGAAACATTGGCCCCTGGACAAGACCCTCCCAGGCGAATAGGCCCCTGCGGAATCCCCAGGAATGCATATGCGCATCCACCATGAACTGGGGCAGGAGGTGGTTCTCCATGGCAGCTGCAGCCCTGACATCTGGTAGGTTCAGCACTGATCACAGGGTGCCCAGCTCCAATGCAGTACGGGTCCCGGTCAGTAGTGGTCCACCAACATCGGGGGGTAGCAAGCCCATCTCCGCAAGAAGGGCCTGGCATTCCGATCACGGTCATGATACACCACAGGAACGCAATAGGATGCCGGTGTAGTCGGTAGCAACAGGGGGACCCCCGGCCTGGAGGGCCAGTGCATACTCGGAGCAAGCTGCCACCAGGCAAACAGACGTGATCTGTGCGGTCCATGGCACAATATCTGTGGCTGGGTGCCCCCAGAGAAGTTGTTGCAGGAGGGTGAAGCCAATCTCCCTGGCACACCTCCGGCAAGCCAGACCCCCGAATGGATGGCCCATCACCCACATGTACCGTGACAGGAGATTGAACCCATCCGCGACTGACATGACATCGCTCAGCAGCAGCTGAATATCGCGACTCTGCCACAGTATTCCCAAAATCATGTTGTCAGATGATGACCATTCCGCCTCGGGGCCTGTTCCACACCCTGCCATTACCTTTTCAAGGGCTGGTTGCTGGATTGCGCAGGGGTTCAACAGAGAGCAGCTGTGAATGAGCGATGTGCGAGGAGCTGTGCAACACTAGCCGGAAAGTGACCTTACACAGCTGATAGTGGGCAGGCTGCTAGGCCCTGTGAATCCCTGACCCACGCACCGGGCGGACACATTCCAGCGCAAGTGATGACAGATGACCAAGGCCACGGCTGCGACTGCCTCTAGCATGGAGCTAATGAGGGACTCCATGCAGCATATCTTGATTGTGCACAGCTGCACAATGCCATGGCCTTCACTCGCTGTGACAGATAGAGGGCTGGCACGGATGCATCCTGCCCACTGATTGCACAGTGGCATGTCATGGGCACTGGGGGGGAGGTAGGCCCCCTTGGCCACAGTGCAGCCAAGCTGTGACCCTAGCCCCCTGGCATTCAGGTGGTCCGTACCGGTGGGGGGGGATGTGCTGGCTGGCCAGTGAGCAGAGATCCCTACCAGGTGGGCGGAACGCACCCAAACTACTGCACCAATCAATGAGCACCAAACATGGTCTGCCAAAGTACACACGTGGACCGGTTCCAGTGCCCGGGTGTGGCATGTAGAGAGAGGTGGTTGGGGTATGGTGGATGAAAGTTGGCCATGAAAGAGAGCAGAGCTTGTACAGAGGTGGTGCTGTCCAATACTGGGTGTACGTGCAGAGCACGGGGGAGGAGGGTGTGCTTAGCGGTTCACCTGTGGCAGCAGTTCCCATTACCTTTGGACAGCCGTTTACTGACGGGACGTGTGAAGCATGGTGTGGGTGTGCTGGGTGCACAGGTCATGGGGGTTGGAGGCACAGGCCGCAACTGGGTAGTTGGTTAGTGCTCAGCCCAGTGATTGGCTGGGTGCTTTAGCAGGACACTTTCACAGCTGTTCAGACCTTGGGGCAAGCCACCCATTCACGTAGAGGCTAGTAGGGTACCTGCGTGGTGATCCATCACTGTTTCCGGTGGTGGGTTCTCATGGAGTGTGTGTTGGTGGTACCATGCTACCTGATGAAGAGCCCCCTGAGGAGAGAGCTGTCCTGTTAACGATCCTGGACGCTTGCTTCATGATCCTGGCCCGGGTGTTCCAGTAATGGACCGAGCTACTCCTGCCAGGGCCCCGCTTCTACAACCATGGAACATGGCGCAGGAGAGCAGCCAACATGTGCTGAGCAGCATCGTTGTGGTGGGCGAAGAGGATAGCTGCTCGCCGACATGCCCTGTTCGGAACATCTGTGTCCCAGCACATGCGGCTTGTCCTTTCCCGGTGGCCCCCTCAACCTTCACGGCTGTTGTGTGACTGTCCCAACTCAGAGGATGAATTGAATGCATTCACGCACAATGAATGGTGGGAGAACATTCTGGCTACCTGGACAGACGTGGAATAGATGGACCACTTCCACGTGAACCACTCCCCATTGACCCCGCTCGGTGAGATCCTGAACCCACATCTCCATAGGAGAGCTACCAACATGTGGTATCCACTGCCACCAGGGATGTGATTAGCCATGGTGGTGTGGAGGCTGGCTACCCCCAATTTCTGTCGGAGCATTGGGGAGCAGTTCGGAGTGGGGACTACTACCCTTAACAGGGCGCTCCACAACGTGTCCGACCTGATAGTGGAGCTGCCACTCAAGCAGGTCATCCAGCTCCAGGATCCCAAGGTAGTGATCTGTGACTTTGAGGACATGGGCATTCCCCATTGTATCAGAGAAATAGACAGCACCCACATCCCTATCATCTGGTCCCCACATGCCTAGACAGACTATCTGAACCGGAAGCAGGCGTTCTCAATAAATCTCCAGGCCATTGTGGCTCACAGGTGCCTGTTCACTGACATGTACACAGGCCAGTCAGGGAGGAGCCATGATGCGCGCATTCTGTGGGTGTCACCCTTCTATGCCCACATGTTCGATGGTGAGATTGCCCCCAACCTGTACCGGGTGATTGAGTATCCATGGCTCCGATGGTGATTGGGGACCCCGCCTACCCGCTGAGCCCGTGGTTCATGAGGGCCTATCCCATGGCTCACACACCAGAGTGCCTATCGTCCACTCAGAGTGTGGTGGAGAGGACATTTAGCCAGCTCAAGATGCGTTGGTGCCTACTCATGAACAGGAGCCAGTTCGAGCTCGAGCATTATTATTATTATTATTATTATTAACAAACATTTATATAGCGCCAGCAGTGTACCTGGCACTTTACAAAGTAATAAAATAGACACGGTCCCTGCCCCTAGGGCTTACAATCTGAGAGACAGGAGCTGGGGGAGAGACATAGGAAGGGGAACAGAGGGAGAGACAAGGGGTCTAACATTCATGAAGATGCGAGGTCTCAAGTGCACGTACTTGGCTTGGTTACGATGAGAATGACAGCAGGCAGGTCCATGTTGCAAGGATAAGGGTAAACCGATCGTAGGTATAGGAATAGTGGCTCAGCAGGATAAAGAGTCAGACAGAGCAGAGCGAAAGAGGTGAGTTTTAAGGAGAGATTTGAAGGTATGAAGGGAGGGGGCAAGGCGGATGTGGACAGGGAGGGAGTTCCAGGCATGGGGGGCAGCAAGTGAGAAGGGACGAAGGCGCTTAGGGGAGCAGGGAAGGCGTGGAAGGGTGAGAGAAGGGACAGAGGAGGAGCGAAGTGCACGGGCTGGAGTATGGAGGGCGATAAGTGCAGAGAGGTAGGGGGGAGCAAGGTTGTGAAGAGCTTTATAGGTGAAGACTAGGAGCTTGTGCAGGATTCGTTCAGGAAGGGGAAGCCAGTGAAGCGAAGAGAGGAGGGGCTGCACATGGTCGAAGCGACTGGCGAGGTAGATGACCCTGGCAGCAGAGTTTTGGACAGAGATGAGGGGAGAAAGGTGAGACCGGGGAAGGCCAGTGAGAAGGAGGTTACAGTAATCGAGGCGAGAGATGACCAGAGCATGAACAAGAGTTTTGGCAGACGAGACAGAGAGAAAAGGGCGAATCTTAGCAATGTTATGGAGGGAGAAGCGACAGGATTTAGCAACAGAGTCAATGTAGGGTTTAAAAGAAAGGGCTGAGTCAAAGATGAAGCCTAGGCTACGGGCTTGGGGGACAGGCAGGATGGTGACTCCATCAATAGTTATTGACAGTGAGGAAGGAGAGGAAGGATGAGGGGGGAAGATAAGGAGTTCAGTTTTAGCCATGTTGAGTTTGAGTTGACGTTGAGACATCCAGGTAGAGATGTCAGAGAGACAGTTGATGAGACGAGCTTGAACAGAGGGAGAGAGAGAGGGAGTAGAGAGATAGAGTTGAGTGTCATCAGCATAGAGGTGGTATTGGAAGCCATGGGAGGCAATGAGTTTGCCTAAGGATGAGGTATAGATCGAGAAGAGGAGAGGGCCAAGAACAGAGCCTTGAGGAACACCAACTGAGAGGGGGAAGGAGGAGGAGGCGGAGTTGGAGAGAGACACATTAAAGGAGCGGTCAGAGAGGTAGGAGGAGAACCAGTTATGGACAGAGCCACAAAAGCCAAGGGAGTGAAGGGAATCCAGCAAGAGTGAGTGGTCAACAGTATCGAAGGCAGCAGAGAGATCAAGGAGGACAAGAATGGAATAGAGACGTTTAGATTTAGCCACCAGAAGATCGTTGGTGATCTTAGCGAGAGCAGTTTCAGTAGAATGAAGGGGGCGGAAGCCAGATTGGAGGGGGTCAAGGGAGGAGTTGGAGGATAGGAAGTCAAGGCAGCGGGAGTAGACAACACGTTCAAGCAGCTTGGAAGCAAAAGGAAGGAGTGAGACAGGACGATAGCTAGAAGGGTCAGAGGGGTCAAGAGTGGACTTTTTGAGAATAGGAGAGACTGTGGCATGTTTGAAGGCAGAAGGGAAAGAGCCAGTAGAGAGGGAGAGGTTGATGATGTGCAGGAAGGAAGGGGCGACAGTGGGAGTAATGGAGGTGAGGAGGCGGGAAGGAATGGGATCAAGGGGGCAAGTGGAAGGGTTGGAGGAGGAGAGCAGAGAGGAGATTTCCTTAAGGGAGGCAGGGGAGAAGGAGGACATGAGAGAAGGAGGGGGAGGAGGGAGAGGGGTGGGAGTGGGAAGAGAGGAGTGGGAAGCGATGTCGAGGCGGATCTTGTCTATCTTGGAGGTGAAGAAGGAGGCAAGATCCTGAGCAGAAAGGGAAGAAGGAGGGGGAGGACAGGGAGGCTTGAGGAGGGAGTCAAAGGTAGAGAACAGGCGGCGAGGGTCCCGAGAACAGGACTCAATGCGGGAGGCATAGTAGTGTTGTCTAGCAAGGGAGATAGCAGAAGTAAGGGTGGAGAGACAGAATTTGAAGTGAAGGAAGTCAGCGTGAGAATGGGATTTGCGCCAGAGTCGTTCAGCAGCACGAGTGCAAGAACGGAGGTGGCGGATACTAGGGGTGAGCCAAGGACGGGGGTTGTGGGAGAAGGCAGGGCGGGAAGAGAGAGGGGCATGGGAGTCAAGTGTGGAGGAGAGAGAGGCGTTGAGAGCAGAGACAGCGGAGTCAGGGGAGGAGGAAGAGAAGACTGTAGGAAGAAGGGGAGAGAGAGAGGAGGCAAAGTCCAGGGGATCAATAGCTTGAAGGTCACGGAAGGGGCGTAGAGAAGGGGAAGAGGAGGGGGGACAGTGGGAAATGTTGAAAGAGGCAAGGAAGTGGTCTGATATAGGATGAGGATCGAAGGAGAGATCAGCGACAGAGCAGTTTCTAGAGAGGACAAGATCAAGAGAATGGCCATTAGTATGGGTGGGGGAGTTGGTCCAAAGGTGGAGGTTGAAGGAGGAGGCTAGGGAGAGGAAGCGAGAGACTGAGGGCTGAGATGGGTCATCAACATGAATGTTGAAGTCACCAAGGATGAGAGTGGGGATATCAACAGAGAGGAAGAAAGTGAGCCAGGACTCAAAGTCAGAAAGAAAGGAGGAGAGAGGACCAGGGGGACGGTAGATGAGCATACCCCCATCCTTGTCCTGGCGGCCTGCATTCTGCACAATATCTGCGAGACTGGCAGAGTTGCCCTTGATAACCCCCTCACCAGTGAAGCGAGTGAGTCCCATGCCCCTGTACCAACATGTCCAACAGGGACGCTCTCTTTAGGCGCATAGTTGCCCAGATGGCAGGCAACTAACCCTGGCATTTGAATGCCCCCCCTCCCCTTCCATGGCCTGTGTAACCCAACTTAATAGAGACAGATATGGAATTACTACACACTCAATGTGTATTCTTGGTTTGGTACTAGGGGTTTCACAGACCTGTGTCCCGTGTAGCGGGGTCACCTACTTGATTGCAGCCATGGCATTAGTCACGCTTCAGGCTTTGGTCAGTCTCCGGATGGCGGTTAGCATGGGCAGTGCAAACATGCTATCCATGTGCAGGCCCGTACCCTTTTATGGGTGGTTTGTCATCTCCCCACCATCTTCTGGCAGGCAGGAGCAGTATAGGTACCGCACCTGTATTGTGCATGGCATGACCCTGTATGTCCATTTCTAGACCCCTCCCCATGCATGAAGCCCCCTTAACATAACGATCGACATAGAGGTACTGTATAATATTTGTTTATATGGGTGTATTTACAAGGGCATGGGTTTACCTTTTTCAGGGCCTTCCATGTGTCCGCTTCGGCGCACCACCGGGGCGTGACCCCTTGCAGGCCTTTGCTGCCGCCGTCCACTGTGAGTGGCGGCCTGATGGCCTGGACTTTCTGTTGTCCACTGGCTGCTCCACTCTGGGCTGAGGTATTGGACCCTGCAATGTTGGAACATACGGTAAGAGTTACAATAGTACCTGCGATGTAACCCCTGCACCACAGCCCTTTTTGTAGTCCTTTGGGGTTTCCATGGATCTCCATGCTACATCCCCTCCGCACAACCCTCTGCAGTTAGTGATGCGTTCCCCACCCCCCTTTAGATACAGATATGTGATGCAGCTTACCAGAGCTTGTGGGGCAGCCGGCATGGGCGGTTGGTCACCTGTGAGGCCGTGGTTCCCGGAGGAGGGATCTCGGAGGCAGCTGTAGAGGAACTGGGAGGGGTGTGGGCTGGAAAGGCGGCCCCACAGGCTGTTGTTGTGGGGCTATGTGGGGAAGGGGGACCCTGTGCATGAGGTCAGGGAAGGGGGTGCTGCTGGGGAAACCAGGGTTGGCTGAAGTGCTGGGGAGGGGGCACCTGCACCTGTGGGAGGGCGCCCTGGTGACAGTCAGCTGCCATCCCTCCAGCTGCACCTGGAGGGCCCATGTCATGCTGGTGATCTCTTCAGGAGCCCCACTGCCTCCCCCATGAGGTCAAGGGCCTGTGCGGATGTCCCCTCCAGTGTGACACGGGCCCTCACCCTCTCGGCCCTGTTGAGGTGCATCTCGCGGTGGAGGGTGGCAGTCCGGTGACTGTCCCACAGGTGTTCGGTGTGGGACCAGTTGAGCATTGCTGCCAATATGTCCCGGTCCCTATCCCCCTCCCCTCTTTGCACCTCCATGGTGAGGGTGAGGTCCTCTGAGTGCACTTCAGTTAACCTTCTAGTTTCTTCCAGCAGTTCCCTCCCCAGGTCCTCTCTCCTCCTCCCAATTCCTGGCCCGCATCTCCCAATTCCTCTCAGTGCTGCCGGTGACAGCACCCCTCGCAGGACTGGGTTGCTCACCTGTGGAAGACATGTTACCCCATGGGTTGTGTTGCTTGCCATTTCTGTACCCTGTACTCCTAGCGGTGCAACTGTTGTGCCACTGGGACTGCCTGCCCCCCTTCCATGTCTATCCCTGTGTTGATCAAGTCCGACAGGGTGAGGTCCCTGTATTTTCATCCTCTGTGTTGGACTGCAGTGGTGGCCCCATATGAGTGTGCCTTCTCCTGGGACCGTGTTGTCCCAGTACCTCATTGTGGGCATGTCTCATGGTCCTTCCTCCCTTGTGACCCCACATCTGCATTCCTGTCAGGGGATGTTGACCTGTGTAGCTAAGTTCCCCATCTGTGGTGGCCCCCATTCCTTCCCTGTCTTGCATGGCTGTGGTGGACTGGGGGGAATGCAGGTGGAGCCGGCACTGCAGTATACCCTTGGCCCTGTGAAGGGGCAGGTGTGCTGTGATTAGCCGTCTTTCCCTCCCCCTTGTGCCATTGGGCCGGGCCTCCGTCCCCTGGGCATCCCGGGGTCCCTTAGCTTACCCTGGCCCATCCCACGTGTGTTGCGGCACTGGCTCCCTTCGTTTTGTCAGTTGCTTTCCTTCTGGACATTTTGAGAGCTGCTGCTGTCATTTAATTTTATTTTTATTTATTTATTCTAAAATTTATATGCTGCCCCCTCCTGCCCCAGGCATCTCGGAGTGGCTCACAGCATTTTAAAACATATTAAAACAAACAATTATAAAACTACAATTAAAACAATACAAAACCTACCCCACCCACCCCATCTCCCCCAGGGAAGGCCTGGTGGAACAGCCAGGTCTTACACTGCCTATGGAAAGAGGGGAGGTTGGTAATCAAGCGGACCTCCAACGGGAGGGAGTTCCACAGCCACGGTGCAGCCACAGAGAATGCTCTCCTCATGGTGGACACCCAGGAAACCTGGGGGACCCCGAGGAGGGCACCCCTGGCCGACCGCAGGGGCCGATCCAGGTCCCGGAGGGTGAGGCGGTCCTGCAGGTAGGTGGGGCCCAAGCTGTTTAGGGCTTTAAAGGTCAGCACCAACACCTTGAATTGGGCCTGGAAAACTATCGGCAGCCAGCGCAGAGCACAGAGCACTGGTGCAATGTGCTTGCGTCAGCCTGTCCCAGTCAAGAGATGGGCTGCCGCATTCTACACTAGCTGCAGTTTCCGAGCCAGCACCAAGGGTAGCCCCACACAGAGTGCGTTGCAGTAATACAGTCTCGAGATAATAAAAGCATGGATGACTGTGGCCAGATCTGAGTCCGAGACATACGGCCTAAGCCAATGCACTAGATGTAATTGGTGAAATGCCCCCTTCAACACAGCCATCACCTGGGCATCCAGGCAGAGCTGCGGGTCTGAGTCTGAGAAACCAAGGGAGGACGGACCCCATCAATGATGGGGGCCATCACTCCCTCGGCCCTCCCCACAATCATCACCTCCGTCTTGACAGGATTTAATTTCAGGTAGCTCGCCCTCATCCAGTCCCCTGTAGCTGATAAACACTGGGTAAGCACCGAGACTGCTGGGCCTGAGTCGGAAGAAAATGAGAGATATAGCTGGGTGTCATCAGCATTTTGATGACATCTCACCCCATACTTCGTGACGACCTTCCCCCAAAGGCTGCATGTACACACTGAACAAGAGAGGGGATAAAATAGAACCCTGCGGAACCACACACGTGAGGCCTTGGGGGGAAGATGAAAACTCCCCCAGCACCACACGCTGGGTTCTGCCAGTCAGGAAAGAGTGGAACCATTCAAGAACGGGTCTCGCTAATCCCTGCCCAGTCCCGCAGCTGAGTCACCAACAACACATGATCAACGGTATCCTATGCAGCCGAGAGATCTAACAGGATTGAACGGCTCCAGTCCAATTCACAGGAGAGGTCGTCAACCAAGGCCACAAGTGCAGTCTCTGTGCCATAACCTGGACAAAAACCTGACTGCGAGGGATCAAGAAAATTGACCCGGTCCAAATGTTCCCGAAGCTGCCAAGCCACCACCCATTCAATAACCTTGCCAAAAAAGGGAAGGTTAGAGACTGGCCAATAGCTGGCCAGGGCGTCAATGTCCAAAGATGGCTTCTTGAGCAGGGGTTGCACCACCGCCTCCTTGAGGCAGTCCGGCACCCTGCCCTCCCTAAGGGAGGTGTTGACTATCCCTATCAGCAGAGACAACAATATCTCCCGGCAAGCCTTAACTAGCCAGGATGGGCATGGGTCTAGTTCACAACAGGCGGTTTGAATAGTCCCAAGAACATCCCCTGCATCCGAGAGCGACACAGCACGAAACTCATCCCACAAAACAGGACAAGACGGGGCTTCTACTGCCTCGGACCCATTTTCTGCTAATAAAGTTGCATCAAAACTGTGGTGAATTTGAGTGATTTTATCTGCAAAGAAGTCCACAAACAAATCACAGTGAGCATTTGATGATTCTAAGTCCAGGCAGAGGGATAACAGACTGACCAGCCCCCTCACAACCCAGAACAGCTTAGCCGGGCAGGACTTAGTGGACGCAATGAGGGCAGGAAAGAAAGTCGTCTTTGCTGTCCACAATGCAACGGCATAGGTATGTAACCAGACTCTATGCTGCAATCGGTCAACTTCAGCATGCGAGTGATGCCACTGTCACTCTAACCGCTGCCCTTCCCGCTTCATCTGCTGCAGCTCCCCTGTATACCATGGGGAGCTGTGTTGTTGATTCGGGAGTGGATGCTTGGGAGCCATGCGGTCGATGGCCTCTGTCAACATGGAACTCCACATGGAAACGAGACTATCAAGTGGGCGGCCATCGAGGTCAGAGGAAACATCCCCATGAGCTATCTGGAACCTTTCTGGTTATGGAGACCTGGCTGGACACTGAGTCAGGGCCTATACTGAGTGACTTTGTTCCAGCTGGGCAGGTTCCGCACCCTCCCGGGGACCGACATGCACCAGGATACCCGCCTGGAGGAGATAATGATCCATCCATGGCAAGAGCTCTGTATATACACTCACACTCACACTCACACTCACACTCACACTCACACTCACACTCCACACTCTCTCTCTAATGGATCCCCCGCCTCAAGGCCTGTGCAAAAGATCATGTCCAGGGTATGTCCTCCAACATGTGTGGGGCCCACTACTCTCTGAGACAGGCCCATGGTTGCCATGGCAGACATGAACTCATGCTCTGCCCCTCCAAGACTGGCGTTGGCATGGATATTGAAGTCCCCCAGAACTATTGTCCTGAGGGACCACAAGACCACCTCTGACACCAGCTCCATCAGTGCGAGCAGGGAGGCTGCTGTACAGGTGGGTGCCCAGTATACCAGCAGTATCCCCACTCTGTCTCTGACCAAATCCAACACCAGATGGAGACCCTCCACACCCATGATGGGTTGCACAGGGAATCTCCTCACAGACCAGGTATCCTTAAAAACAATGGCTACGCTGCTCCTCCCCACCCCCCGTCCCTGTAGCCATGGCTGATGCTACACGGAGTACCCATCTGGAACAAAATCAGCCAATATAGGCCGTGACTCAGTGTCCAGCCAGGTCTCCATAACAAACATGAGGTCAGCTGCCCGGTCCAGGATCATCTTCCGGACTGTGGTTGACTTATTAGCCACTGACCTCGCATTTACCAGCATCCAATCAAGGCTCAGGGTCCTTTGATCCCCGATCACCTCACCGCCTGTCTGTGGGCCAGTGAGCGGGACAGGTATGCAACATCTGTCCTGCCTCATAGCTCGAACTTGCCTCCCAGAAGGACCATAATTCCCCTGGCCCAGAACAACCCCAATGGCTGCAGACCCCCTGGTCCGCTCCCCCAAGCCCCCCAGAGGCTGCCCCCCAAGCCCCCCAAGGGAGATCCCCACCCTGCATACACCCCCGATCCTCCTCTGCCACCGGAGGACCATCCCTCCCTTTCAAAGGGCTGCACCCCTCCCTCACACCAAAGGGGTCAGCCCTTCCCTCCCTAACCCAGTCCCCTTGCCGCCCTCCCTCACGCAAGAAACAATCCACACACACCCACCCTTATCCCCCCCCTTAAAACCAGAAAAAAACTCCCAACAATATTAATAGCCCCCCGGCTCTCCCGGTCCCGCTAAGGCCACACCTAAGGGCCCTTTAGCGCTGCTGGGTGGCAGGTCGCTTTTGGCCGTGCCTGGCCTGGAAGTCCAGCTGTGCACCCTGGCCCTGCCCCCGTTCTCCAACAGGTGGAGGGGACTGGTGTTACCTGGGGCCGGGCAGCACACCGTTCCTGGAGGGGGCCACCTGGGTCTAGCTGCGGCTGCGGCGGCAGTGGGTAGGTCATGTTTTGGTTCTCCTTTAAGGGCTCCCGGCTGGGCATCCAGCGTCTTCCCCAGTGGGTGTGTCTGCTTGGGGACACCTGCGTGGCCACTCTAGCCATCTCTCTGTGGTATTGGCGGACCCATCCCTGCGGGTGTGGGTGTATTGGTTTTTACATGGACGGGTGGGTGTTGAACACCCACCTCCACCCACGGAGCATGCCAGCTCCTTCCCGGTTGCTCCGTGGGTGTTGATGGGTGGGTTGTGAACGTGCACTCACCCACTCGTGGACATTTACATGGACGCTCTCCCACCCATCCAATGGGTGTTCGTGGGTGGGTGACATCCATGTAAAAAAGGCCATAGTGAGCTGGGCAGCTCTCTATCACGGTGGGTGAGTGGAATTAAATAGGGTGGCTACTGACACATCCCCAGAATACAGAGGGGGGAGAGAATACAGACCATGGTGGGGAGGAAGCTCGCTCAGCGATCCTTCCTCCAGCCAGGGCTGAGTTCACTTTTTCAGTACTTGGAGGTAGGAACTGGATCAACGGTACCGGCAAAATCCTGGTCATGGGTGCATATTAAAAAATTTACCCGGATGGGGTTGGGCAGATCAAAAAAGTGGTCATGTCCAGGAAATTTCAGACTTTATGGAAACCCTAGCACTCCCCCCCTCCCTCCCCCGCTGAGACTGCTGGTTCACCTCTGAGTTCACATGCTGCCAATGTTGCTGTTCCCACCCAGAAATCATAAGATCATGACTTCAGGGTGTGTGTGTGAAAGTAGCAGCACTGACTGTGTGTGGAAAATATAGGACAAAAACACATAAATAAAGGACAGTCAACAAACCCTTGGTCCTGTATAATGACCATCCTAGAATGAAATGACTAAAACAGTTCAGGGAATCTTTCTGGTACCAAAAGGATTCAGAAACTTGTTGCAACAGAGTGTGCAATTTCTAGATGTTTCCACATTGGTAGCTGGAAAAGGTGAGTTTCATGCTTCATAATGAAAGTGATAATTGTTTTATTTTGCCTATTTTAAAATCTGAAACACAGTTATACTGAATAGTCTAAAAATAATGGCAAGCAATTCTTTGCAGGAAGTTGTTTATAGACTGAAACGCTAAGGCACCAATTCTGCCACTGAAGCTTTGTCTACTCTGTGGTGGGGAACCTCAGGTTCACATGCAGCCCCTGGCTAGTTTTTACGTAGCCTCTTTTCAGTTCCTGGGCCTGGCCCCTTGATCCAGTTCCTACCTCCAACCACTGAAAAAGTGAGCTCAGGGTACAGGAGCAGTAATGACGACATGTCCACAAAGATAGGGTACAGGAACAATGGAGAGATCATTGGACTAGAGATTGGAGAGATCAGGAGCCAGGATCAATAGCAAGCTTGGGAGCTGGTGTGGTGTGGTGTAGTGGATAAGGTGTTGGACTTAGTCCTGGGAAACCAGGGTTCAAATACTGACCTAGTTATGAATTGAGTGTCCTTGGGCAAGTCACAACCACTCAGCCTCAGTTCCCCATCTGTAATAAATGGGAATATGTGTCTGTCTCTCCTTGTGCTTCCCCTCACCCTTGTCCAACTTAGATTGTAAACCCACTGAGCAGGGACCTTTACTGGACAGACCTCTGTGACTGTAAAGTGCTGATTATGCCTGATAGTTTTTATTTTATTTTTTTATTTATTTATTAAAAGATTTGATATCCCGCCCCTCCTGTCACAGGCAGCTTGGGGTGGCTTACAACAACATATAACAATTATAAAACCATAAAATTATAAAAACATATCATCCCTCTCCTCCCCCACCCTCTACCCATCTCCCCCGCCAAATGCCTGACGGAACAGCTTTTTTGAAAGGAGGGAAGGTCCGGGGCCAGAATCATCCCCACTGGAAGGGAGTTCCACAGCCTTGGTGCAGCCACCGAGAACGCCCTCCCCTGTGTGGCCCCCCAGAAGACTTGGGGGACCACAAGAAGGGCATCGCCCGATGGCCTCAGGGGCTGATCCAGTACCTGGAGGGGTGAGGCAGTCTCACAGATAGACAGGGCCCAGACCGTTTAGGGCTTTATAGGTTAAAACCAACACCTTGAATCAGGCTCAGAAGACTATCAGCAGCCAATGCAGAGAACGGTATAATGTGCTCCCGGCGGCACAGTCCCACCAAAAGATGGGCCGCTGCATTCTGCACCAGCTGCATCTTCTAGGCCGTCACCATGGGTAGCCCCACTTAGAGTGCATTACCATAGTCTAGTCGCGAGGTGATGAAAGCATGGATGATGGTGGGCAGGTCGGAGTCCGAAACATATGGCCTAAGCCGACGTACCAGATGTAGTTGGCAAAAGGCACCCCTCACCACAGCCTCCACCTGAACATTCAGGTGGAGCTGCGCATTGAAGAGTACCCCCAGACTCCGCACCTGGGGAACCATTGGAGGACAGGCCCCATCAATGATGGGGGCCGTTAACTCCATCGCCTTACCCACCAGCATCACCTCCGTCTTGTCGAGATTCAGCTTCAGTTGATTAGCCCTCATGCAATCCCCCACAGCCATCAGACACTGAGTAAGCACGGAGACTACAGGGTCTGGGTTTGTTGAAAAAGAGCGGTATAGCTGGGTGTCATCAGCATATTGGTGGAACCATACACCAAACCTCCTGATCACCTCGCCGAGAGGCTGCATATATATTGAAAAGGAGGGGGGACAACACCGAACCCTGCGGGACACCACACACGAGATCTCAGTATGATGAAAAACACTCCCCAAGTACCACTTGCTGGGTTCTCCTGGTCAGGAATGAGCGGAACCATTCAAGAACAGTCCCGCCCACCCCTGCACAGTCCCGCAGGCACGCCACCAACATCTCGTGATCAACCATATCAAAAGCAGCTGACAGATCTAATAGAACCAACAGGGTCGAATGACCCTGGTCCATCTCCCGGCACAGATAATCCACCAAGGCCACAAGTGCAGTCTCCATGCCATAACCTGGACGAAATCCCGACTGAGAGGGATCAAGAAAACCGATGCGGTCAAGATGCCCCTGCAACTGCTGAGCCACCACCTGCTCAATAACCTTCCCTAAAAAGGGAAGGTTAGAGACAGGTTGATAGCTGGCAAGGGAATCAACATCAAGCGATGGTTTCTTGAGCAGAGGCCGCACCACCGCCTCCTTGAGACAGCCTGGCACTCTGCTCTCCCGAAGGGAGGCACTGACCACCCCCGCCAGCAATGGCCCCATTGTCTCCTTGCATAATTAACCAAGACAGGCACGGATCTAATTCACAAGAGGTGGCCCTAAGAGCCCCGAGGGTCCTGACTACATCAGTGGGTCTCACCAACTGAAATTGATCCCATAAAACTGGACAAAGCATGACTTCCATAACCTCAGGTTCCCCTAGTGTAATAAGTGCAGCGTATTAATCACGGTGAATACGAGTAATTTTATCCACAAAATAATTCACAAACCTATCACAGTGTGCTATAGATGACTCCACTCCAGGGTGGAGGGAGTCCGGACTGACCAGCCTCCGCACCACCTGGAAAAGCTCCGCTGGGTGAGATTTTGCAGATGCTATGAGGTCAGCAAAAAAAGTTGCTGCCCTCATCGCCTCGGCAAATGCTCGTAAACTGGCTCTATGCTGCAATCTGTCAGCTTCAGTATGATAACAATGCCACCGTCACTCCAATTGCCGCCCTTCTCGCTTCAGCACTTGCAGCTCCTCCGAAAACCACCATGGCCTGTGGTGCTGTTGCCTGAGCAGCGGACTTCTAAGAGCCGTCCGATCAATGGCCTCAGTCAGTAGAGCGTTCCATAGTGTGATGAGGTTATCGATGAGATGGTCGTTGAGGTCAGAGGGTACCTCCCTGAGGGCCAACCGGAACCGTTCCAGTTCCATTTGCTCCGGGGGCGAACCATTCGAATTGGCTCCACACCCTTCCGGGGGCAGACATGTGCTAAGAGAGAGGTCTGTAGGAGATAATTATCTGACCATGACAAGGGCACTGCTGATATCTCCCCCGATAACAGACCCCCCCCCACCTCAAGGCTGATGCAAAACATGAGATCGAGAGTATGTCCCCCCTGATGTGTCAGGCTGCTGACCATTTGGGACAGGCCCATGGTTGTCATGATCTCATGCTCTGCCCCCCTCCCCGCTGAGGTCGGTGTCAGTGTGGATGTAAAAATGATTAATAATAATGACACACATGATCTGAACCTTCCTGAGCATATCCCCGAAGCACCACAGCCTCCCAACTTCTATGCGGCCCTCAGAGCTTGTACTCATTTTTAAGTGGCCCACATGGGAGGGGAAAAGTTCCCCACTGGCTCTCCTGGCCTACTCCAAAGTCTTTTCCCATCTTGGACAACTACTTGCACAATGGTTCCAGCACAAACCCCGGCGCTGGTAAAGGGATTTGCCTCTGTTTGAAGTTGCAGAAAACTACATTATTAGGAACAGGGCTTTCCTATTTGCCATGCTTGTTACAAGTAATGCCAAAGCCGGCTGTTTCAATGCAATTGAAAGTCACTGGAGGAAAATATTTTCTATTTTATTTCCAGTCAAATTTCTTTACCCTGTTTGTGTGCATCTTTCACACACCAACAGCGGAGCTGGGGGAAGGAAGGAGGGGGGAATGAAAATAAGAAAATGTAATAAGGAAATCAAACACTGGCAGGTAGATTTGAGGGCAGGGATAGAATCTGAAACTCTTAATTCATGTTTAGCCTAAGTTAATGCAAGCGCTCTGTGTGTGTGTGTGTGTGTGTGTGTGATCGCACATGCGTACCTCCCAACATTTTGAGTGGCAAGACAGGGACAAGCCCTGCCCCTCAGCTAATAAGCTCTGCTGCAGCAAATAGATCCTGCCCCCTCAAGAGCTTCCATGTACACGCACCGCTCCCAACCAAAGAGTAGGATTACCATATATGCCAATTTTTAGAGGGCACTTATGAAAAATACAGGTTGAGCCCTGCAACCTGTATTTTTCATAAGTGCCCTCTAAAAATTGGGATATACGGCTGGCAGCCCTAACAACGAGGGACAGAAGCTCTCCTGCTCATCATTCCACTTAGTTTCTTGTCATTCCCTCATTTCCTCGTTGTCTCTCTCTCCTCCCTGAAGCAGGGACTTCGACCCCTGAAAGAGGGACAGTGAAATCCAGCACACAGAGGGACCGTCCTTCCTAAATAGGGTTGTCACCTAGGTATATTTTTCCAGGCCACTTATGAAAAATACATGTTGCAGGGCCTGCATTGGTGCCATAGGTGCCTGCAACATGTATTGTCTGCCTGGAAAAATATACCTAAGTGGCAACCCTACTCCTAAATCGGGACGTTGGGAAGCTGACTTTGTGTGTGTGCTGCTCATGCATATGCACCCCCTTAATAGCTTTTGATCCCCAAGGCCAGTTTCAACCAGATTTGAAAGTGGGGGAGGAAAGCCCAGAGGCTCCACTTAAGAAATCAGGCTTCTTTACTTCATTCAGGTGCTGGCTGCACTAGGGTTGCCACCTATGCAAATTTTTAACGAACACTTATGAAAAATACATGTTGCAGGGCCTGCATTGGTGCCTACTTTTTTAAAAACATTGCATTTCAAGTTGACTAGATTTGACTGAGGAAAGAGCGAGCTCTTGGCATAAAAGGAAAAAGAAACTTCCAAACAGTTTGGTTGAGGGACTGTTAGTATGAGAGTCATCAGAAGCCACTGAAAGTGAAGGGGGAATGGTGTCTGTGAGGAAACATGGGTCTATTATTCCTCCTCTTTCCCATCTGACAAACGATGCTGATTGATTAGAAAGGACAAGACAGGAAGTGATACTGGAGAGTTCTCATTTTGGACTTTGTCCTCTGTAGAGGACGGCAGTTTACCCTAAATGTGATATGCATAAAAGAAGCAGAACGTTTTTCCTCTTTCTATCTAATGGAAAGCAACAGCATGAGCCCAGTGCAGGAATAATTAGATACACTGAAAAGGTATACTCCCTAAGTTAATGCATGTATCTAAAAATAGAAAAGTAAATGCTGTGTATGTGCCTCTCTACAGAAAAAGGTGAATATATCTTTTGTATGTTTGCCTGCTATTTCCTCTAAAACTATTCAATCCTTTTTTAATCTCGCCTATCAGATATCTTTAGGCAACAGGACCTGGCAGGGGTGGCTTCCTCTGTTATTACTCCCCTGTATGGGAAAATCAAAACAACACATCAATTGGAAACTTATTTAACTTACATCTCGAGCTTTGTGCTAAGGAGAGCATTAACACTGGCGAGATTCCAACTGATGCCAAGGACTCCTGGATGGTATTCCATACCAGCAAAGGATCTGTGGTTGTTCAACACGGATTGAGGATCCCTTTCATTATTTTTTCGAATGCCCACTATCTGCCAATATCCGTCTCCGTTTCAAGGGGCTTATTGGCATAGACACCATGTGGGGGAACTATGAATTTGGGCTAAAGTCGATTCTGGCCAATCCAAATGAGAATCTCATGTTTATGCAGCAAACTTCCTCTTCCTCCTTGCTAGGAGGAGAGAGTGGGCAATGGAAATTTATGAATGAGCATTGTTTGGGAGTCGGTTTTGGGGTGAGGCAGGAGATGTAGTTGGAATATCAATCAGGGTTTTCCCCTGTAATTCGATTATTCTTCCCTTGTATTTTTAAATAAGTAGTGGTGCTTGGAGTTTAGTTTACTCCTATTTTATGTTTAGCTGTATTTTTGTATTATTGTTTCTCTTTATGGAATGTATTTTAACCATACTGTATATTTTGTATCGACCGGTCGGTCGCAGCAATAAAAAGGTTATTCATTCATTCAAAACTACTCAATCATGGGTTAAACGGTATGTCACACTGTAAATAATCTTGGCACCTGATGGGGATTTCCATTCTGAGGTAATTGAGTTGTCACTTATTTTCCCTCAAAATGTGGGCATAGAATAAGTGCAAAACGGATCCCTTCTCCCTGAAAGGGCTGCATTCTGTTCCTCAGTTCCCCAAAGATACACCCCTTTAAAAAGAGAAGAATTGGTCTGTACTTTCTCCTTTGCCAGGAAATAGACTTGAGAGACACAGTGGTTTGGCACTGGCTGTTCAAGACCGGTGTCCAGATTTAAAACTTCTTTATGCATTTGGCTCCCACCCTGTTCGCATTTTAATGGGGCTCAGGGTGGCTGGAGGGTAGTGGAGGCAAAATAGATACCTAATAATTCTTCCATCTGCTTCTGGGAGAAAGTCTATGCCAGAGACTGCTGTCAAGCTTTGGTCCAGAGACATCTGGCAAACCTACCAGAAAACTGAAGGGTGGAAGGAAACCTGGTGTCACAATCTGAATGACTGCTTTTGTCACAATTTACTGCTTTTGAGGAGTCGGACACTGAATTCCACATAGAAGAGTAGAGCCTTGGTTAAATCAGCTGATGATCCTTGCAGTAAATTCAGCATTGAGATGGCACGTAAGGGTGATAAACATGTCAAGAGAGCCGAAACAGGAGCCAGTCTGGCTGCCAAGTAATATGGGCCTCTTCCACCAATATAGGGCAAAGGGCAGCTTGCTGAGCTCCAGCCAAATTGTCTCCTTAGCATACACTGCTACTGGGAGTGGGGTGAGGGTGTTGCTGTGATGTGCAGCACAGCCTCCCCACAACCTCTGCTCAGTCACAGTGAGGCCCTACTGGGTCTGCTTGCCTGGAGATCATAAACTGACTGTTAGATTGTTCGTGAAAAGATGCCCATGGATCCGCAGCCATACAACCTACCATGAATAAAATGCCCATTAGGGAATCTGTGCCCCTATCTTATGTTGGTGTTTGTGTCTCAGGTGAGTAGCGAGTTTAGGAAAGTCCCAAGTAACTCAGCCTTTAAACAATTTATTGTACATTATAAAGCCTTCTCTCTAAATAGAGAACTAAGCCCTCATTTGACCAACTAGGGACACACCGAGCGAGGAGTCGACCATTGGCACAGACCATGTGACTTTTGTAAAGCTGTAGGCCCACATTTATTTATTTATTTATTTTATTCAGCTTTTATGCCGCCCCCTTTGCCACAGGCAGCTCGGAGCGGTGTACAACAATAAAACACATAAAACATCTAAAAACAATTTAAAACAGTAATACATAAGAACAGGAAACATTCTGCCAATGATAACGGCATCTTCCTGAAATTTGGAGGTAGCTTTTAAAAAACTGCCTGGGTTCAGACCCATCTGAAGTCCACACCTCTTTAGTACAGAAACACTTTATTTATTTATTTTTATTTATTTATATTTACATTTATATCCCGCCCCCTCCTGTCAACAGACGGCTCAGGGCAGCTTACAAAATAATGCCCCCTGCCGGGCCTTAAGGCAAGGCAGGCACTTAGGCCCACCTGATGCTTTATGGGGCCCCAGCTGCCTTGCCTTGCTTTGCTGCAGTTGCAGACTGTAGAGCAGACCTGGGACCCTCGGCTCCTTGCCCAGTTGCTCATTCCACCTTTTCCCCTCTGGGCTGGAGGGGCAAAAGGAGCTGGACAAGTGGCAAGCTGAAGGCCTCTTACAATGCAGGGCCCTTAGGCTTAGCTGGGCACCTGGCTACCCTGCTTCTCCTCCTGTGCCCAGCCTCCAGTGCTGAGGGGGAGATGGAAGGAGCACAGACGTCTGGGGATGCCATATTGACTGTGTATGGAGCTGCGCTGGGTAGTTTCTGCATGTGCAGTATGGGCACCTCACTCCTTCCTGCCACATATGGCTGTATAGTATATAGGGATCCACGGAGCAGGGCCACCCCATATCTGTTAATACATTTCATTAGTTGTAGCTATATGAGTATTGTAGGAGAAACCTGTGGTATCTCTACTCCATTCACACATTACAAGAGTAGAAGGTGTGTGGTAATTGTCACATACTGGCTTGTGGGTACCACTTAAAGGGAGGTTACTAGGGCTGTGCACAGGGTCAAGTATTTGTATCTCTGTTTTTAGCATGCATGTTTATTTGCATTTGTATCTTTACCCACGTTCGCTGCATTTTCTCCATTGCTGCCAATGTGGAAAACACAATGAACACATGTCCCTGAGTATGGGTTATCATGGTGCAGAAGTGCAGTGAGGGTCTGCCAGTCTAACAGGCCTATAAGGAAAGAAAAATGTGGTTAAAACTGCTGCTAAGTCTGCTACAAATTTAAAAATGGGACACTGGTTTGGGGGAGGGTGGAGAATATGGCTGGCTTGGTGGGGAAGTTGTTAACTTGGGGAGATAGGAATGGGGCATGGATCTGGCTTAGAAGGGACTGCTGGCTTAGGGAAGGGGTTGCTGGTATGGGGAAAGAGGAATGGTCATAGGACTAGGTTCAGGGGAGGTTGCTGGTTTGGGGAGGGGAAATAGGACCCGTGACTGGCTCAGGGGTATCAATTGTTGGGGCGGGGGGTTGCTGGCCTGGTGGCAGGGAGTCACCATTTCCCCCTTGTTTAGCTAGTCTCCACTTGACTGCGCCTGGCTGCAGTGCTGGAGACTGCAGTTCAGAGACAGCAGTGGTCCCTGTAGGTGCAGGGGTGGGTGGGGGGCTCACTACAGTATCCCAAAGAAAGCAGCTAAACTGAGTCAGAGAGCAGCCTTTCTCCAAGCTGGATATGTGCTGCAGTTTTGTAGGGCCAGTTTGAGACCTTGGGTATGGATACCAAGTTTTAAATGAAATTTTCTAATCGCTTGGAGCCGCAAAACAAGCCGCTTCTATTTGTGTTTCGAATATGGATCCTGAAAGGGTCTTTTTGTGTTTTTTTGTGCTTTATTGAAACGTGAATGCACAGCCGTAGAAGTTATTGTGGTGTGTGAATGCTTGTAAGAGGTAACAGTTCTGTAAAGAGAGAGTGATATGGCATATGGGGTGTGTGGATTGAGTATTCACCAGATGAGAGAGTCATGCCTCACTATAAAAAACTCTGCTTATTGAACCCTTGTTTATAACATTCTCAACATTGAGTCATTTCTGTTAGTTGCGTAAAGAGCTTTTTAGGAAATAAATCTCTATATACTTAAGAACATAAGTACTAAAGGGGCAGATCAATGGCCAGTCTAGCCCAGCATACTGTCTCCAACAGTGAACAACTTTGATTGCTTCAGTGAAGTGAACAACTGGGTATAATGGAGTGAACCATTTATATTCACTCCAAATCCCCAGCAGTTAGAACTGTTGCTCCTATGACTAACTTGACTAATAGCCATTTATGGACAGACCTATCCTCTAAGCACCTGTCAGTCCTTTTATGAACCTAGTTATTATGCCACTGGCCTTCGTGAGGCTGCTTTCTGACGTTACATGGGGGGGGGGGGCACTTACGCAATCGCAGCTCTCTAATTGCAGGGATTA
The DNA here is from genome assembly GCA_003113815.1 of Sphenodon punctatus. Lineage (NCBI taxonomy): Eukaryota > Metazoa > Chordata > Lepidosauria > Sphenodontia > Sphenodontidae > Sphenodon > Sphenodon punctatus. The sequence goes on from QEPC01007621.1 coordinate 1,515,422, forward strand.
GCGCCTGTGAGAATACGACTCATGTTCTCGTGTGATAAAAGATTAGTGCAAAGGCTACATTTGGGGACCCAGTAATGCATGAGTGTTCTCGCGTGATAAAGGGGAATAGTGCATTCTCACAGAGCCGCGATCCCAATTGCACAAGTCCCACCACACTCCCATGTAACACTGGAAAGCAGCCTGAGTTCCACAGGTTAATTGTACATTGAGTTTTAAAGTACTTCCTTTATTTGTTTTAAATCGGATGCCAATTCATTTTTTGTTATTTTCATAGTCCACTAGGTCTATTATGATTGCTTTTTAGAATACTAACAATGAATGTTACAATAACTCTTAAATAAGATTTGGCTTGCATATCACTGCTATGCACGTGCATAATTTTAAGAGAGGAAACCATTGTCTGATAATATCGTTTTTTAAAAGGTGGCTCATTTGTTAAATAGACTTTTTTATTAGTCCTGAATCCTTGAGTGATTAAATCTTAGCACCACTGCCTAAAATCCCACTCCAAGTTCTTTACTCAAGTAGCAACGACCGTTAGGTAATTTGATTAGAAAACTAGTCATTATTTATGGCCAGGGTGGCCTGCCTGCGTTTGAAAACTGTTACCAAATCCTCAGTGACTCCAGTAGGGGAAGGATCAGACCTCACTTTAACCAACATTCTCTGCTTATCAGCTTCAATCTTACCTGAAATTATGCTGTCATCAAAACCTTTTAGTTGCTCTAAATTTATTTTTTGTTCCTCATTGTTTATAATGGTCCTTTGGAAACTCGAAACTGAAATCTCATCTGTTTCCTTGCTTAATGATTTTCCCTCCATCTTGTGGGATAATGAGTGTTTATTGTAAAATATAAATACTGGGATGCCAGCAATGATTATTTCCCCCTGAAGTTAAGAAAAGAACAAAACAAAACAAACACAACACAGGCCTGCAAAGCAATGAGGTATGTTGGGATTATTTTTTTTAGAAGAAACCCCACACACAAACAGATTACATAACTGAAAGGAAAAAAACAGGTCAAATTTGGGACCTACCAATCTGATTATGTTTCCATACAGAGAGAGCACAACAATGTGCTTGCCATCTACAGCAACATTTATTTTATGCTTTAAAAAACCACCACCAAAAAGCACATGAGTAACGCTTCCATGAAAGTGTCAGTATGCCCCAGTCCAAGGTTGCAGTCATCCAACTGCTTACTCCAGAGATGTCTTGAGGATTGCAATCCAAGTGGCCAAAAAGCATGTGCCAGCTCCCCCCTCTCTTCCAAAATCATCAGACTGGCTTTAAAATAATGATTTTGTTTTGAATGGATAAGAAATAAGTAATACATCAAAATTATGCATGCATCCTTTGAAAATTGAAATGGTTTGTACTGAACTGTAAAATAAGCCTGTACATGAGCCACCAAAAGTTTGAACCTTTGGCCTTCAAAGTCAGATGCATACTAGAGGGAAAACCCCTCATCATCAATTGGTAGCAGTAGAAGGCTGTAAGTCTTCATTGGGTCACCCTAAACAATGCACAGAGTGACCCACTGGCAGGATAGCACATATGCTAGCAATCATCAGAGGCACAAGTTCCATTTGCTTTTATAGGACTTGTGTTTGTGTGTATGTTACCATGCCAGAGGATTGTGCCCATTATTTGCCAGTGTGTTGGGGCTGTGGCTGCACAAAGTAATGCTTAAGAAACAAAAACAAACCTTAATGATTCAAAAATGAAGAAAACGAAGTATACAGCCCTTCTGGAAAGCAAAACTGACTTGATGCTGACTCCTTGGACAGCTGTCGCCCCATCTCTAACCTTTCCTTTGAATGTGTGGTCACCAGGCAGGTTATTATTATTATTTATTTATTTATTTACTTAGCTTTCTTAGCCACCCCCTTCTGCCACAGCAGCTCAGGGCAGCTTACAACATAATAAAATACAATTAAAAAACACATAATAAATACACAGTATACAAATATAAGGCTCACAAATATAAGGCTCAAATATAAGGCTATGGATTCCTGGATCCAAGTTGGTTTGGTTTTCATCCTAGGTGTAGGTAAGGTATGGCATTGAGACTACGCTTGTAGCATTGGTCAACGAACTTCGCTGAGAGATTGACAGGGGAAATTGTACCCTGCTCATCTTTTTAGATTGTTCAGCGGTTTCGATACAGTTGAGCATGAGGTGTTGTTAACTGCAGGACGTGGCAGAGGGTCACGGTACGGCTCTTAAGCTATTTTGCTCGTTCCTGTCAGGGAGGTTTCAGCAGGTGGTGATATGGATCTGGCCACCATCATCCATGCCTTCATTACCTTGAAGCTGGACTAATGCAGTGTGCTCTACATGGGGCTGCCCTTGAAAACTGTTCAGGGGCTGCTGTTCGTGCAGAACGCAGCAGCTTGCCTCTTGAGGGGGTGGGTGTCGCTGGGAGCACATTACAACACAGAGTCTGCACTGGCTGCCAGTAACGTTCCAGATACAATTCAGTGTGCTGGTTTCGCCTGATTATATATTTCCAGAATCTACAACTTGTTGCCCACTTGTTGGCACATGTCCCTCTTTTCTTTTCCTGGGGGGTACAACTTGGGGAGGTCCTTGATATGGGTGTCTGCAAAGGTCAGACCGTTGAGAGGAATAGCTCTCCGGCAGCTATAGTGAGCGGTTATGTGAAAAAAGGCTCCGAGGGAGAGGAGAGGAGGACATCTGAACCTCTGGGAAGGGAAACGGGTGACCTTTCCTCTTGTTCTGCTATAAAGGGAAGGTTGTCGAATATGACAAAGCAGCCAAACACCCTCCAGGTGTCTAAGATAGGGCTGGCTGAGACCAGGGAACAGATAGTGGTCAAGACAGCGAGAGAACTTGTAGCCCTCTCTGAGGAAATAGGAGGGTTAGTGTTGGAAGCTAGTGAGAGCTTTTATGTGGACCCCCTGTTATCTACCTCATGCTCTCAAGAGATAAATCAAACACAGCAGGGGAAGGATGGGAAGGGAACCCCCCTAGAAGATCCTCCACAACACTCTGGGATGGAGGTTAGTGGAGAACCTGAAGAGGCTGTG
>QEPC01007621.1:1520373-1532737 GCA_003113815.1 Sphenodon punctatus
AGGGGGGGGCACAGAGTGTGAGAGAGGCGGGGCCTCTCCCTCTCCCTCATTCCTGCTGGTCCCCTTCACTGACTGTCAGTTGGAGTCGGCCGGGGATCCCGCGCTCGGGGTCCCCAGCTCCCGGCCACTGTCAGGCTGGGAGCTGGGGACCCTGAGTGCAGGGCCCCCCCAGGAGCGGGGCCCGGGGCAGCCTTCCCGAGCCGCCCCACAGTAGGGCCTGTCCTGCCTTCACAACCCCTAAATCAGCCTCTTGCAAGTTCCATAGCTGGCCCAGATCTATAGGACCCAGGCTCACAGAGTGGCATTCTTGGTGGCTGCTCCATGGCTTTGAAACTCCCTTCCCTGGGAGTTTCAAGGCCTTGCCTTGTGCAACTTCTGAAAGCAGTATAAGATGTATTCATCCAGCCAGGCTTTCAACAGGCAGGGGTAGATTTTTGGTTTGGAGTGGAGGTGGGTAGATGGGAGTCTTATTGTTTTATGGGTTTTAGTTTTATGCTGTGTTTTTATGTAAGCTACCCTGAGCCTTTGGGGATAGGGTGGGGTAGAAATACAAATAAATAAGTAAGTAAATAAATAAATAAATAAATAAATCCTCCTTTAGCATTTTGAAAATGCCAGGAGGAGTGTCCGCAAGCACATGATTTTCAGACAGGTTGCTGCACCTGGTCAAGGTGGCTCTGGTTTATGTGTTACGCATGAGTATGAATAAAAACAAGCCTGGGAGAATGGAGAGGACATCACCTCCCTAAAGAGTGCAGTCCTCTGAAGTCAATGGGAGGTGGACCATTCACATTAATGGATGAAGGATTGCACCTTGAGATGCAAGGAAGAACCTCTTCTTAATTTTGACCACCCCCCACCCCACAATTTTCTCTCTACACATTAATATAATCTGTGGAAATCTGCACTCCTCCAGCCCGCCCCCCTTTCCAATCAGCTGCTCAGCTGGGCTGGGGTGTGCACCTACTGCAGCCCACAGAATCAGCTACTCACTGGGCTGGGGTGTGTGTCTACTCCAGCCCCTCCTTCCAATTAGCTACTCAGCTGGGCTGGGGTGTGCGCCTACTCCAGCCCCCCCTTCCAATCAGCTGCTCATGTAGGCTGGGGTGTGCGCCTACTCCAGCCCCCCCTTCCAATCAGCTGCTCAGCTGGGCTGGGGTGTGTGCCTACTCCAGCACTGCCTCCAATCAGCTGTTCAGCTGGGGTGGGGTGTGCATGCTCCTCCAGCCTCCCCCCCGCCAGCTTTTCAGCAGGGCCGGGGTGCACACACTCCTCCAGGCCCCCTCAATTACTTTACCCAAACACTGACTGCATACTATAGGCATCCTCATAAGGCTATTCCTTGTTTTAATGTCAGGCTAGCCACACTGTGAGCTGTGTTTAATTGTGACATTTATTTATTAATTATTTATTTTGTTATATTTTTATTCCGCACCCTTCTGAAAAATAGCAGCTCAGGGTGGCATACAACAATCCTTACAATAAAAGCCAACACAAAACCAGATAAAATACGGTTTTTAAAACCATAAAATACAAAAGAGCGGAAATCAAATCAAAACCCTCTCTCCCCCCGCCCCATCTCCCTCCCCAAAGGCCTGGCGGAACAGCCAGGTCTTACACTGTCTCCAAGAGGAGACGAGGTCCGGGGCCAAGCGGGCATCTGTCGGGAGGGAATTCCAAAGCCTAGGTGCGACCACTGAGAATGCCCTCCCCATTGTCGCCACCCAGGAAACCAGGGGGACCTCGAGTCGGGCGTCCCTGGCCGGCCGCAGGGGTCGTACCACTGCCCGGGGTATTTTTATTTTTATTTATTTAAAATTTATATCCTGCCCTCCTGCCCTCAGGGCAGCCCGGGGTGGTGAAGAACATTCAATAAAAATATTTTAAAAATTAAAACAATTTAAAATTACAATATGTGGGGAAAACCTCCACCCCCACCCCACCCCTACCCCTCGCCAAAAGCCTGACAGAACAGCCAGGTCTTACATATACGCTGAAATAGCAGGAGAGTGGGAGCCAACCGAGCCTCCTCCGGGAGTGAATTCCACAGCACAGGGGCGGCCACCGAAAAAGATCTAACATCGGTGGCCACCCGCCTCGCCCGGGGAACCTCCAAAAAGGCTCCCTTGGATGATCTCAAGGGTCGCACGGCCACATGGGGAGTGAGGAGGTCCCGCAGATAAGCAGGGTCCAGGCCGTGAAGGGCTTTAAAGGTTAAAACCAGCACCTTGAACCAGGCCCGGTACTTTATAGGCAGCCAGTGCAGAGCCCGGAGCGGTATGAGGCGGTCCCGCAAGTAGGCGGGGCCCAAACCGTTTAGGGCTTTAAAGGTCATTACTAACACCTTGAATCAAGCCCAGAAGACAATAGGCAGCCAGTGCAGAGAACGGAGCACTGATGAAATGTACTCGTGACGACTTGTCCTCTTTAGAAGAAGGGCCACTGTATTCTGCACCAGCTGCAGTCTCCGAACTCTCACCAGGGGTAGCCCCATGTAGAGTGCATTACAGTAGTCCAATCTTGAGGTGATGAAAGCATGGATGATGATGGCCAGGTCGAAGTCTGAAACATACAGCCATAGCTGATGTACCAGTTGTAATTAGCGAAAGGCACTCCCTGCCACAGCCGCCACTTGGGAGTCCAGGCGGAGCTGTGGGTAAAGAAGCACCCCCAGACTACGAACCTGGGTGACTAAAGGGGGAAAAACCTTGTCAATTACAGGAGCCATCACCCCCTCAGCCTTCCCCACCAGCATCACCTCCGTCTTGTCTGGATTCAATTTCAGATGACTTGCCCTCATCCAATCCCCCACAGCCACTAAACACCGGGGTAAGCACTGAGACTGTCGGGTCTGGGTCTGCAGAAAAAGAGAAGTAAAGCTGTGTATCATTGGTGTACTGATGACAGTGTACACTGAAGCTTCTCACGACCTCGCCTAATGGCTTCATGTACACATTGAACAGGAGAGGGGACAGAATAGTACCCTGCGGAACTCCACACGTAATGTCCTGGGAAGATGATGAACACTCCCCTAGGATCATCCGTTGAGTTCTCCCAGCCAGGAATGAGCAGAATCATTCAAGAACAGCTCCTCCCACCCCAACCCAATCCTGCAGACGAGCCACCAACATCTTGTGGTCAACGGTATCAAATGCTGCCGACAGATCTGGTAAGATCAGAAGAGATGACCTCCCCTGATCTAATTCACGGCACAAGTTGTCGACCAAAGCCACAAGCGCAGTCTCAGTGCCAAACCCAGGACAAAAGCCGGACTGCAAGGGATCCAGAAAACTGATCCAATCCAGATGCCCCTGAAGCTGCTGAGCCACCACCCGTCCAATAACCTTCCCTAGAAAGGGAAGGTTAGAGACTGTCCGATAGCTGGCAGGGGAGTCAACGTCAAGAGATGGTTTCTTGAGCAGAGGCCGCACCACTGCCTCTTTAAGGTGGTCCAGCACTCTGCCCTCCCTAAAAGAGGCATTGACAACCTCAGCCAGCAATGGCCCCAAGGTCTCCCGGCAAGCCTTAACCAGCCAGGATGGGCATGGATCTAATTCACAACAGGTGACTCTAACTGCCCCAAGGACATCCGCTGCATCAGTGGGCGACACCCACTGAAATTGATCCTACAAAATCGGACCAGGTGGGGCTTCCATAACCTCAAGTTCACTACCTGCTGTAAGTGCAGCATCAAAATCATGATGGGTCCGAGTGATTTTATCCGTGAAGAAGTCAACAAACATGTCACAGCGAGCACTAGAAGATTTCAGTTCAAGGGGGAGAGAGGCTGGACTGACCAGCCTCTGCACCACCCGGAAAAGCTCAACTGGACATGACTTCACAGATGCTATGAGGGCAGCAAAGAACTCCTTCTTTGCTGTCCGCACAGCAACAGCATAGGCTTTTAAACTAGCTTTATGCTGCAATTGGTCGGCTTCAGTATGAGAACGGCACCACCGTTGCTCCAACTGCCGCCCCTCCTGCTTCATCCACTGCAGAGCCTCTGTAAACCAAGGGGATCTGCATTGTTGACATCCAGGAAGCAGACGCCTGGGAGCCACTCGGTCAATGGCCTCAGTCAGCAAGGTGTTCCAAAAAGCTACGAGGTCATCGAGCAAACGGTCATCGAGATTGGGAGGTAATTCCCCTAGAGCATTCCAGAACCTCTCTGGTTCCATAAGTCTCCAGGGGCGAGCCAACTGAACTGGTTGCGCACCCCTTTGGAGGCAAACATGCACCAGGAGATTGGCCCGGAGGAGATAATGATCGGACCACGACAAGGGTACTGTTGACACATCCTCCACCACCAGGTCCCCTGCCTCAAGGTCAGTGCAGAACATCAAATTGAGGGTATGACCTCCATCATGTGTCAGGCCCACAACCTTCTGAGACAGTCCCATGGTTGTCATGACGGTCATGAACTCACGCTCCACTCCTCCAAGATTGGTGTCAGTGCGGATATTGAAATCCCCAAGGACCAAAGCTCTTGGAGATCGCAAGACCACCTCCAACACCAATTCAGCTAGCGTGCGTAGGGATTCTACTGTACAGGTAGGTGCGCAGTAAACCAGCAACAGCCCTAATCTGTCTCCCGCCAAATCAATCATAAGATGGATGCCCTCTATACCAGAGATAGTCTGCACTGGATATCTCCTCACAGACCAAGTATCCTTAAAAATAATGGCTACACTGCCCTCCCCCCAACCCCACCCCATCCCTCTGGTCGGCAGCAGCAGTAGCAGCTGAACCAAGCACCCTTCCTTTCCCAGTTCACTTGCATGCTTTGAGTCTGTTGACTGAAATGTTTCTTTGGGAGGTTTTAGACATACATAAAAATGCGTTTGACGATTTTATATTGTTATAAACATTTTTGTTACTAATGTGTAATTTTGATAGGCCCATATCTGCTAGCCTTGCTCATGGTATAATGTCCTTCATTATAGTAAACCTTCGGCTATATTGAAAATGGTGGCTCCCCCTCCAGCATTTTGATTGTCATTCTGATGATTGCCCTTTCACTATTATGAACCCTTCACTATAAGAACCAAAAGGCCTTATAGATCCCAAAGAGTTCTGTAAGAGATGGTATACTCTCAGTGAAATCAGTATGGATCTCTATATGCGATTAAAAAAAACCACACCTATAGTACTGCAAAGAAACTCATAACAAGATCGCTGACAGGAAAACACAGACTGTTTATCAGTTTTTGAGGAGGTGGGAATAGGATATGCATGCTGCTTTAGCTCAGCACCGTTTTCTTAACAATAAACAGCACAGAAGCAAGTAATTATACATCCCAGTGGCACAATCAATCATGGGTCCCTTCTCAACAAGAGATTTTAAAGTATTAGATTTATGAAATTTATGTGTTACATGAAACTTGATTCACAAAGAGGTTAACCAAGTGTTGCTTTTAAACTGCCCATGTGTAACCAGAAGACTAAGATTGATTTACACCTGACCATATAAGAACCTATTCTGAAGATGGTGAGCTTCTACTCCCCCCACCCCCATCAGTGGTCCCTCCCTTTCATTGGCTTCTGCAGGAAAGATTGGGCCCTGAGCCCTAAGAAATCCTTCTGAAGCCCTGAGGTCACCAAGCAAGAAGTGCAGCTCAAGTTACAATCATCGGTGGCAATAGTAGTCTGACTGCTCCCAATAGCCTGCTTGACTTTATATGATGATTTGCTCACTGTATGCTATGACTTGTTCTAAGTCTCTCTAGTCAATAGTTGTGTTGCACTCTGTGATGAATGGAATGGGAGGGAAGGGATACTAGGAAATCTATAAGATCCATTCAATCATTTTTACTTTGAATTTCACATTTGCACAGTTACAGTCAATATAGGGTGATTTCAGACGTTACGCGGTCCCGAGTCACCACAGTGGATTCCCAGCAGTGGCGAGCTGCCCAATCACCCCCCGTGGTCAAAGAAGGCACCGAACAGACGTGACGGGATCGGGACCACGACAGGGAATCGGCCTGGCAGATCACGGGCCGGGGCAGCGCAACAGACGTGACGCCGATTCCCAGCCGTGGTCAAAACACCCAGAAGGCACCGGGGAGGGGCTGGACACAGACATGACCGGCTGAGGGCAAATGAAGCCAAAAGCGCCAAAAGGGAACGGGAAGGGAGGGGGAAGAGGGAGGAGAGCCGCCGGGGCAGCTCACACAACAGGCACAGGGAAAACGAGCTCACAGTGGAACACACAGCACAAACACACGCCTGGGTGCACACACACCCACACGGGAAAGGAAGGGAAGTGGGCACACAGCGGGACAGACAACACACATGGCACATCGGGCACAGGGGGAAGAAAGGGGGGGGCAGGGACAGGGAGCAGAGGGGGAGCCGGCCCAGGGCAGGATAAGGGGAACAGCAAACAGAACCCCCACAACAGCACAGACCGCCCGGGCACCCCAACAGCAACACAGGCAGTCCAGGAATGGGCGGAACCCCAGGGGCACAGCACAGGCGCAGGGGGAGGCCCCACGGACCAGGGAGCAGACTGGAAATGGTCTAGGAGGCTGACAGGGATTCCACACCCTGGCCAGGGTGCGATAGATGGGATGGTGGCATGTTGGAGACGAGGAGGAGGGCAGCCGGTCCAGCAATATGCACCCCCCCCCCCGAGAGGGCGCCCAGAGCCCCAGTCCAGGAGCCTCGGAACCCCACAGTCACACAGGCACCCGGGGGGGGACACAGAAGGGAGCGAGGCCAGAGCATGAAGGACAGCAGCACCCGGGCCGCTGGGTGCCGGTACACAGTTCAGGACACAGCCGCAGGAGAAGGCAGTCATGGAGGGGAACACCTGTTACAGAGGTGGATGGAGGGGCCCGCGGACGGGGCCCAGAGTCACAGGCAGGGGCAGCAGAACCCCAAGACACAGCCTGCACAGCAGCGAGCCAGGAACATCAGGGAGGGAAGGGGCAGCAACACACGGAGCCAGGGCGGAGGCGGGAGCGCACGCCAGGGCTAGTATCCAGGTCCAGGAAGACACAGGGGGGGTCTCAAAGCCAGCTGCAGGGGGCCACGAAGGGGCCCGGGGCCGGGTGACCTGCCAGGTGCACGAAGTGGGGCCACTGAAGCATGCCCCGATTGTACCCCAGCGCAGACATGTGGTGGGCGACCAGGTAGTATGCCTCGAAGGGATCCTGGGCGGAGAGCCCCACCTGCACATCGGACTGGGACCACACACCAGCCAGCGCTGCCACCTCCGCTTCAGAGGGCTCCGTCAGCCTATAGTCTGCAGGTGGGGGCCACAGAAGGTGACCCAGCTCCATCAGGTGGTGAGAGATCGTCCCGCGGGACTGCTGGTAACCTCGGGCCCTGTGAACACAGCCAAAGAAGGACACAGCCAGGGCAAGGCCCCCCTCCGACAGGCAGGCCATGTAGCCAGACAGGCTGCACACAGAGAGAGCGGACATGGTCTTCGCAGCTGACCACCCCACATGTGAGCACCTCATCTCTGGGATGTGCCCGTCAGGAAAGGGACACAGGCCCAGTGCTTCCGCATGCAGCCGGCAATCGTGGGCACTCGCCACATGGCCATAGTACCAAATCCCGGAGCTCATACTCTCGTAGGCACCTATGAAGCTGTCCGGGCAGCTCAGGAGCAATTGCATGGCCGGAGAATGCCACAGGTCACACAGGGCCATGGTCTCGCGGAAGGTCCAGCTACGTGGGGCGCCCGGGGTGCTGGGGTCCGTGAGCCCGGGGGAAGCACAGCCAGCCATGTTCCAGCAAGTGCCTGAGAATAAACACAATGAAAGGGGGCCCCAACAATCCCTGGAGGGACAGGAGAGGAAGCCGGGGAGCTCCAAGGCCAAGCGATAAGGCCACAGGATGCAACATTATATGGATACAGAGCGGGGCGTGGGCGCCGGTCTGGGGGGCATCCAGGGTGACCCGGGGCCCTGAGGCCAGTTGGCAGGGCACGACTGGGGGGCAGGGCTACACTGCTCCCATTTTACACCAGGTGCGGTCCCAACCCACCTGGGTCAACCGTCACCATGGAGCTGGGCTGGTTGGGTGCCTGTGGGATGCACCTCACCATGTGCGCGGAGTGGTACCGCTCCCACACAGACCTTCTGTGCATCCAGACCACAGAGGTGCACCTGGCCACCCAGCTGCACGTGGGTATGGCCAGGAGCACTGCAAGGGTCCAGAGAGCCCACCACGGACACAGGCGCTCCCTGGCCCGCCTCAGGGCCCAGAAGGTGTCCGGGGTGGCCTGACTGGGCCTCCTCCGCGCCCGGGGCTGGACTGCGGCACTCCGTACAGCGGCCGACCAGCTCCAGTGGCGGAGGGAGACCCTGGGGTGAGCATCCCTGCTCGCAATGCCCATAGACTGGTGGGTATGGGTCACGGAGCGGGCACAGGGGTAGTGGGCCAGGGCCCTTGCCCAATGGGACAAGGCTGCCTGAAGATCGCACTTTCGGATGTACATGCGCATCCTCCTGCAGCTCGCGGAGCTGCTAATGCCCTGGCTAGAGTGGCAGGCCACCCTCATGCGGGCCCCTATACCCATGATCCAGCAGGGGGCCATCGGGGTCTGGGCCATCGCAACACCCAACTGCGGGATGTCTGCGAGGTGGTAGAGGGCGTGCTCCTGGACCGAGTGATCCAGCTGGTGGACCAGGAGGCCGTGATGGTGAGTTTTGCTGCTGGGGGGGTTCCCCAACTTCATGGGCGCTGTGGACGGCATCCACATAGAGATCCTCCATCCATCCACTGGGGAGGCCTTGGAATATGTCAACAGACACGGGTACCACTCCCTGCAGCTGTAGGCGGTCGTGGACCACCAGGGTCGGTTCATAGACATTTTCACGGGCCACTCTGGTCGCAGTCACGATGCCCGGATCATGACCATCTGCCCCTTCTATGCCCGGATGTACCGCGGAGACTTCGTGGACATGGGGATGACCCAGATCAAGGGGGTGATGATGCCCCCCTGCATCCTGGGAGACCCAGCCTACCCACTTATCTGCTGACTGATGAAGGCGTATACGGTTGCCAGGAACCCAGTGGAGGCACTCTACAATACTCGCCTGTGTGCAAGCAGGACCGTAGTCGAGAGCAGCGCTGGAGGAGCCTTGCGGGCTGGCTTGACTACACGGTGGAGACCTCCTCCCTCGTGATCGGTGCCTGCTGTGTGCTGCACAACATGTGCGAGACTGAGGGGGCTTCCCTCTCTTACCCTGTGCCCCGGCGCCCTACTGGCCCCGTGCCTCTGTGTGTGAATGCTGAGAACCCGCGGGAGTACAGATATGCAAAGCGCATTCGTGCCGCCCTAGCGAGGCGGATCATCTGGGAGGCTGAGGCATGAGGCACACACTCTCGTCTCCACCTCCCTGGGCCCCCCCAGCGCCTTGGGTGCGTCCCTGTACAGCCACCCACCCGCCCACTGGCCCGGGCCCATGAAATGACCAAAGGAGGCAATAGTTGTGCCCAAACCTTTATTTCTACACACAGGTACATGTGTCCCCCCACACCCCCACCACCCACCTCCCTGTGCCATGCTCCCCCCCGACCACTCTCCCCCCTTCCCCCCCATCCACTACGTCTCTGGGGCCTCCCCCTCAGCTGCCCTGTGGTCGCTGTGGAGCTCTGGGTGCTCCCTTCCCCCTCGCTGTCCATGTCCCCAACTGTGTCCTGGGAAGCCTCGGTGTCCTGTGAGTTGGGCTGTGGTGGGAGGGCGACTGGGCCCGGGGCCGGAGGGACCCCTTGGCCAGCAGCTCCCTCCTGAGGCCTACAGGGACAGGTAGGCGGAAGCGCAGCCCCAGCGAGCATGCTGGTGACTGGGGCGGTGGGGGAGGCGGTGAGGGTACCGTGGGGCCTGGCATGGGGGCTGGGGCAGGCAGGTGGGCCGGTGGGGTGGCTGCCATGACATAGGCACTCATAGTACCCTCGTGTAGGAGCAGCGAGGTGCCTATGTCATGGGACCGGTCCATCGTTGCGTAGTGATCTCTGACCATCCGGTCTATGGCCTGTTCCAGCCTCCCTAATGCCTCCACCTGCCTTCTGTGCTCCCGGCACTCTCGCTTCCTTTCGAGGTGCACCTTCACCTGCAGCCTCTGGTCCCTGGCCTCCGCCTGCTGCACGGCCCTTTCGATGGCTGCCTCCATGTGGTCAATGGCCTCAATCATCCTCTCGCCCTGCTCCGTGGTGGAGTGGACAATGTCCTTCGCCTGCTCCTCCCTGCGGCACCATACCCGTGTCCAGTGCTCCCTCATCTGTTGGGCTGGGGGCACGGGTCTGCCTTGCTGCTCCCCGGTGGGTCGCCCTGTTGAGGTGCATGGTAGGGGATGGTTAGCTGCCCCAGACACCCAGCCCCCTTCTGTGCTGCGGGTGGGGGGCCCTGCCCCCCTTCTCTGGGGGGGTGCCCCCCTGGCTGCCCCCTGCAGGCAGACCCACCCCAGGGTCTGGTTTTCCCGCCCGGGCTCCACGGGCCTCTCCTCCCCCCCCTTGTTGTGTTGTCTCACCTGGGGCCACTGGTTGCTCCTGGGGCTGCTCGCCTCTGTTCCCCTTGCCAGGCTGTTGTGGGTGCCAGGGTGTGCCATGCTCTGTGTGGATAGTTGGGAGGGTTGCTGAGGGTGGGCCCATGCCCTGTGTGCCCCCTTCCCCTCCCTCAGGCTGTCCCCCCCCCCCCAGTCCGGGTCCCATCCCACCCTCCAGCTTACCCTCTGTGTTGGTCTCAGAGCCCTCCGAGGCTGGCCCCTTGGTATGGCTGGGGTCTCCCTGTGTTCACTGGATGATGGTGCCCAGAGTGCCAGCCTCAGATCCTCCCTCTAGGGACCGCAGCTGGGGGCTCTCGGGGCTGGCACGCGAGGGGACCCTGCTTGTCCCTGAGGTCCCGGGCCATTCCTCTTGGGGGGCAGGGCTCCAAGGAGATGGAGGGGGAGGAGGAGACCGTCACCCTGAACCTCACGGCCTGCCAACCCAGTGACCAGGCAGACAGCAGCCCCAGCGACCACCCAGCCTCAGAGGGAACGGACACTGAGGGAGGAGGTAAGGGCAGGGCAGGGCAGACGCACGGACCCCAAGGGGAGGGGGGGCCAAGGCGGTGGAAGGAGATGGGAGCTGTCCGTCCCCCACAGCCCCAAAGGCAGTGATGGGGCACGGGCAGAGGGAGTGGCACAGGAGGCGGGTGGTACCCATGCCGGGGGGGGAGCACCCAGAGCATGGAGATGGGAGGGGGGGCTGGGGAACGGCACCCCACATGATGGACCGACCCCTATATCGCTCCACAGAGCCACATCGAGCACAGGAGGGCCGTGGCTGGGGGCCGCCAGTTCTGCTGGCCCAGAGGATGCGGGAGCACCGAGTGCAGGAGCATAGGCGGAGGGAGAACCTCACACAGGAGCTAGTGGCAACCAGCACACGCCAGATGGAGGAGATGCTGGCGGCTGTCAACCGGCTGGAGGAGGGGACAACGAGGGCACTGCAACAGGTGGAGAGGAGGGACCGGGTGCTGGTGGCGGAGATGAGGAAGGACCGGCGGCTGTTGAGGTGGGACATGAACTGGCAACTGGAGGCACTCCAGGCCCACTTGGACCAGCAGGACCACCGGGCCGTGGAGATTGAGTGGAAGCTGGACTGCTTGCTCGAGCAGGGCACATCCCTCATGCTGCAGGCAGGGGCCCTGAGTGCCTTCATCATGGCAGCAGCCCCACTGGGTGCCATGCCAGCGCCCGGACACATGCCCCCTCCACCCCCACCGGTCGCACCACAGGCCCTGCCGGCGCCGCAACCCCCGCCACCCCAACAGCATCAGGAACTGCGGATTTGGGGACCCGTTCCCCCACATCTGCGAGGGCAGCAGCCGGTCCGCCAGGCTCCGACACAGCAGCAGGCGGTGCAGGGGGGGAGGGGCAGGCCTCCCGGCCCAGGCAGCTGACAGCACCTCCTCCTCCACCTTGGACGAGGGGGGTGGTCCATAGCCTCAGTCATCCCGGTTTCCCAGGGGAGGGGCTGGCCAAGGGGCACCAGGGGGAGGGGCAGGGCAGCACAGGGGATGGGAAAGGGAGGGGGCATCCGGCACCACCGAGGGGATGGGAGGGGGGATGGGCACAAGGGCACACGGGTGTACCGGGGTAATGGGCGGGAATGGGGGAGCACAATAAAACATCCTTGGCACACCTACATCTGTCCGAGTGCTTTATTTCATGCAGGTACAGGGCTACAGCAGCATTGGTGTGGCTGCGGTCGCGGTGCAGGTCTGGTTGGGAGGGTCCGGTCGGCAGGGGCCTCAGGGATGGGCCAGGCGCTCAACGTGATGAGCCAGCGCTGCCCTGATGCGCTTGGCATAGCGGTACTCGTGGGGGTTGGGCACGTCAGCATACAGCGGTACCGGGCCAGG
>QEPC01007621.1:1532767-1544627 GCA_003113815.1 Sphenodon punctatus
CTACAGCAACATCGGTGTGGCTGCGGTCGTGGTGCAGGTCCGGTTGGCCTGATGCGCTTGGCATAGCGGTACTCGTGGGGGTTGGGCACGTCAGCATACAGCGGTACCGGGCCAGGCAGGCGGCGGGAAGGGGGGTTCTCCAGAGTGGCCCCGTCTGACTCACATATGTTGTGGAGGACACAGCAGGCTCCAATCACAAGGGAGGAGGTCTCCACCGTATACTCCAGCTGGCCGGCTAGACATTGCCAATGCTGCTTGAGGGCACCGAAGGACCTCTCGACCATGGTGCGAGCTGTGCTGAGGTAGGTGTTGTACTGCTGCTGAGCTGGGGAGATGGGTACTGGGAATGCCTTCATTAACCATCGCTTCAGGGGATATGCCGGGTTGCCAATGATGCATGGGGGCATCATCACCCCCTCTATCTGGGTCATTCACATGTCTGCGAAGTCCCCCCTGTACATGCGGACAAACAGCGGGGAGATGGTGAGGATGTGTGCGTCGTGGCTGCGGCCCGAGTGTCCAGTGAATATGTCTGTGAAGTGCCCCCGATGGTCCACCAGACCCTGGAGTTGTAGCGAGTGGTACCCATGCCGGTTTATGTACTCGGCCGCATCATCGTCTGGGGGTCGCAGGATCGCTATATGGGTGCCATTGATCGCCCCCAGGTAATTGGAGAAGCCCAGATCCTGGAAACATGCCATAATGGTGTCCTGATCAACCAGCTGGATAACGCGCTCCATGAGCACCCCCTCCACTGCCTTACAGAAGTCCTGCACCAGGCATGCCACAGTTGTGAGCCCCACCCCAAAGTGCTGGGCAACAGACCGGCAGGAGTCCGGGGTGGCCAAGGCCCACACAGCGATATTGGTCCTCAGGGGCTCGAGCCACTCCCGCAGCCGCTCTGCCAGGCGCATGAGGGTGCGCCTGTCCATTCGGAAGTGTCGGACCCAGGCGACATTGTCCCACCATGCCAGCATCCTCTGCCACCACTAATGAGCCCTTGGCACGGCCCACGTGTGCCTCTGGATGGGCATGGCAAGCTGCAGCACTAGGTACCTGGCAGCCCTCTCCCACGCGCTCCTGGACAGCAGACCCCTGAAGCCGGCGGGCCCTGCTAGCTGCGTGACGGGTGCATGCCCCCACCCTGGCCATGGACCACTGCTCCACGTGCATCCTGTCCAGGTCCTCTGTGATGAGCCTCAGCAGCACCACGTGCTCCCAGAACCACTCCGCAACCACCTGTAGCAGGGCTATGCGAGCTCCCAACTGGACGCGATCCATCCCTGNTGACCAGGCAGACAGCAGCCCCAGCGACCACCCAGCCTCAGAGGGAACGGACACTGAGGGAGGAGGTAAGGGCAGGGCAGGGCAGACGCACGGACCCCAAGGGGAGGGGGGGCCAAGGCGGTGGAAGGAGATGGGAGCTGTCCGTCCCCCACAGCCCCAAAGGCAGTGATGGGGCACGGGCAGAGGGAGTGGCACAGGAGGCGGGTGGTACCCATGCCGGGGGGGGAGCACCCAGAGCATGGAGATGGGAGGGGGGGCTGGGGAACGGCACCCCACATGATGGACCGACCCCTATATCGCTCCACAGAGCCACATCGAGCACAGGAGGGCCGTGGCTGGGGGCCGCCAGTTCTGCTGGCCCAGAGGATGCGGGAGCACCGAGTGCAGGAGCATAGGCGGAGGGAGAACCTCACACAGGAGCTAGTGGCAACCAGCACACGCCAGATGGAGGAGATGCTGGCGGCTGTCAACCGGCTGGAGGAGGGGACAACGAGGGCACTGCAACAGGTGGAGAGGAGGGACCGGGTGCTGGTGGCGGAGATGAGGAAGGACCGGCGGCTGTTGAGGTGGGACATGAACTGGCAACTGGAGGCACTCCAGGCCCACTTGGACCAGCAGGACCACCGGGCCGTGGAGATTGAGTGGAAGCTGGACTGCTTGCTCGAGCAGGGCACATCCCTCATGCTGCAGGCAGGGGCCCTGAGTGCCTTCATCATGGCAGCAGCCCCACTGGGTGCCATGCCAGCGCCCGGACACATGCCCCCTCCACCCCCACCGGTCGCACCACAGGCCCTGCCGGCGCCGCAACCCCCGCCACCCCAACAGCATCAGGAACTGCGGATTTGGGGACCCGTTCCCCCACATCTGCGAGGGCAGCAGCCGGTCCGCCAGGCTCCGACACAGCAGCAGGCGGTGCAGGGGGGGAGGGGCAGGCCTCCCGGCCCAGGCAGCTGACAGCACCTCCTCCTCCACCTTGGACGAGGGGGGTGGTCCATAGCCTCAGTCATCCCGGTTTCCCAGGGGAGGGGCTGGCCAAGGGGCACCAGGGGGAGGGGCAGGGCAGCACAGGGGATGGGAAAGGGAGGGGGCATCCGGCACCACCGAGGGGATGGGAGGGGGGATGGGCACAAGGGCACACGGGTGTACCGGGGTAATGGGCGGGAATGGGGGAGCACAATAAAACATCCTTGGCACACCTACATCTGTCCGAGTGCTTTATTTCATGCAGGTACAGGGCTACAGCAGCATTGGTGTGGCTGCGGTCGCGGTGCAGGTCTGGTTGGGAGGGTCCGGTCGGCAGGGGCCTCAGGGATGGGCCAGGCGCTCAACGTGATGAGCCAGCGCTGCCCTGATGCGCTTGGCATAGCGGTACTCGTGGGGGTTGGGCACGTCAGCATACAGCGGTACCGGGCCAGGCAGGCGGCGGGAAGGGGGGTTCTCCAGAGTGGCCCCGTCTGACTCACATATGTTGTGGAGGACACAGCAGGCTCCAATCACAAGGGAGGAGGTCTCCACCGTATACTCCAGCTGGCCGGCTAGACATTGCCAATGCTGCTTGAGGGCACCGAAGGACCTCTCGACCATGGTGCGAGCTGTGCTGAGGTAGGTGTTGTACTGCTGCTGAGCTGGGGAGATGGGTACTGGGAATGCCTTCATTAACCATCGCTTCAGGGGATATGCCGGGTTGCCAATGATGCATGGGGGCATCATCACCCCCTCTATCTGGGTCATTCACATGTCTGCGAAGTCCCCCCTGTACATGCGGACAAACAGCGGGGAGATGGTGAGGATGTGTGCGTCGTGGCTGCGGCCCGAGTGTCCAGTGAATATGTCTGTGAAGTGCCCCCGATGGTCCACCAGACCCTGGAGTTGTAGCGAGTGGTACCCATGCCGGTTTATGTACTCGGCCACATCATCGTCTGGGGGTCGCAGGATCGCTATATGGGTGCCATTGATCGCCCCCAGGTAATTGGAGAAGCCCAGATCCTGGAAACATGCCATAATGGTGTCCTGATCAACCAGCTGGATAACGCGCTCCATGAGCACCCCCTCCACTGCCTTACAGAAGTCCTGCACCAGGCATGCCACAGTTGTGAGCCCCACCCCAAAGTGCTGGGCAACAGACCGGCAGGAGTCCGGGGTGGCCAAGGCCCACACAGCGATATTGGTCCTCAGGGGCTCGAGCCACTCCCGCAGCCGCTCTGCCAGGCGCATGAGGGTGCGCCTGTCCATTCGGAAGTGTCGGACCCAGGCGACATTGTCCCACCATGCCAGCATCCTCTGCCACCACTAATGAGCCCTTGGCACGGCCCACGTGTGCCTCTGGATGGGCATGGCAAGCTGCAGCACTAGGTACCTGGCAGCCCTCTCCCACGCGCTCCTGGACAGCAGACCCCTGATGCCGGCTGGTAGGTTGTTGGCTCATAGCAGCAGCCTGCTGTAGGCCACTCCGAGCCGCCGTGCCGTCCCCAGGGCTAGGAGCCGTTGGGCCCTGCTAGCTGAGTGACGGGTGCGTGCCCCCACCCTGGCCATGTACCACTGCTCTGCGTGCATCCCGTCCAGCTCCTCTGTGATGAGCCTCAGCATCACCACGTACTCCCGGAACCATTCCGCAACTGCCTGTAGCAGGGCTATGTGAGCTCCCAACTGGACGCGATCCATCCCTGCGGGTGTGGCCGCTCCATTGGTCAGGGTCGAGGCTGTGGAAATGTGTGCTCGCTTCCGCCCCTGAACACACACCTGTGCCACATATGTGCATGCTTCCCCTCCCCCATTGGCGTGAGGGCGAGCACCGGTGGCCGCACACCCCCTGTCCGTTGGGCTATCAGGCCGGGAGCACCATCTCCTGCATGGGGTGTCGGCTGGTGGTGGTGGCGAGGGTGTGTGTGTGCCCTGGGGCCCCGCTGCGCTCCCTCCAGTGCTGGCTTTGGTCCCTCATAGGGGGAACCCTGTGTGGCCCCCCGGGCCTGGGGCCTTGGCCCCCTGGCCGCTGCTCCTCCCTGTGCGTGTGCATGCTGTCATTTTTATCTCCTCTTGCAGGTGTGTATGCATGGGGCTGTCCGGCCTTGCATTCTGGCAGCTGTGCACTGCCCACTCCCTTCGCATCCCTCCACAGCGGGTCCCATTGTTCCCATCCTGCCGTTATCCATCGGCCTTGGCAGCCCCTGTCTGCCTGTCCGGCCCCCCAGTCATGCATCCCATGCTGCCCCCATGGCCGCTGCGGCTCAGACTCTTTGAGAGCTGCACCATGGCAGCTGCATCTCAGCCTGAGGTCCCACTCGGAGACTCCGGGGGCTTTGTCCGAGCCTGGACCGCCCGGGAGAGCATGGCCCTTTGCGACCTGTGGCATTCGCCCATCGTTCAGCCCTGCCTGCACTCCTTGCCCACCCGGCCGGATGCCTATCGTTGCCTGAGCTTTGGTATGCTGTGCTTTGGCTATGTTGCGACTGCTGGCGACTGCCACATGCACTGTGAGGAGCTGGGGCTTGCCCCCTTCCCTGAGGGGTGCGTACCAGACATGATGGGGGGTCTTGCGGCATGGAGTCCTGCTGAGACGGCCTCCGCTCTGTGTGTGTGTGCCTTCTTGGGATATGTGACCTGCCTGTGTGAGGGTGGCCCTGCCCTGGCTGTGTCCTACTTCATCAGCGTGCAGGGAGCCCGTGGGTATCCATGCTCCCGCGGGACTGCATACTACCATCTGCTGGAGCTGTCACACCTGCCCTGGCCCCATGTGGATGATTATGGCTTGCCCTCCCCACCCCACCTCTGGGCGAGAGCTGGCGGCCCTGTCGGAGGTGTGCAACCGCTCTGATGTGTAAATTGGGATGGGCTCTACGGATCCCTTCGAGGCCTTCTACCTGATCTGCTTCTACATGGCCGGGTGAGGCTTCTGCCGGGGACTGTGGCAATGGCCCTGCTATGTGCACCTGCTGTCGTTACCATCCCCTCCACCTGATGGGAGCCCCTGCAGCTGGGTGTAGGACATACCGGGCCCATCTGACATCCAGCTGCCACCTCAGCGCCTTCCTTCTGCCTGTGGCCTGGGTGCTCATACCAATGCTTGCTGCCTCCTTTGGACTTCTGGACCTCCTGTGACCCGCCTCCGCCCGTCTGCCTGTTGCCATCTCGCCTGGGACCTGCGGCCGCCGCCCCTGAACCCTCCGTGTGGCCTCCTATGGACGTGTCGCTGACAGACCTCTGTCTCCGCGAGCTGCCTCCCTCACCCCTGCACCCTGCTCTCCTACACCTGGCCTGGGGAGCCCTGTTCCGCGGGGATGGGGCTCCTCCCCCACCTTGGTGGCCCTCGACCGTGGCCCAGCCTTCGACCGGAGTGGGTGTTGTGGGTGTTGTGAGAATGTTTGGTGCCATCTCAAAGAACTTTGTTTACAAGGCAGCAACCTTCTGTTCTTCGAGTGGTTCCTCTCATGCTATTTTTACATGGCTCCGTCGGGTGGGGAAGATCCGTGGGCACGCCAGTGCATGGACAGGGCATGCACACGACTGCACACGCATCCCCACTCACCCCCCACTCATCCACACCCATGGAGTAACCGCCGTTTCCCCCGGTTGCTCCGTGCATGGGGACAAGTGGGGGTGGTGGTGGTGAGTGGGGATGCGTGTTAGGCAGGCATGCATACACCCCCACACACCATGGGTGCGTGCACCACATTGTTCACATGGGGTTCCCCCACCCATGAACACACACAAATCTGCGTGTTCATGGGTGGGAGAGGCCCGTGTAAAATGTATTTATTTTATTTCTGAAATTTATACCCCGCCCCTCCTGAAAATAGCGCGGGGCGGCTTCCAACAGTAATAAAAAATACATAAAAACAAATATAAAACCATTTAAAATAATCAAAACAAGTTAAATATTTTAAAAAGCACTCTCCCCCTCAGAATGACAGTTCCTTCCAACCCTTTCTAGAAATATAAGGAAAAAAATCCATGCAGGGCTGGAAGGGTGGGTGTTGTGAGAATGTTCGGTGCCATCTCAAAGAACTTTGTTTACAAGGCAGCAACCTTCTGTTCTTCGAGTGGTTCCTCTCATGCTATTTTTACATGGCTCCGTCGGGTGGGGAAGATCCGTGGGCACGCCAGTGCATGGACAGGGCATGCACACGACTGCACACGCATCCCCACTCACCCCCCACTCATCCACACCCATGGAGTAACCGCCGTTTCCCCCGGTTGCTCCGTGCATGGGGACAAGTGGGGGTGGTGGTGGTGAGTGGGGATGCGTGTTAGGCAGGCATGCATACACCCCCACACACCATGGGTGCGTGCACCACATTGTTCACATGGGGTTCCCCCACCCATGAACACACAGAAATCTGCGTGTTCATGGGTGGGAGAGGCCCGTGTAAAATTTATTTATTTTATTTCTGAAATGTATACCCCGCCCCTCCTGAAAACAGCTCGGGGCGGCTTCCAACAGTAATAAAAAATACATAAAAACAAATATAAAACCATTTAAAATAATCAAAACAAGTTAAATGTTTTAAAACAGGGCCCCGGGATAAAATTTGACATTAAAACAATAAACAGGGTAGGAGAGGTAAAAAAAACCTAACCCACCCTCCCCCCACACCCCAAAGGGCCATATTCTCACAACTGTCTTACTTATACTATTTTAGGCAGGAATTTAGGATGTAAAGCAATATATATTCTATATTTCTTGGAGAGTGTGACTGGGGCCCCCCCCATGCCCTTCCTCCCCCATGCGGGCGGGGGGGCGCTTTCCGTGGCTTTGTCGGGTGCCTCCCCTCGCGCTCTGAGTGTGCTTCTCCATCAGACCCTGGCTCCGTGGTGGGCCATTGTGCGGGTTTCCCCCCTCCCGGACTGGGCCCTGTGACCCCCGTGCTGCTGCCCCTTTCCCCACGCCTTGTCTCTGCTCGCTCCCGTGCTGTATGCCTCTGCGCCTGGCCGGTGCCACTTGTGTCCTCAATTAACACCTGTTGTGCTTCACTGTGCCTTGTGCTGCCTCCTGTCTCCTTGGGCTGCTGGGTCCCCCTTCACCTTGCCCGCTAGGCTCCTGCCCCCTCCCCCTCCTGATGGGCTGCCCCTGCCGGCCCCTCACCACCCCCCTCCTCCCGTGTGTCCGACCAGCCAGGGGGTTCCCTGTCCCCCCCTGGTGTGTGCCTCCCTCTGCCCCCGTGCTCCACTCCCCTTGATTGTGTGGGTGTGCTGCTTCATTTGTGTGTGTGTGCTTCCCGTTTTGAAGTCCGCGCTCCTTCCGTGCGGCCGCTGTTTGCGAGCACTGCGAGCGCTGCTGCTCCCTCCACCCCCTCCCTTCGTGTTTCCATTCCCTGGGCAGGGCCCTCTGCCGTCTTTGGCTTCGTCTGCCCTCAGGCGGCCATGTTTGCTTCCCCGTGACCCCGGTGCCATGTGGGGCTCCCACCTCGGTTCTCGCCACCGTCTGTTGGGTTCCCCCGGTCCGTGTTCTCTCCAGTTGGCCCCGGCCGGTGGTACCGCCCCTGTCATGTCTGTTGGGGCCGCGCGTCTCACCACGGCCCGCAGTGAAGCCATTCACACTGGGGTGGGATTCACTGTGGTGAATTTAACTGCATCACGTCTGAAATCACCCTGTGTATGTGTGCGTGTGCGTGTGCGTGTGCATGTGCCTTGTGGTTGTTGGCCACAGGAAGAATGTGATACACAGCTCTTGGGGTTGGAAACTTTGCCTATCCCTGACGGGCATTATGGCAAATTCAGGGAAGGGGGCTGTAGGAAGAGAGTTTCAAGGGTGAGAGATGGTTAGCATTTCATTAAATACAATGTAGGGAGCATCGCAAGAGGGTGTAAAGAACAGGTTAACTGTTAACATATTTCTATAGTGGTGGCTCATGTAGCCCAAATTTATATTTAGTCCCTTGTTTTTGAGTTGTGAATTTTAATTCCCAGAACTGTCTTTTTAAGGTGTTGTACAGGTTCTTTTTCAGGACAAGGTTTGAGAGATCAGAACAGGAAGTGGTTATTCAGGGAAAAGTGAACAACCACAAATTGAATCAATGCTTTTGTCCATAATCCTTTTTCTGTGAGAATGTTATGGATGAGGGTTCCCCACATTAAGCTACATATAATTCACCTATATATTTTCTGTTCTGGCTGGCCCAAATGCCTGACATTGATGTCCAGCAGTCCCTGTTTCAGCCAAGACCAGCGGCCATACACTAACGCGCTGGCTGTCTTCAGACGAGCATAATACCAGAATTATTTCCTATAAATCTGGATTGAAGGTGATGGAGAAAGAAGGCCGCTGCCTGGAGGAAGAACGGAATAATGTGCCCCCCACCCTCCTCAAGAGATTGTTATGGGGGCATGACATAGCAATGAAAGTGAGGCAGGGATCATCATAGCATAGTACTGATAGCAGTGCATGGTGTGTGTAGTGTGTGTTTATATAGTATTTTCTGAAAGAGCAACCATGGGGTCCCTTTTGGGGCTGTAATAATTGTCTACATAGCCCATGCCAAAAACTACCTTCGCTTGCACAGCAAACTCCAGATTCCCATGATGGCACCCAAGTTAGGCAGACGTTCTAGCATACCCATGCTGATTGACCTTGAACATTGACACACACACCCTAAGATGGTGGCCTCCACTCTGCAGAGTAATCTCTCAGTGTAAGGATTAATTATAGGGCACATTTATAGGGGTTATCTTTTCCTCTGAAGCTAATTCTCTAAAGCGCCAGGTACATTGCTGGTGCTATATACATGCTCATCATCATCATCATCAATAATAATAATAATTAATAAGTAATAATGAATAATTAATATTTAATAATTAATACGAATATTTTAGGCACAGATATGTGCCCCCCGCCTTCAGTATCAGGTATCCATGCATTTCTGTCACCCACAGTGTTTTGTTTTCAGATAACATATTCAATGTGGCCAAGGCCAGACACACTCTTTTCCATCCGTGTTGATGCTCTACTGTGGGTAGGGCAGGAACAGGATCTTAGTTAGTGCTTGTGATTTGGGTAAAGAGTTGAATAATTGGAGAGGCTCAGGAATGCTCACAATGGGAAACCCCAAGCTGACATGTGACATATGAATACAAAAACACCATTTATCAAACGCAGCTCGAATCTGGCCAGGTCTCACTGGATGACTTAAGCAAACACCATTGAACTGATGTATCCATCTTTGCTCACCAAAAGTGCCAAGTTTTAAAAATAAATCATGTGGAGGCATTAAAAACAAATCGCAATCAAGCCCTCAACACTCCACAAGGATAATCTATTTTTCCTGGTTTCCATTTTTTGGCAACACTTGTCTGATTTGTTAACTTGTTTTCACCCTTTGAGATTAAGAACACTAAGGTTGGTGGGAGCTTCTGGCTGCCAGCTCTAATGCAGAAGATCTTTTTTTATGTACAGCATCTCAGGATGGCTGTATGCTGCTAGAGTGTAATGTATATTCACTCTGTGTCCGTTCTCTCATATGGCTGCAGTAAGCTTACGGAGAGGCTGGTCTATAAACTGTCTGAGTCACTTCTTATGAGCCACGTTATCTCCAACACAAAACATTCCGTTTACTTTAATGGCAAAGCAGGAAAATAATCCAAGAGTTGTCAGAAAGTTAGTACAAAGGGAAGTGTAGCATAGAAAATTTTAGACCTTTTATATTAGCAATACCCACAGAGACAAGTCTATTCTCTGATTTTCAGATATGCCAAGCTGCATGTTATTACATTGGTTTTAGTTTGCAAGTATTGAGATCAGAATTTAACAAATAATGAAGAAAACATGGCTGTGGCACTAGATAAAGGAACACAACTAATCATTTAGGGAAGCAAACATTTCCTTAGCAAAACAAATAGAGATCCTTCAAGCCTAAATTTCCAAAACACCACCAAGAATATCGTAATTTGCAAACATTTATTAGGAATAGCCTGCCAAAATTACTATTTATTTATTTTAACAATTTATACCTCGCCCCCTCCTGCAAAAGCAGCTTGGGACGGCTAACAAACATCTAAAAGTCTGATAAAATACAAACAATATAAAATCATATAAACCATAAATTACTCATAAAATATAAAAAATACAGCATAAATATACAACATAAATAGTGGGGCAACCAAAACAACAACAAAAAAACCCCTCTCTAACACCCCAAACCCCCTACCCTCACCTATCTCCCTCGCCAGACGGAACAGCCAGGACTTGCACATCCATCAAAAAGTGAAGAGGTCTGGGGCCACCTCTGCCTCGGCTGGAAGGGAGTTCCACAGCCTCGGTGTGACCACCGAGAATGCCCTCTCCATCGTCGCCTCCCAAGAAACCCGTGGGACCTTAAGGAGGGCGCTCTCCGATGACCTCAGGGGCTGATCCAGCGCCCGGGGAGTGAGACGGTCCTGAAGATACATGGAGCCTAGGCCATAAAGGTAAGCACCAACACCTTGAATCTGGCCTGGAAGACAATAGGCAACCAGGGCAGAGCCCGGAACACTGGTGTTATGTGCTCCCGGCGCGCAGTCTCCATAAGGAGATGGGCTGCCGCATTCTGCACTAGCTGCAGCTTCCGAGCCATCACCATGGGTAGCTCCACATAAAGCACGTCCAGTCTAGAGGTAATGAAAGCATGGATGATGGTGGCCACTATGGATGTGCTAGGTTTCTAAGCTGACATTTTGTACAGCTTCCTTTTCTAATGTCATTACTACTCTTTCATTTGAGCATTATTGTTGATAGTAGGCTGATGCCTTAAGACACCAGTCAAGGATCGGAACCTCATCACACTAAGTGCTGTAGCTCCTGAGTAATCTGACAGTCCCTGGCCCAGATCCTTGAAAGACTTATGGGCATGTATTGTCTACCTCCTCCCTTTCAAATTCTTAAAGTCAATCACTTTTGCAGTTCTTTCCAGAACTTGGGTGGCATTCAGACGTTCAGTTTGTGTCCGAATTTTACAAAATTAGAATGTATCTTGCATGTCTGAAGTCCCTAATTTGAAATATTGTCGTCAATATCACACCTAAGTAATCCCCAGTTCAGAGCTAGCTAAATCTACCTTTATGCTGTCCGATTGCAATAAATCAGCTCTTTACAGCCGTGTGAAAGCGACATTGTATTCAGTATTAACTGGTGCAAACTTGTCCTGCATGTGAAGGCAACTGTGCTTTCAAGTGCGCTGTTTTACTCCTGCCCTGCCCAGTGGCATAGCTACCGTGGCACAGGGGGCAGGGGGAAGGGGGAGGGGGCACATTTACACCCGGACCCTGCCCTTGGGGGGGCATAGGCAGGGCCGGCCCCCTCACCTGCGGGAGGGGTGAGGGAGGCGGGAGGGTGGAGGAGCCAGCCAGGAAAAGAGCCCAGAGGGACACAGATCGGGGAGATAAAGCTGTTTGTTTACAAACAGTTCTTGCCCATGTGCTGATCAGAAGGTTGCTACCTTGTAAAGAAGGTTCTTTGCGATGGTTCCTAACATTCTCACAATTGTGCACGCTCACCCTATTCAAATAATAGACCACATGATGGTCTCGAGCTCCTCTAGTATAAAAAGCACTCTCCCCCTCAGAATGACAGTTCCTTCCAACCCTTTCTAGAAATATAAGGAAAAAA
>QEPC01007621.1:1555918-1572333 GCA_003113815.1 Sphenodon punctatus
AAAAACAAGTGTGCCACTCCAGGTGTTACTATGGGTGCTTTTAGATGGACAGCAGCTCCGGTTCTGCCCAGGCGCTAGCCCACTTCAACCCCAGGTTGGCCAGTCCATTTAAAAGCACCCCGCCAGATGTCAAAGTGAAGCAGGCTGTGCCACTGCCTACTCTGGGGCAGCCCTGCCAGCAGTCCTCTGGAACATCCTGGAATGTCGCCAGCAGACCAGGCCGGCCAAACCTGGGGCACTGGCAGAAAGTGGAGCTGCTGTCCGTCTAATGGGCAGACCCATGTTGCAGCTCCACTCCCAGGCAGATGTTGCCCCAGACAACACCATAAAGTTGTGGGCGCTGCTGGTGGGGCTACCCCAGAGTAGGTGCAGCCTGCTTCACTTGCACATCTGGCAGGATGCAGGTGATAGCCTGCACCTCTATGGGACGGGCGGTGGCACGGACAGACCAGGGGCTGGGGAACCCACTGGGTTAATTTAAAGCGGACCCAGGTGGGGCTGAAAACAGGAGGACATGGGGGTATACCCCCAGAGCAGCTCCAGGGACAGACAGCCCCAGTGTCTATCTAAAAACACCCTTTGTGATAAATGTAACATGGGGAAGCACCATGTGTTTTAAAAGAAAGAGAGCTTGTGTTAGCTTTTTACACTCTTTTCTCTCCCCGGCTGTGCTCTGCTGGCTTCCTTCACACTGATGTCACACTCTGAGAAAGGTAACCCACGGGCCTCTCATTAATTTGGAGGGGCTCTGGCCCTGTAAGCCTCCCACCCTCGGCTACAGACCTGTCCAGATTTCAGCCTACTCAGAGGTGGCAATCCTGCACTCGGTCCCAAACTGTTTGCCAGTGGGATTCCATTATGAGACTTAAAAATAATCCTGATAGTAGCAAAGGCACAGAAAGTATATCACATTTATTCCCTTATTTAGCTCTATATCCCACCTTATTCCCAGAGTGGGTAACAACTTAGTAACAACACATACAAGTAACATGTAAAATGAATGTGGAATAAAACACATGAGACATAATTTTAAAATAATATCTCCCCTTAAAAACCACTCCCTCTCCAATAAAAACCCTTATACCCGCCTAGTAAATCTCGGTCCAAATAAAACAGCTTACATCGCCTCCATAAAATGCTCAGACTTTGGTGAGCCTCCAGGGGAAGGGAGCTCCACTAGAGCTGTGAGGCAGCCACCAAGAACACCTCTACACACCCTTGCCAGTAGTCTAGCCTCAAGGTTAGAAAGGCATGCATGATGGCAGCTGGATCTGATTCTGAAAGCAAGGGCTGTAGCCTTCTCTGCAGGTGGAGGGGATGGAAAGAGCTTCTAGCCACTGATGCAACCTAAAGTTCCAGGCTCAGCGATCAGTCCAGGAGCACACCATGGCTGTGAACCTAGGTGTCTGGAAGTAGCTGGACCCCATCAATGGCAGGCAACCCTATCCCCACTCAAGTCACAAGACCTGCCAATCATAATCCGTAGGGACAGTAACCCCGGCAGCAGTTTACAGGACCCTACTTAGTGTTGCAATGCACAGTTTA
Source organism: Sphenodon punctatus (assembly GCA_003113815.1). NCBI lineage: Eukaryota > Metazoa > Chordata > Lepidosauria > Sphenodontia > Sphenodontidae > Sphenodon > Sphenodon punctatus. The sequence continues at coordinate 1,557,464 of QEPC01007621.1, forward strand.
GGACACTGTCATAGATGATGCAGTGGGAGAGTTGGGGGCAGGGTAGTGCCCCACCCAGATTTTTCGCAGCAGCAGAACCAGGGATCCTCTTTCCCGAGGATGGGCCTCCAGGATGGGACTATTTTCTGAGTCACTGCTGTTCAGAGTGGGCTCTGCAACAGTCCCACCGATTCCACTGCTCCTCAGGGCTCTACTTAACTGGAATAGCAAGTGTGACATGGAGCCCACCAAGAGAGACAACAGCCTGGCCAGTGGGCAGAGGGTGTGGGGGAAGCATGAAGGCGACCTGTTGCCACCGTTGCTCTTCATGGCTCCGGGCACATCTGGGGGATGGAGTGTCTGGGTCAGTGGTAGGGCCAAAGAGTCTGCCTACCTACCTGAAGAGGTCGTGTGTAGCCCACAGAGTACCCTACATTTGCCAAACCTGCCAAACATCCTATATTTTAAAGGAACATCCCTTATTTCAAAACACCACAGCTCCATAGTGTCCCTACCCCAGGTAGCCTTATCTGCCACTACACCAAGTTGACCAGAACTCAACCCCTTCTTGAGGTCCCCTGGCTTTCAACGATGAGGAGAGCGTTCTCGGTGACTGCACCGTGGCTGTGGAACTCCCTCCCGCTGGAGGTTCGCCTGACCGATGACCTCCCCTCTTTCTGTAAAATTGTACGATCTGGCTGTTCCACCGGGCCTTTGCCGAGGGAGATGGGATGGGTGGGTGGGGTTGGGTTTGGGTGGGGTTTTATTGTTTTTTTGAGGGCAGGGTTAATTCTGGGCAGGGTTAATGAATTATATATATATAATTCATTAAAATCAGCATTCCCAGAATTAAACCCCCCTCAAAAAATAAATAAACCCCACTCTAACCCAACCCCACCCACCCATCCCATCTCCCTCGGCAAAGGCCCGGTGGAACAGCCAGATCGTACAATTTTACAGAAAGAGGGGAGGTCATCGGTCAGGCGAACCTCCAGCGGGAGGGAGTTCCACAGCCACGGTGCAGTCACCGAGAACGCTCTCCTCATCGTTGAAAGCCAGGGGACCTCAAGAAGGGGTTGAGTTCTGGTCAACTTGGTGTAGTGGCAGATAAGGCTACCTGGGGTAGGGACACTATGGAGCTGTGGTGTTTTGAAATAAGGGATGTTCCTTTAAAATATAGGATGTTTGGCAGGTTTGGCAAATGTAGGGTACTCTGTGGGCTACACACGACCTCTTCAGGTAGGTAGGCAGACTCTTTGGCCCTACCACTGACCCAGACACTCCATCCCCCAGATGTGCCCGGAGCCATGAAGAGCAACGGTGGCAACAGGTCGCCTTCATGCTTCCCCCACACCCTCTGCCCACTGGCCAGGCTGTTGTCTCTCTTGGTGGGCTCCATGTCACACTTGCTATTCCAGTTAAGTAGAGCCCTGAGGAGCAGTGGAATCGGTGGGACTGTTGCAGAGCCCACTCTGAACAGCAGTGACTCAGAAAATAGTCCCATCCTGGAGGCCCATCCTCGGGAAAGAGGATCCCTGGTTCTGCTGCTGCCAAAAATCTGGGTGGGGCACTACCCTGCCCCCAACTCTCCCACTGCATCATCTATGACAGTGTCCTAAACTGTGCATTGCAACACTAAGTAGCGTCCTGTAAACTGCTGCCGGGGTTACTGTCCCTACGGATTATGATTGGCAGGTCTTGTGACTTGAGTGGGGATAGGGTTGCCTGCCATTGATGGGGTCCAGCTACTTCCAGACACCTAGGTTCACAGCCATGGTGTGCTCCTGGACTGATCGCTGAGCCTGGAACTTTAGGTTGCATCAGTGGCTAGAAGCTCTTTCCATCCCCTCCACCTGCAGAGAAGGCTACAGCCCTTGCTTTCAGAATCAGATCCAGCTGCCATCATGCATGCCTTTCTAACCTTGAGGCTAGACTACTGGCAAGGGTGTGTAGAGGTGTTCTTGGTGGCTGCCTCACAGCTCTAGTGGAGCTCCCTTCCCCTGGAGGCTCACCAAAGTCTGAGCATTTTATGGAGGCGATGTAAGCTGTTTTATTTGGACCGAGATTTACTAGGCGGGTATAAGGGTTTTTATTGGAGAGGGAGTGGTTTTTAAGGGGAGATATTATTTTAAAATTGTGTCTCATGTGTTTTATTCCACATTCATTTTACATGTTACTTGTATGTGTTGTTACTAAGTTGTTACCCACTCTGGGAATAAGGTGGGATATAGAGCTAAATAAGGGAATAAATGTGATATACTTTCTGTGTCTTTGCTACTATCAGGATTATTTTTAAGTCTCATAATGGAATCCCACTGGCAAACAGTTTGGGACCGAGTGCAGGATTGCCACCTCTGAGTAGGCTGAAATCTGGACAGGTCTGTAGCCGAGGGTGGGAGGCTTACAGGGCCAGAGCCCCTCCAAATTAATGAGAGGCCCGTGGGTTACCTTTCTCAGAGTGTGACATCAGTGTGAAGGAAGCCAGCAGAGCACAGCCGGGGAGAGAAAAGAGTGTAAAAAGCTAACACAAGCTCTCTTTCTTTTAAAACACATGGTGCTTCCCCATGTTACATTTATCACAAAGGGTGTTTTTAGATAGACACTGGGGCTGTCTGTCCCTGGAGCTGCTCTGGGGGTATACCCCCATGTCCTCCTGTTTTCAGCCCCACCTGGGTCCGCTTTAAATTAACCCAGTGGGTTCCCCAGCCCCTGGTCTGTCCGTGCCACCGCCCGTCCCATAGAGGTGCAGGCTATCACCTGCATCCTGCCAGATGTGCAAGTGAAGCAGGCTGCACCTACTCTGGGGTAGCCCCACCAGCAGCGCCCACAACTTTATGGTGTTGTCTGGGGCAACATCTGGCTGGGAGTGGAGCTGCAACATGGGTCTGCCCATTAGACGGACAGCAGCTCCACTTTCTGCCAGTGCCCCAGGTTTGGCCGGCCCGGTCTGCTGGCGACATTCCAGGATGTTCCAGAGGACTGCTGGCAGGGCTGCCCCAGAGTAGGCAGTGGCACAGCCTGCTTCACTTTGACATCTGGCGGGGTGCTTTTAAATGGACTGGCCAACCTGGGGTTGAAGTGGGCTAGCGCCTGGGCAGAACCGGAGCTGCTGTCCATCTAAAAGCACCCATAGTAACACCTGGAGTGGCACACTTGTTTTTACCCCCAGCTCTGTTTTCATACATGTGCCTGTTCTTGTGCTTATTGGGCTGGAGCTTGTATCCCTAGATGATGCATTGTACCAGATCCTGGGTGCAGTGCAAATCCCAGGTGTAAGTAGGCATGATATGAGGGTATGGGTAGAGCTGTGTCTCATGGTCGCAAAGTGTACATAGAGTAGACATGCTACGATGCCTGAAGGTGGCCTCATCCCATTCCTGTACAGTTGAGGAGGGGGCAATTAGAATGAAGTGGAGGATGCAACACAATGGCATGCACAAACTGCTGTGGTGCTTGATTGTGCAGACCTGCACATGGCCACCTTGTTGTTTGGCGGGGTTGGATGCATTTCATAAGGGGCATCAAGATGCACTTGGTAGGAAACACTTGACATTTTGGCTCCCATTTGTCCAACAATCGGCAGGGAGGCAAGCAGAATAAGGTGGACAATCTCTAGGGCGTGTCACATTCTAGGCATGTGCCACTGATGATGCTCAGAGCATCCACTACCCAGCCAGCTGTGGCATAATAGTTATCCTATTCCCTCCCCCATTTATTGTGTAAGCGGCTCAATGAATTCTCCAATACAGCCAGGTCCTACCCTTCCAGCACTGCGCCACAGAGGAAAATGCATTTCCACTAAACGGCTTTCAGCACTAGATATGTCTCTATATGCGTTTGCATGCAGAAGCAACCCCATGGTGAACATGCATGAACAAATAATATGGGATTTCTCCCCATCCACTTTGATTTGCAGGGTATGTGTGACTGACACAGCAGAAATGCACAGCTGTCATTTCAGATTTTAGCAGGGGTCCAGTTTTGGGTTTCTTTTAAGGTTAAAAATGTGAAAAGTCATCTATTTTAGGAACATTTATTGTGATTATCCTCTATATTTTCCCAAAGGTCACCAATACTGGAAGAACTGAGCAAGTTGTATGAAACATGAGAGTAGAAGGGGTAATAGCCCCTTCCTCCTGCATAATGGCACCCCTAGTTCCCTTCAGTACGACCCCACAAAGAGCTGCCACTGCCAGTTCAGGCACACAGGTGTGTGAACAATGTAACCTGTGGAACTCCCCGCTGTGCAGGATCCCAGTAGCCGAGCTTGGAGTCAGCATAACCTGTTCAGGGCACAGTGGGGTCACTTTCGGGCTACAGTCTGTGAAGGGTGGGTACTGCCCCCTCAGCCCCGCCGCAATCAGACTGGTTTCTGGAAGGAGTCGGGCGACGGGCAGAGTGAAATCTCCAGCATTGCCCCTACTCGCATGCCTCAGTGCAGTTTGTGAGCACCGAGCATGCGCACCCCACCGCTCTCACAAGCTGCGGTTTGCCCAGACACCTTTCCGCGCGGGGAGGGGGGGGAGCCTAAGAATTGCGCAACGGTAGGCGACTGTGTGGGATGGGTTGACTGTACAGTCTGTGGGCGGGGCTTTACGGTGATATGGGCGTGGCCGATGGGTCTAGGACATGGGCGTGGCTAGAGTGACAGTGTGGGCGTGGCAGGAGAAGCTTGCTCATGGATGTGGGCGGGGCTAGTAGCAGTGTGGGCGGGGCTAGCTGCGCCGTGTGGCTGCAGCCCTTGCTGTAATCGCCTCATGCAGCTTTCTAGCTCACTAGTGTCCATGGTACAGCGGAGGCGAGAGCGGAGCATCTCGCTGCGCCGGACTCCTTCTCTTCCCCCTCCATGAACCCTGGTGGCGGCTGCACCGGGGCTGCTCCCCCTGCCCGGGACTTGGGATGAGCCTGTGACCCCAGGCTGAGTTCGGGCTGCTCGGGGTAGGCAGCTTGATGGAAGCTATGTCCCCCCAACAAGATCACATCGGGCAGGGACGTTCCTCCTCCCTCACCGGGGAGTCCCGGCTTTCCTCCGCCTCAGACAGCAAGAAGGTGAGAGATCTTGAGTCTCCTCATCCACCCCACCCCACCCCGTACCCTGGCAGCAGAGCTTCTGGGCACCCTCGTTCGCTACCCTGCGTAGCAGAGCCCTGGCACCCTATTCTCCATCCCCGGCGGGGCAGCAGAGACACCTGGATTCCCTGGGCAGCAGAATCCTGGGCATCTTCCTTTCCATCCTCCGCGAACAGCAGAGGCACCCAGTTTCCCTCCGCGAACAGCAGAGCCTGCACCTTCTCCATCTTCCACCCCGGCGCCCCCTTCTCCATCCCCGGGCAGCAGAGACTCATGGGGTCTCTTTGGGGGCAGCAGAATCCGGGCACCCTCATTTTCCAATCCGGGGCATCAGAGACACCCAGGTTTCTTCCCTCCCGCTTCCTAGGCAGCGGAGACCGAGCCCTCCAGTTCTCCCTCTGCCCACATACCGTGTGCCCTAAAAGAGCCCAAAGTGTCGTGCCCCATGTCGTTATCCCCCACCAGCACGTTCTCTCCATCCCCTCGCCTTCCTCTCCCATGTCACCCCCATCCCCCAGGGCATGTGCGCGCTGCAGGAGAAAAGCTGTTCCCGGCCACCTTCCCTACTCCAGCCCGTGGGTTTCCCCTTTGTGCCAGAGCGGGGCTTGCAGGATGCTTTCGCCCGCCAGTCACGAACTGGATGGCCGATTTGGAGAGAAGCTCCTAACACACGCAGATTAACCACCCCAAGCTGCCTCCGGTCCCCCCACGCCTGTCACTCCGGGGAGCTCGGGGGCTGCTTGGTTGCATGTGAGCTCGGCTCAAGCTTTGCTGCCTCTGTGCATTTCTGCAAGCCATCACTTGGTGCCTCTGAGGTTATTAATATCGTTATTATTAGCTGCTTGCTCCTGGCGTTTCCAGGAATGGCTGATTGATCGCGGTGTGTTAGCGCAGAGGAGCTGCTGCTGTGCGTGCCAATGGTGGCTGCAGCATTGACCGGAGAAGTTCCTATCATATTGTGGCTGATTGAGACCTAGAGGGAGAGCTGTGCTTGAAAGCGATTGCGGGGCATTAGCCTGACGCCGAGCGGAGCGTCCCTTTGCGGGTAGTTCCCTGCTCCTCTCGCCTTGTTTTGTTCTGTGCGAGCAGGCCAACTCCCTCCCGGACTGAACTAGGCGCACGGCTTCCGATAGTCCGGTGGCTGTTTCAGTAGCTGAGCGCCCAGTTCTTTCTTGGGAAATGCTGCCTACAGATGGATGAGCGCTAGAGCCATATTTGTCAAACCTGTTTGGTTGCTAGGATAGTTATCTGTGTGGGGTCGCGCTGGATGAGGAGGATCCGGTTTATTGTACAGCTGGTGAGTTGCCCTGGCATATTTTGCACCAGGGGTAACCCCCCTTGGGGGGTGGGGTGAGTCTAGAATAATTAGTTCTTATTGAAGAGAGCAAAGAGGTGGAAATGGAAAATCGTGGCATATAACCAAGATCTCTGAGATGGGGGCATAGGCATCTGGGAGGGGCTGGAGGAAGGTAATAGCAGAGACAGGAGAGAAATTAATGGGGGGCACCAAGGTGGGGCATGGCTGCCAGGCCTCCTCTTCATTACACCCCTGCAGGAGAATTACACACTGTGCAGAAGCTATTAGAAAGGGTAGCAGGAAATATTTTGTGTGGGCTGCCCTCTACCCCTTGCTAAATCCCCATGTGTCATTCCTAGACCTATAACAACACCCATGTGGTGTAGTGGTTAGAGCACAGTACTGGAATCAGGTGATGGGATTGGGGAGGGGGGGCTGGCTCAAGACTCGCATTAGCCATGAACTCTCTGGGTGACCTTGGCCCCATCACAGATATCACAGCCTAAACTACCTCACAAGGTTGTTTTGAGGATTACTAGTTGAGTTAATTAGTTTAATGTTAATTGTTAAAAATTAATAAGTTGAAATGCGAGCCACCCTAAGCTGAAGGGAAAGGGTGGGATACAAATTGAAATAAAATCACTCCTTCCCCCATTAATACACAATAGCTCTTCCCTTTTCTTTTGTAGGACAGTGTGTTTTGTGACTTGCCTGCGGAAACTCCCTGATGACTTGTTTTTGTTACATGTTGCCGAATGTAGTTATGTACCTTGGGCAGGGGTGTACAAACAGGGGGGAGATGGAAGGTAAACTTCTCACCCTCCCAGGTGTGGAGTGCTGGGGACAGTTACTTCCTTGATTTTGGCCCCCCAGGACTCCCTGGTCTCAAACTGAGGGTTCTCTCTAAACTCAGAGATGTGCTCCCTTCATCTGCCCTACCCCCGCCACACTTTTACATGACAGGTCAGGGGGTGGAGTGTCCACCCCACCTCATTTTGGTATATTTGGTATATTACACTGCCTTGGATATATTATGTTCCCAGGCAAAGTAACTCTGCAGGTGAGAATTTTGCTTCCCTCAGTTAGGGAACTGCCCACTACTTACATCACTGCTGAGCAGGAAAGTAGGGGACATAATTTGCTTACCACTGTTTGGAGTGTTCACGTGAACACTACCCTTAAGGAAAGTACCTCTTGGGACAAAGAATCCCAAAGGGGCATGAAGGTAATTATCCTGAGCCATACCCCCACACTCTGTTTACCCCTGGGCTGTTCATCTGAACGCAGGCGAGTTATCGTGTCAGTAGAGGCCAATTGCCTGGGGGTTTACTGTTTGTGTGAACATGCTCTTAAAACAGAACCAAGCTGGGAAGGAAATCTCCTTCTACTTGCAGGGTTCGCATTATAATGTTATTAAATCTGTGTAAGTGCATTCCCCTTAGAGAATTACACACATTACTACATGCTGCCAGATTGGTTATCAGGATTTTAATGCCTGACTGGGTTTCTCTGCCCTTCATAAATCTTTGCAGTCCTGATCATAACAGCTTAGAAGGAGGGTGAATGTCTCTTAGTAAAGGATAAATCTATGTTCAGTTCATTTCTGGGCATGGAATGGAACTTTACTGGTCTGCAAGAACAGTGTAGGACTGCAATATAAATACATATATTAGTCTCTTTGTCATACTGGTTCGCCAGGGTAAAGAACTTTTATGTCCAGAAAGCTTTTATGTTATATCTTATTCGCTGTTACAGTAAAAACACATTATCTGTCATGTTCCACAATAAATCTAGCAAGAAGGAAGGAGTATGTAAAATATGAGTTGCAGTACTGTAACTTGACCACAGCTCTGATTTCCCATCCCAATGGAAGCAAGTGAAAATATATAAATAATTCTAAAACTAGGAGCATTTTTTAATAAGGTAAAATGTAACGTCTTAAATACCATTCAGTCTGTTGCAGCTGAACTTTTCTTTCTTTCCTTCTTTCCATTTTTGGATGGCAAGTTATTCTATATGTATATACTGTATCTCACAACCTGTCAAAATCCACATGTCAGATACTCACCTAAACTAAGAAGGAAACAAGACATTAACACGATAAGACACTTCAAATGTTGTGATATTCAATGTGTTATTGAAAACACCATTTTGTGATTCATCATGCTGGATAGGAATAGTACAGTAACAGGTTAACAATAAATGTGATAGCAGTTGTATTTCTTTATTTATGGTAGTGGCCACTATATTCCAGAATTTGTAAATATTCAGGGATGGAAGCAAACTTGTTTGGATAATATCTTTTATTGGACCAACTTTTGTTTGTGAGAGTATGCAAACTTTTGGGCCACACTGATTATAGTGTGTGTGCGTTCTAGTTTTCAGGCAGGTTGGAAATTGATGAGGTGAGAGGCCACATACAGTAGGGTGCCAGTTACTGAAGTTTTTTCCCCTGACCAGTACAAAGTGTATATCGTAGCTTCCATGCTGGAGACAGGGCACACCATATGCTCTATTTCTGAATACTTAGTGCGCAGGCAACTCAGAGAACAGCCTGCTGCAAATTTACTTCCTTTGGGAGCTGACTTCTGTTCCTGCAGATGTTTGAGGGAAGATTCCATCTACTGGATGCAATGGTATCTCAATTGCACAGTGGCGTTTGACTCACATAATTCCTGTCTCCATGACCCTGGAATTGCAGTGGGAGTTGTTGTTACCCATATTAGTATTTGTAAGCCGCTCCGAGCTGCCTGTGGCAGGAGGAGCCGGATAGAAAATGCTTTAAATAAATAAATTATTCCCCACTATCATTACATCCATACAAATGCAATCTCTATACATTTAGGCTTGCAGGGATGGAAGCTCCATGAATACCTCAGGCAAATGGAATCTAACATGCGGAGGGTTAACAAAAGTGGGGTGACTTTGGTTCAAACGTTAGGATGGAGGAGATGGACACCCACTGTCCAAATGCCCATTCCCCAAATGTCCCCAGCATGACCTTGCTATCACACCAGCACCTAGCAATTTCTCCCTCCTACTTCCACCATACCCTGTCCCAACTTCCCCTCAGCCTTATCCTCCATAACTCCTAAATCCCCCATTGTTACCTTGAATTAATGCCTCCAATCTCTCCTCCTTTCTCTGAGAGTTACCGATCTGTGACTTCAGCTCTCCCTTTCCTGTGGGTGAAGGCTACTCTTTGTCTGTGGAGTCCACCAAACCACAGAGTGTGCAGCAGAATGGTGAATAGTGGCCTATTCAGCTGTGTCTCCTCCCCCTCCTGTGGCTGCCATTTTGAATAAGGAAGCAGCAGCATCAGGAGACAGAGGAGGGATGGGAATTTGATCACGATCTGTCTGAGTTTTCCCAGCACCATCTCTTGTTTGTTTTATTTTTGGAGATAGCTGTCCCAGGAAATCTGTAAGTCTTCCTGGAACATTAAAAGTCCCAGGCTGTAAGTTACATTTAAAAAAAACACAACCCCCCCCCCCCAAACCCTCTCCTCTCCAGCCCAGCCTGTAAGTCAACCCCATGTCCATTCAGCTTGCTATCCCTTTCTTGTGTTTGCAGCGGATGTCTTCCCTTTCCTTTTCATTCTGCTGCTTCTAGGACCCAAACCACTCCTTGCTCGTCCTCCACCCTCTGGAAGTGGACTGGTTAGGGCCTAGCTAGATGGTCGAGGCACCAGCTTTTATTACTAGCAGTAGGCCACTCTGGGATCAGGGTGTCTTACTCTGTGTTCTGGAGGCCACAGGAGTTAGTGGGTTGTTCTTTAGCTCCACAGAGCAGCCCATGAATTCCTGCCAGGCAAAAAATGTCCCGGGTTTTGATGCCTCCAAGGTGGCAATCCTAGAGAGAGGGATTTGTTCACCTCCCAAAGCTGTGGGGAGGGGGATTGGTCAGTGGGTATTCCCCTCAACTTGATAGTTGACGGGGAGGATGGGTCCTACCATTTCCCCTAGAATTTCACCTGTGATTATCAAGAGTCACTTTTAGCAGTAGATGGAATCCTTCTTGTTACTCTGTAAGATTATACTCCCTCAAAGTAATGGTACTTTTACAGTATGAAATTATATGGGGAAGCAAATTAGAAAGTGATGAGCATAGAGAGACTGCTGACACCCTGTATGAACCAGAACAGCAAGTACAAACTGAGGAAGGTTAATACAAATGGCTTAATTAACATTATGCATGTTAAAAGGGCTTTAACCTTCCAACATAAGCCCCTTCAAAGTAAAGGACCACCGGTCATTAAACCTTTCTTTTCTTTGCTGCAAAAATTCCTGGGCCAGATCCTTAGCTCTCATAAACTGGCATAGCTTCAGTAAAGCCAATAGAGCTACATCACTTATGCTAGCTAAGAGTCTGGCCCACTGTGTTCAAGGCTTGAGCATTTTGGTTCACTCTTCCTTGAGGGAGTAGTGAAAAAGAACTTTAGCAAGGGTTGACTAGTTCCCCATAAGAGAATGCAATGTTATCAGTAAGCAGTTACCACAGCACAGCTATTCCTTAGCCACGTTGTCCCCATAGTTTCTAAATGACTGTTTATATTTTCAGTAAAGCAAGGCCATCTCCTAAGATGTACTGTGCCTGAACCCTGTTCATCGATCAGAAGATACTTTATGTTATTGGGTGTAAATAGATGGATGCGGAGGCAACCAGCCCCCGGAGCTGCTCTAAAGGCGCACCCACACGTTGGCCCACTTGCAACCGTGCCTGTGTCCGTTTTGCATGGACCCAGTGGTTGCCCCGGCCCTCTGTCTGCCTGCGTGGTTCCCCCCTAACCCCCCATCATAGAGCTGCAGGCAAATCACCTGATGCCCTAGGCTGGTGCCTGCAACTCTATGCTAAGCGGAGCTACAACATGGGTCCACCGAGCAGATGGACAGGAGCTCTGCTTTGGGCCAGTGGACTGGGTTTGGCCGGCCCGCTCCTCAGGTGGTGTTCCAGGAGCGCCTTTAGATGGATGGGCTAGCCTGGGGGTGGAGCAGACTGATGCGGCCAGCACCGGGGCAGCCTGTCCGTCTAAAAGCACCCATTGTCTATACCAAGGGTGGCCAAATTGTGCTTCAGGAGCTGCATTGCTTCTCTTGGCCAGGGCTGTTCCTGGGCCCCACGCTGCCTTAATGGTCCTGTGTCCAGGGCTGGCCTTAGAATATGTGGGGCCCAGAGTGAAGATAAAATGCAGGGGTCCCCATTTGGGAACACCCTCTTTGGGGCCCTAAAGATGGTCATGTTTGGAACCTCATAGGTGGGAGTAGAACCCCCACACCCTGCCCTGGTGAAAATAGGGGTCACCGCGGGGCCCCTGGAGAGTGTGGGGGCTGGTCACCCTGTGGTAAGACCGGGCCTGCCTGTTGAATCTCAGCTGCTCCTGAGCACTTGAATCACAGTTGCTCCTCCGAATCCCAGCAGCCAAGACTGCAGAGCACTAGCTCTGCTGACCAGTCACAAAGCAAGAGAAATTTGTGTGCTAATCAATGTGTATGTCTATTGTCTTGTGACTCTTGCATGGCCAAATAAAGATTTTGGTATGTGCCTCTTGGGGTTGGGAACTTTGCCTCCACCTGGTCTATGCTAATCCAAATAGTGTGCTGATGGTATGCGATTGCTCCCCATTATATAAGTGCAGCTGGTTACTATACATGCGATGTGGCAACTGCTTTGCAAGGAAAATCCATGCATCTGAGATCCAAATCCAGGCTTATTACAATGAGAACTTGAGTCACAAAAGTAAGTGGAGTTTATTTCCATTCCTACAGAAGGAAGGCAAAATATTAGAATAAGCAATTATAACTGATTATAAGCAACACCCACTCTCCTCTTCCCTACTTGTCAATTTTTTGTTAAATGTGCAGAGAACAGCAACTGCCACTAAAACATAAAACATGCTTGCTGGTTCCCCCCTGGCTTTGCTTGTATGCTGTATCTTGTTTTTGTTTCTTTGGACTGTAAACTCCTTGAGCAGAAACCATGTCTTCCTAAGAGTTTGTAACAGTATCACACCTACTACAGCATGCCCATGATTTTGCTTCGGGGCGTTGGGTGATAGTGTAATAATATGAATTAATGGGAGGTTTGGTTGTCTAGGGACATTTTTAACACCACCCTCCTACAGTAGAAATAACAGCAGTCCAAATGGAGGGAAGCAGTCCCATCCCAGGCCTCCTTCCTGATCTGTTACATAAAAATGGGGTGAGGAGACTGATAAAACAAGTTCCCCGGCAAGGGAAGGCCCTTCTTTAATTTCAGCTCTGTGGGCTGTGTGGTCCCTACCGCATCCCCATGCCTGTTTTTATGCCTTTGACTGTTGTTATCAAAGTAAAAGAAAATTCCAGCATAATCATGCCTCTCCTCTTCTCTCTTCACTGGCTCCCCCTTCCTGAACGTATCCTGTTTAAACTCCTGGTATTCACGTTCAAAACACTCCACAACCAAGCTCCCCCTTACCTCTCGGACCTAATCTCCCTACGCACTCCTGTACGTGCTCTCCGCTCTTCCTCTGTCCCCTCCCTCACTCTCCCGCGTTTCTCCTGCTCACCTAACCGCCTTCGACCCTTCTCCCTCACTACCCCTCATGCCTGGAACTCCCTCCCTACCCACATCCGCCTTGCCCCCTCCCTCCGTTCCTTCAAATCCCTCCTCAACACCTACTTTTTCCTCGCCGCCTTTCCCAATGCCTGCTGGTCGTTCCCCATATACTTACTGTCTGCCCTCCTCTGCAGACTGCTGCAACCAACCTGATTGTAACCAAGCCAAGCACACACACCTGAGACTTCGCATCCGCCTGAATGTTTGTTTGTCTTCTCCCCTGTCTCTCCCACTGTCCCCTCTCCCTGTCCCCTCTCCTTGTCTTCTAGATTGTAAGCCACAGGCAGGGACCGCGTCTATTTCTATGTTCTGTACAGCGCCAGGTACATGGCTGGTGCTATATAAATGTTTATAATAATAATAATAATTAATAATTGATAATGGCACTTAGATTGACTGGCACTCTAATCCTCAAGACACTCTGCCAGTACAAGTCCTGCTGGTGTAAACTTGCTGCAGTTGCATAGGAATGGGCTACTTACCATGGATCAGTGTATCTATAACTCACTAGTGTAGCCCAGGACTTTGGAGCAGCCCGTTGAAAGGGAAAACTCTCTGGGCGTGTTCTCCTTGGGTGTGTGTGAAAGCCCCTTGTAAGGGAAAGCAATCTGCTCCATGGATGTGCCCTCTCTGAGTGTATGCCATTTGCATGCCTGCCTGACTTATTCATTTTATTTAATTTATTTATTAACAAGATTTGTATCCTGCTCTTCCTGCCACAGGCGGCCCAGAGAGGCTAACAACAATATATAAAAATATAAAACAATTTTAAACATTGTAAAACAGTCAGTCATAAAAAGTAAAAACACTGCTCCCCCCAACCCCACCCAACCCTACCGCTCTCCCTCGCCTGATGGAACAGCCAGGTTTTCCAGTTCTTGCATAAGGCCGGAAGGTCCAGGGCCAGATGTACCCCCACCAGGATGGAATTCCAGAGGCGCGGCGCGGCCACCGAGAACGTCCAGTTCTGTATGGCCCCCCCGGGAAACCTGTGGGACCTCCAGCAAGGTGCCCCCAGACGACCGCAGAGGCCGATCCAGAACCCGGGGGGTGAGGCGGTCTCGCAAATAAGCAGGACCCGGCCCTGTAAGGCTTTATAGGTTAAAACCAACACTTTGAATCGGACCCGGAAGACTATTGGCAGCCAGTGCAGAGATCGGAGCACAGGTGTAATGTGCTCCCTGCGGCCTAACCCCACCAGGAGCTGGGCCGCTGAATTCTCCACCAGCTTCAGCTTCTGAGCCGTCACCATAGGTAGCCCCACGTAGAGCGCGTTGCAATAGTCTGCGAGGTCATAAAAGCATGGATGATCATGGCCAGGTCTGGAGCCGAAACCAGCGGCCGAAGCTGCCGCACCAGATGTAACTGGCAGAAGGCACTCCTCGCCACAGCCTCCATGTGGAGATCCAGGCGGAGCTGCGTGTTGAGGAGCACCCCCAGGTTCCGCACCTGGGATGTCAGCGGAGGGCAGACTCCATCAATTGATGGAGCTGTCAACTCCGCTGACCTACCCAATAGCATCACCTCCGTCTTGTCAGGATTCAGTCGCAGTCGGTTAGCTCTCATCCAGTCCCCCACAACTGCCAAACACCGGGTAAGCACCGAGACAGCAGGGCCTGGGTCGGTCAAAAATGAGAGGTAGAGTTGGGTGTCATCCTCATACTGATGACACCTCACCCCGAACTCTCTGATCACCTCACCGAGTGGTTGCGTATACACATTGAACAGGAGAGGGAACAGAACCGAACCCTGCGGGACCCCACACGGGAGGTCTTGATAAGATGAAAAAGAATCACCGAGTACTACCTGCTGAGTTCTTTCGATCAGGAATGAGCAGAACCATTCAAGAACGATCCCGCCCACCCCCGCACTGTCCCGCAGGCGCGTCACCAGCATCTCGTGGTCAACGGCATCAAATGCTGCCGACATA
>QEPC01007621.1:1572654-1597276 GCA_003113815.1 Sphenodon punctatus
CGGCACTCTGCCCTCCCAAAGGGAGCGTTCACCACCCCGGCCAGCAACGGCCCCAGTGTCTCCCGACAGCTCTTAACCAGTCAGGATGGGCACGGATCTAGTTCACAAGAGGTATCTCGAAAAGCCCCAAGCACCCCCACCACGTCAGCGGGCGTCACCGACTGAAAGTGATCCCATAAAATCGGACAAACTGGGGCTTCTACACCCTCTACCTCCTCCACTGTATTTAATGCGGCATCGAGGTCTTTGTGAATACAAGTAATTTTATCCACAAAATAATCCGCAAAAAGGTCACAGCGGGCAGAAGATGACTCAACCCCCAGGTGGAGGGAGGCTGGACTGACGAACCCCCGCACCACCCGGGATTTGGTGACTGCTGGACGGGATTTGGTGACTGCTATGAGGGCAGCAAAGAACTCCCTCTTTGCTATCTGCATAGCCATGGCATAGGCTCGTAAACTAGCTCTATGTCGCAATCGTGTCGGCTTCAGCATGAGATCGATGTCACCGTCGCTACAACCATTGCCCCTCTAGCTTCAGGACCCTCAGTTCCTCAGAGAACCAAGGAGGTCTGCGGGGTTGCCGCCTGGGCAACGACGCCTGGGGGCCGTTTGATCGATGGCCTCCGTTAGCAAGATATTCCATAGCTCGACGAGGTCATCAATGAGACGGTCATCAAGGTCAGAGGGTAACTCTCCCAGAGCGCCTAGAAACCGCACTGGGTCCATCAGCCTTCGGGGGCGGATCATCCTAATAGGTCCCGCACCCTGCCGGGAGCAGACATGTGCTAGAAGGGAGGTCTGTAGAAGGTAATGATCCATCCATGACAAGGGCACAGTTGATATCTCCCCCATTAACGAGCACCCGCCTCAAGGCCAGTGCAGAACGTGAGGTCCAAGGTATGCCCTCCAAGATGTATCGGGCCGTTGATCCTCTGGGCCAGGCCCATGGTTGCCATGGGGGCCATGAACTCAAGCTCGGGTCCCCTGAGCACAGTGTCGGCGTGAATGTTGAGGTCCCCCAAGACTATCATCCTGGAGGACCGCAACACCACTTCCGACACTGCCTCTGCCAGAGCATGCAGGGAGGCCACTGTACTGGTAGGTGCACGGTATACCAGCAGCACTCCCCAACTGTCCCCCGCCAAATCAAACACAAGATGGAGACCTTCAGTGCCTGCCATGGTCTGCACTGGATACCTCCTCACAGACCACCCCTCTTTAAAAATCATAGCTACACCACCCCCGTCCCTCCAACCATGGCTGGTGCTGCACGGAATACCCGGCTGGAACAAGATCAGCCAAGATAGACCCTGATTCATTGTCCAGCTAGGTTTCCGTGATACACGCGAGATCGGCAGCATAGTCCAGGATCACCTCCTGGACTGTTGTTTGCCACCGACCTCGCACTGGAGCACTGCCTTATTTGCCACCGACCTCGCATTTAAGAACACCAAAACTGGGTTAAGGGCCCCCTGATCATGTTCCACTTGCTCATCCACTGGGGGAGGGGCAAGCGGGACGTGCACTAGGCACCTGTCCTGCCTCACCACTTCCACATTCCTCCCCCTGAGACCATATCTCCCCTGGCCCATCACGACCCCCCGGATGCCCCCCCCCCAGCCCCTGTTCCCCAACCATTCCCCCAGGACTGCGAGGGGCTGAAATCACTTGCTGGGTCAGGAAGTGGGCTCCCATGGTCTCCAGAGAAAGCAGCCAGCGTGGGATGGCCAGAGAGAGCAGCCTGTGCAGGATGACTAAACTTGATAAGCCCACCGATCTAGCCCCTTGCTGAACTCACTTTCTGGAGCAGGAGGCAGACTCCCAGGGTCTTCTGAAGACTCCACCAGGGATCTGCAGCAGCCCATGAGGAACAGTCTCCCTGGGCCAGGTGGAGGCAATGACGACTGAGGTGTGACTGAGGATGCTGGTGTTGGAGAGCAGCGGCAGCCTGCGTGGGACAACCAGGCTTCTGTGAATGGAACATTCCCCAACGAACCATGTGTGGGGTGAAGGGGTTTGGGAACGCAGACCTGTGATTCTTTGCTGTGACACCGGACTCTTACTCTGAGAGTGGGATTTATGTGTGGGAAGTATTGTCAGCACCAGATGATGTTTTGTTTTAATACTTCATTAATTCTTGCCTTTAATAAAGCTCCTTTGTTCACAACCTTGCTGGTGTGCTTGCAAGTGGGGAAAAGTAATAGGCTGCCCAATAAAATTGTGTGTCCCAGGTTTCTGGGTGGGGGCTCGAGCCAGTGTGTTTAGTTGTGTCAACCCCATTCAAAAGGTAGCCCGGCACTTCTTGCCACAGATGCCGTTGGCACAAGGGTTACACTAGTGTGTATCAATAATGCATTATTTATTTATTGTCTTGTTTGTTTGTTTCAACGTCTCTCCTGCTCTATCCCTGAAGGCTCAGGGTGGTTCACATCCTCATGAAAACATCAAATACAAAATAAAATGCATAAAACACTAATAAAACCACCACCCCACCCCAGAATCTACCCTTGCCTGTTAAAGGCCTGGCCAAATAAATAAGTCTTATGCTTCCTCTGGAAGATGTCCGGGCTAGGGCTTGGAGATGACCCTCCAAGGGAAGGGAGTTCTAAAGCCATGGAGCAGCCACCAAGAACGCCTCTCTGCATGCTCAGGTCGTATGATTGAAGTTGAAAGAACATGCCTGGGCCAGTGATGGAACTTGCAAGTAGGCACTCTCGACTGATCTTAGGGGCCATGGAGGAACATAAGAAGAAAGGTGGTCCTTTATATATGTGGGACCCAGGCTATCTAGGGCTTTATAGGTCAAAACCATCATCTTGAACTGTGCCTGGAATGCTATTGGCAGCCAGTGCAGGCTCTTAAGCACTAGTGTAATGTGCTCGCAGTGACCCACCCCCATCAAGAGGCAAGCCACTGCAAGGGCAGCCCCATGTAGAGTTCATTGCAGTAGTCCAGCCTTGAGGTAATGAAGGCATCAGTGACCGTGGTCAGGTCCATATCGGAAAGAAAAGGACACAACCAGATGGAGGGGAAAGGCGCACCTGCTCATGACCACAACCTAATGTTACAGACACAGCTTGGGATCTAGGGCCCAGGAATGTCCTACTGGTATTGGCTCTTTATGTGACAAGCTGAGAGATAAATTTGACTGTCGAGGGAAAAAATATGTGCTGGCTCCCTGGCTTGTGTTTTCTTCACTTCGTAGGGTGTAAACAGATGGACGCGGAGCTGCTCTGGGGTGCACCCTTGTGACTGCCTGCTTACAGCCCCGCGTAGGTCCGTTTTAGACAGACCTGGCAGTTTCCCTGGCCTGTGGTCCCCCTGCATGGCACCCCTCCCCCCACACCATAGAGTTGCAGGCGCAATGCTCTAGGTTGCCCCTTGCCTAGGGCAATGGCTGGCCGAAAGCAGAGCTGCAGCATAGGTCTGCCGAGCAGACGGATAGCAGCAGCCCTTCAGGCCATAGTGCCCTGGATTTGGCCAGCCCGTTCCACAGGTGGTGCTCTGGGATGTTCTGGAGCGCTACAGGCAGGACTGCCGCGGAGCAGACATAGCCTGCTCTGTGTACATGTCTGATGGGATGCTTTTAAACGGACTGACCAGCCCAGGGGTGAAGTGGACTGGTGTAGCCAGCACTGGGGCAGCTATATATTTAAAAGCATCCATAGTAATACCACTACATAGCCATTTCTGTTTTGCCCTATAAACTAGAATTGCACTGTCACATACTGATCTGGATTGCTTGCAATTCACTGATAGAGTGGGATGAGTTAATGGAGGAGAGACAGACTTAACCCGAACTTCCTCCTTAACATTTATGTTACTATTGTGCCCTTCCTGTGTTTCTCTTGTAAGTGCTATGTGCTGTCTCCAGTGACAGGTCATCTTATGTGTTTTCTTTCAATATTTGATTCCTCTGTCTCCTCCTCTTCACTAGGAGCCATAGGCATTGCAAATTAATATTCCAGAGCCTGAAGAAGCATGTTACCAAAGCCAGAGATATCTTTGTATTGAGTTGTGACCTGCTTCATTGGGTGTTTTCAGATGTTACAGGGCCGCTTGGCCCCGTACCGAAAACAACGAATCCATCCCCCGCCGGGGTGACCCCGTCACGCCATATCAGACGTGCCGGGGGATCCCGGCGGGGAATCTGGGAGGGGGTGGGGCTGCGCGGCGCAACGTGCGGCTGCACGGCCCCGCCCCCTCCATGCTCCCCGCCGCCCGTCCTCTGGGGAGACGGGCGGGCGGCGGGGCCACTGCGGCAGCAGCGTCCGGCCGAATTCGCCACGCCCGGGATCCCGCCGGTGATCCTGGGCCGTGGCGCCCGGCCAGACGTTACTTTTTGTTGGTCCCCGCTGGGGATCTCTTTGACCACGCTTCCCGGGACATTCCCCCGGCTAGCCTGGGAAGCGTGGTTCAAATTGACTCCTTGTGGGTATACCGTGGCGAACATCTGGCGGCCGCCAAACAGATGTTCGAGACACAGTGACCACAGGTGGGTATTCACCGTGGTTCACTGTGATCTGGTAACGTCTGAAAATACCCATTGGTGTTACTATGTCAGGGAAGCAATGGCACTTGGCACAGTCAGCAAATAAGTCAGGGAACTGAGAAAGGTGACAAGAAAGAGACACATGCTTAGTGGAGGAGTATATCCTCCCCTGTGATCCTTCCAGAGCTTTAAGTCCTAATCTTGGTGTGTGTGCAAGAGTGAGTTCTCCCCTTAGACTTTCAAATGAGGGTGGGAAGCAGGGCTTTAAGAAGAGGATCCTGGAATGGGATTCACAGCTTTTCATCCACAACTGTATTTTGCCAGATCTCAAAGTGGGATTTCTGCAGCATCACGAGTTGGCACATTTGTGGCTGTTCTTCTGCACAGTAGCACTTTCCCAGCAGCAGTTTGGAATGGACTAGTACTACCTGAGCCGTGTCAGTTTTAAACTACCCTGGGAAAGCCCTACCATACAAGAGCATGGTCACAACTGTGCCAAGTGTTAATCTTCGGGCTTTGTTTGTGTATTGTTGTGTGTATGCTTGCATGCATATGCCATAGTTGCAGAAAGACTAGAATAAAATAGGAAAAGTGTGTGACGAAGATGTGCTAATATACTGTGAAGTAATTCAAGTAACAGAATTTATAAGTGAATTATCCCCTTTTCCCTGCCAACTCTTCTTGTCATTATTATTGAGTACTCCCACCATGCTGTACACATTTTAAATATGGTGGACAAAATCCCACTGTCAGATGTAAATCAAAGTCCTAAAAGCTTGTAATATTGGCAGTTAGTCTAACTGCTGGCAGCACATCTCTTCCACCATCTTAATTACTCTTATTGCCCCTCTGTTTCCAACCGAATTTGGAAACCCATTTTGGTTTCTCTCTCGTACACTGTCCCAGGCTTCTTTATAGGCCTGTAAAGAGAAATTTGGGTATCCAGTACATCCTGGAAGCTTGTTTGGGCCCTCCCTCCCATCTCACTGTTATAAGCTTTGAAATTCATTTCTAGAGGTCATCTGGGTATCTTATTTACACGTACGTTACTTAAAATTATTATTTTAAACATCCTAGCCAGTGTAGCCTAGTGGATAAAGTGTTGAACCCCTGGGAGTCCAGGCGTTCAAATCCTCTCTTAGTCATGAACTCACTGGGTGGTCTTGGGCACGTCACTGTCTCTCAACTCTCTCTAGTTCACCCTCACAACAACCTTGTGGGGTATAGTGTTGTTTTTCCCCCCCATCTAACAGATGGGGAACAGAGGCTGAGAATTGAAATGGCTATTGAAATAATAAGGAAAACTTTTGTAGTTTTGTGGGAGGGAGAGCCCTTCTGAAGTTGGAGGCTTGGCACATTTGTACTCCCATGTACAATTGTACTTTTTTATTCCATGTGTAGTTTTTCCTTTTCTTATGTTGGTTTCTCTTTTCTCCTGCTTAGGTTTTTTCTATGACCCCCATTACTGTAGCATTCTGTGTGTTTTCAAAACTTTCAACTATTGAACCTCAGTACAAAGTCCCTGTGAAGTATTCAGTACTTAACTTGAAAAAAAATCCAAAAACCTTTGTTGCCAGAGCCTAAGCTGGCCCCAGAAGCCAGACCCCCTGCTCCAGAGCTTGTCAGAGCAGGTGACTGAAGTCTAGATGCTGGCTAGCAACCCAACCACTCGACTCCCCTCTGCCTCTACAGCTGAATACCAAACAGGAGTTAGTGTGATTTAATCTTTACGATGACCAGTGCAGGGATTGGGGCAGTAAGTAAGTAAGTAAGTAAACTTTATTACTGCATGACTGAAGTCATTGCAGAGTACAATATAAATATAAAAGAAAATAATCAACAAGTAATACACATGATAATCTAATAAACAAATCAGGAAATACTTCCTTTGTACTATAATCATGTGCATACAATATTCCACACAATCTTGGCCTGCAAACCAATAAAAATAAAAGAGCTCTAATCACATAACTTATTAAATCTATCACATAAAATCATGAATAAGCATTGAGAGAGGGATCAAAACATAGCATAATCACCAGAATAAATGGTTGAATAAACCCCGGGTGACCTACTCCCAGGGTTGAAAAGAATGGCGTCAGAAGGAATCCCGGAAAATAACATAATTACCAGGGTAAGTAATTTACCCCATCCAGCCCCTACTCCAGCTGGCGTTCATGGGAGAGAACATGTCTCAAAAATGGAACCACCCCCTCAGTCATATTGGGATAGCGATCTTCCATCAGCAGTCTCATATAAAGGGCCACAGATCGACCCGGAAAAGGAGCTATCACCAGAAGAATATACCTCCTACGTGCAACCTCATAAATAGGACATTAAAGGATAATATGCGCCAAAGACTCCACTCGTTAGAGATGGCATTGGCATACCCTCTGTGCTAGCTGTGTACCTTTTTATAGTGCCCCTCGACCATAGCCGATGGAAAGTGATTTGTCCTTGCAAGCAGGAACAATCTTCTGTCCTGAGGGCCAAAACCCTGATCCAGATAGGGTGATAAAGCAGCAGTGTCATTTGCCCATTGCAAATAGGAAGCCTGGGATCCATGCTCCCCAGTTGCTGACCTCACATCCTGCCGCTCAATGTCTGCCAATCTCTTCAGCACCAATCTTTTGGCAGCTTTATAGCCCAGGGGAGCAAGAACTGCTGGGCCAAAGCCCAATTTGTTTATCTTTTGGTTTACAGCTGTTAACCAACCATTCTGGGCCCCTTCCCTGACTACCAAAAGTGTCAGGGGGGCAGCTAGCCCAAACAATAGCCTACGCCAATAGCAGACCAAACCCTCTCCTGGAGTGTTTGGAGACCACATTCCATGAGAAGCACCATAGAACTGGTCCCCGGGGGGGGCAGCCAGCAGAGCGCGGATAAACCCGGCTTGGACCCTTTCCAGGTTTTTCTCTCTCCCCAAGGCCCAAAGATGAGCCCCATATAATAATGAGGGAACACATTTCTGGGGAAAAATCCTAATCGCTGGACAGACCATCTGACCACCCCAAGATCTAAAGAAGGCCAACAAGGCCTTCCTAAACAATTTAACTTTATTCAATGTGGCTTGGATCTGCATTACCCAGCCTCCATTGGCCTGAAACAAGAGACCAAGATATTTATAAGTCTTTACCTGTAAAACCTCTCTTCCCCCCCACTCTCCATTTGTGGGTTAGTTTCTTACAAGAGAAAACTACCACCTTTGTTTTCTCATGATTCAATTCAAGGGGATTTGGGCAAGAATCCGGGGGAATCAGGGCCCCTCCCTCTACCCACCTCTCCAAGTAGTTAAGCAGAGCCCTAGCAAACAACTTGCCCACGTTTGATAAAAGACTTATGGGCCGATAACATGCTGGATCTCGTCTTGCCCCCGTCTTAAAGATGCTGAATACTCGCCTGCCTTGCCTTTAGGGTAGGCCAGTCTTGAGATGGACATTACATTCTGTAAGCTTATAGAACACACTAACACAATTGGCACTCCAGGCCAAAGGTATTAATGTCTGAACTGTCCGTTCAAGGAGCAATCAGATGCTCCCCTTGATTAAAAGGGGTCAAGAATGAGGTGAAAGGCTATTAATAGCCTTATTGTCCTACTGTGGAAAGAGTGATGTTCTTTGATATTTGAATAGAAATAACACCAGGGTGTTCTATGTAAATGTAATAACTAGGGCACCCAGGCAGAAAAGATTGAACATAATGGCCTTAACTGCCTGCTGAAAAATTACAGCTGCAAATGGCCTGGTGGACAATCTAGCTCCGAAATTTACTGACACACAAATAGTTCAGAGTAGATAAGCTGTTGTACAGTGAGTTTTTGTACTTGTTTTGAAGACTTGTAATAAAGTTATTCTTTGTACATTTTGGCACAGGTTCTTCACACGCCTGCGGCCTGTGTGTGTGTGTGTGTGTGTGTGTGTGAGAGAGAGAGAGAGAGAGACAGACTCAAGTTTAGTTCATTATTAACTTACCCCCAAAGTGTGTATTCCCACATAGTTTTGTTCTTGATAAAACAACCAAGAGAAAGCAGGGCTTGTGTGTTTGAATTAATTACTTGTACCTATTCAACTTTGAGATTTTATAGGGTGAGGTTACTTGAAGCAGGCTTCCTTTTTAAAAAAATAAAAAATACCTGTCTCAGGACAGGATTTGCATAGCCACTGACAGTGATGGTGCAAGCTCTAATGTGCTGCTGAACCTCAATCCTTCCTGATCCTGACCCACTTTTAGGGGTGAGAGGTTAATTCAGTCTCCAGACACATGCCCATTGCCTCTTTGGAGATCACCAAGGTAGTCTGCCTGCTGTTATGAAGGGGGTGTGTGGTTACCTTTCAACTAGGAATAAACTGAAATCACTATTCCTTTTGTATAAAACCACGAGATAGTAACATTTTCAATTTGGTCTGTTTCGGACAATGGGTGAAAATAGATGTGTGGCCATCATGGCTGCATCCCCACCTGGGTGTGTGTGGAAGATGGTGGCCGCCACCTTTAGGGCCAGGTCAGGGCACAGAGCAAATGTACGCCTGATTGGGCTGGCCAGTGAACCCTCCCTTACCCCACCCCAGTGGGGGAAGAAAACAAACGCACATCTGGGGGTCCCTGCCATGATGGGTAGCCATGCCAACCAATCACAGGCAGCCATGGCAGCCCCCAATCCCCAGCGGGGATGAGGCTGAAAATAGATGCGCTGCTGCATTGGCCTGCCTGGGTGACCCTTGGCCCAGGCTGTACGCCTGGGATCTTCTTGGGGACCAGTTCTGGGCCAGCCGGTGACCTGGGTTAGGGCAGTAGCAGGCCCACAGCTGGTAGTCTGGAAATAGACATCTCAGTGAGTCCCTGGCCCAGGCAAGCTATAGTGGGCCAATGTCATGTCTATTATCACCCACTGACTCTGTGGAAAAATCTTCCATATTCAAAAGGTCCATAAGATCCCAGGTTTTATTGGTTTTTGGGTTGTGCTGCGATATTTGCCTTCTTTTCCTGAGTCAAGTTGGTGGGTAAACGGAGTGTGGGATTCTGGGGGACCGATTTACCATTTGTTACTGCTGTGTATTTAGGTCTGACTTCCAGACTGATACCATTTCAGTATTTCCAGACTGAAATGCCATAGGAACCCAACGTATTTCTTAACGGTTGGCAGGGGTGCCCAGGTCATTGGATATTCACACATTTATTATAAAGCTAATTCAGTCAGTCAATCTTATTAGCAGTCTCATAAGCTACTCTGTTCTGACTCCTTCCCCCAAAGCAGGTTTCTGACCATGACATCATTAAAATAATATCTTCTACTCAGTGCTATCTGCAGCACGCCTGGCCTTACCACACGGCGACCCGGGGCGACTGTGCCAGGTCCTGCTTATTTTCTCTACTTCCGGAGGCCCTGCAGTGACCTCCATTTTCACCAGGGCCAAAGATGTCATTTTCACCCTCCTGCCAAAAATGACACACACACCCCTTTTTAGGGCCCCATTGAAAGCTAATACTAATGGGGATGGGGCCATTATCCTCAGTGGGGGCAGAATCGGGGCCTTGCTTAATAATAAACTAATCTGATCTAAAGAATTTAAAATGTGATGGAGAGCTCTTATCTTTTTCAAGCAGCTAGCATGATCTCAAGCAGCTTTTTCAAGCAGTTAGCATGATCACAGAGACAAGTATCAATCCCTCATCCTGCAACATTTTCCACAGGAGCCCCCTGAAATTATCAAGACTCTGCAGTTGCAGAGATGAGCACTGCATGGAACCAAATTTGAAACAAAAGTGTCAGTACTGTGGGAAGCTGGGGGAAGGATATGTAAATGCTGTGAAATAGAAGAGTAGGATGGCAAAGCTAGAAAAAAAATTAATCCTGTTAATTCTTCTCCAAGTTACTGCAGTGATCAGATATTTATTTTGCTTTTCCTGCTGCTCATGAAAAATTAGAAGCACACCACCAGTTTTCTTCTAGTGCCTTAATGATTCCCCCCCCCCCGAACATTTTCTGTGCTAGGAATTCTTTCATCTGTTTTCTATTTAATTTATCCTCTAGTGCTTGCTTCCCAGACATAATATAGTGAATTTGTATGCAGCAATTATAGGGCTGGAAGGTACCTCGAAGATAATCTAATCCAGAGGTGGGCAAATGGCATCTTGGGAGCAGCATACGGCTCTCCGATACCTTTACTGCAGCTCAGAACAAATGACTGCCTAGAGTTGAGCGTCCATGTGGCTCCTTTTTGTTCCACTTACTTCACATGTACTGAGTGCCTAGTGCTTGCCAGCAGGAGTTGTGCAGTGCTAGGTGCTCACAGGAGCACCAGGAGTTCTAGGTGGCCCATCCTGGAAGGAAAGACAGGAAAGATGAGCTTCCAGCACTGGGTAGCCTGTGCTGGTGGGTGGCAGAAGGAGGAGAGGTGAGCAGTGTCAGCGGATGTGCAGCAGCAGGAGGGATGAAAAGTAGATATGGGGTGGGGTGAGTTATAGGCAGCCAGGGGCCCGAGGGCAGTAGGTATGTGTGTGGTGGTGTGCAATTCTGTGAGTGTGTGAATGTGAGAGCATGTGTGAGGGGTGGGCTAGAATGACATTCGATGGTGTCTTTTAATCATATGAAGATCTTGACATGTGGCTCTTCGGATTAAGAATTTTGCCCACCCCTTAATCCAACTCCACCGCGCTAAAGAAGTACTTTCTCTACCTAACCCAATCCTGACAGATGTTTATCCAGGTGTTCCTTCTTAAAAACCTCCAGTGAAAGAAATTCTGCACCTTCCCTAGACTTGTTCCTTTCTCCAAATGATCATCCTAACATTCTAAAGTTTTCTCTACGTTTTAACCTAAAGCTCCTTTCTGTTACTTAAACCCATTGCTTCTTGTCCTACCCTGAGTGGCAAAGGAGACTGATTGTTTGAAAACTGTCATCCAGTCTGCCTTAGCCTTCTTTTTTCTAGGCTAAACACCCATTTTCTCATATGTCTGCGTTCTAAAACCTTTGTCATTTTTGTTGCTCTCTTCTGAATTGTTTGCATCTTGTCTACAACAGAAGGTTTTGTATTTTCAACTTTTTTCCCCCCCTGCATGCCAGTTTTTCCGCAGAGTCCATAACTGAAGAACACAGGCATTTATACTGGTTTTGTATAATGTTTTTATACAAAATACTTTTAACTAACTTTGGTTAGTTAACACTGGTGTTTGGAAATAGATTTCCATGGAGCCAATGAGAAGTGCTTGCTCAGTACGTGTGTAAAGGATACCTGTTTTATTACTAATCTTTCCATCTATAAGATTATTGGTCAAATTTGTTAAGAGATTTTAGGTCAGATTCTCATCTGGTACAGCTCCATTGAAGACCACAGAGTTATACCAGTTTACACCATGTACAGATCCAGGCCTACATGTAAAGTTTCTGTGCACCTACTACAGCATTTAAAGGTGAAAACAGACAACACTAAGCTAACTCCACTTTAACATCACTTCAGCATTGGTGCCTTATGCAGCCCTTCAACATGCATAAGAAATGTTAAAGTGGAGTTAGCCTTAAGTCTGTTTTCACCCAAAGTGTGTGTTAGAATGCCTACAAAAATCTCTGTAGCAAAATGAAGATTACAGACTCCTATTAATGGCTTGAGGAGTTAGAAGTCTATGAAATTCAGAGTTAAGGTTAAACATAGACTGTCTCAGGTTTGAAAATACACTTAAAAGCAAATAATTTCAGTAATCTGTGGGTGAGGAGGGAGGGGTGTGTGTCTAGAGGGGATGTGGGTAGGATGAAGTTGTATGGGAATGGTTGGGAGGGAGGGATATGGGGTTGGCTATGGGGGTATGGGCCAAGTGGGCAAATTCAGAGGTATGGGGAAGGAGACCCCCCTGCATGAGAGTCAGTGGGAGTGATGTGGGAGGTCTGGAGGAGGAGGGTGTGTGTGTCATTGTATATGTGATATATATATATTTGTTATTTGTTTGTTGTAAGCTGCCCTGGGCTTTAGGGATAGGGCAGGGTATAAATCTAATAATAATAATCTGTACTGGTAAGAACATGTGTACTGTGCGGATCAGACTCGGAGACAAGTACCTAAACCTCATGAAGGAAGTGGGGGTGGGGTGGAATGCAGGTAGGGCAGCATGGGGACCAAGCTCAGCAGTCTCCCAAAAGCTACCATTTAAAAAAATATGCATTAAAATATGAGTAAATTAATAATTGCAAGTAACATACATGTAAATAAAGAACCAGTATAGTCTCCAGACATTTATTTCAAAACTTACGATAGCAGGATGGGAGATAGGGAACTCTCAGCTATTGGGATGTACTGGGTCCCAAAATTTCTGTCAACAGGCCTGCAAATACCTGTGAAAGTGGTAAGTTTCTAGTGCTTCCAGTGAAGGGCAACATGAGAGAAATGTTGAATAATCTACTCCGGTCCTTAACCCTGGTATTTAGGATTGGCTTTAGCCTTGAAGCATGAGATTTCCCTCTTTACCAGTTATAGGTCTGGGTATTTCCATCATCTATATGGTGTATGAAGAGTTCTACCATTCCAATTCATGCTCTGTCAAAAAGCCTTTTCTTTTCTCAGTTTTGAACTTGACACCTTTCAATTTTGTTGAATGTTCTTGTGTTGGGAGTCAAGGAGACTACGTTCTCCCAACTTGAATTCTCAATGCCATTCTGTATTTTGTATACTTTAACCTGTCCCCTCTGGACCCTCTTGTTTTGTCAGCAAATTCCAATTCCTTTTCTGCCCTTGGTGTGTTTCACTGCATCTGAACGAAGATGGACAGTGAAAGGATCAATGCTGGTTAAAGTGATGTAGGTAGTCATAGGAGCGAATGCTCCCAATTAGATTACAGAAGGTGGAGGTGTTGATAGCCCTCAGGCTGTCTGCACGTTGGGAATGATGGCATTGCACCAGTTTACGTTTGGGAGACTGTCTTCACAATCATGTCGTCTAAACACCGGGAGGTTCCGAGGTTCCAGTTAAAAGTTTAGATTCTGGACAATGTGAATATGGAATGAGCCGAGGGCCCCTAAAATGTGTCTGATCCAGCCCCCTGACCAGGTCTTTGATAACCCTGGTATAGATATTTAGAAATAGCTACCCAACATAAGCAGGGCCATGTGAATTCTGCACTGCTGCTATTGCAGAAATTTTCACAGAACTTGGTGCCTGGCCAAATTCTCACAGAAATTGGCTCTGACAATGTAGAATTAAGATGTCTGACAGGAGCAGCCCACACTGCCTGCTGGTGAAAATATTGACACTGCCCCCCTCTCCACCCCCTCCCCCCGAAAATGCCTCACCAACTAATTGAGAGGCCTCTGTGGTATTTAGGTATGAAATGTCCAAAAATTGATGGACTAGCTTGCTGGGAAACTGATGTGTATTCAACAGTTTGCATAATCTGCACCATTTAATTTGCAACACTGATCTTGCTTACAGAATTTGGATTTCCTGGGGGCATCACAGGGATCGGACCCCAGTAGCTTGTGTGGCTGCACTGTCTGTCTTCCTGTGTCAGGAGAGACCTCGGAAGGTTTGCCATATTCTGCAAGAGGGAGAAAGTGGTTTTTGTCATTATCTCCTTCCCCTTCATGCAGACATCTTGCCACATTATAGTTCCCCAGAATTCAATATTCCACAGGTTTCTCTCCTCCCACCCCCCTTTCCCCTCTGATATATCTCTCTGAGTAAATAATCTGGTTTCCTCCAGGGTGAATTCCAATTAACAAAGGTTTGCTCTGAATGTCTGTTCACAGCGAGTTATTTTATAAAGACTTACATGTCTTTCATTTTGTTTTTGTTTCTCATCAGAAGATGAAGAGCTTGGCCCAAAGGCGTCAATCTGCACCATCTCTGGTTCTCAGCAAAGCACTTAACAGGTCCAGAACCATCACCAGGTGAGCCACAAAGTGTTTTGTTGATTGTAAACAGCCAAAATTGTGAGATGCTTTTGACAAGCTGTACCACACGAGGCCAAACTCAGGCCCTTTTTAAATGGGCTGTGGCTGCAGGGGGAATGGGTGTGTGCACCGGTGCAGGGGTAGTGTGTGAGTGCACGCATACACGTACACTCATCTCTACCCACCTCCACATACGGAGAAATCATTACGGCCAATTGCACCGTGCGTGGGCAATGGGTGGGTTGTGGGAGCGTGCATGCATGCTCATCCACCCACCTGCTGCAGTGGTTAGATAGGTGGCAACCGCCCATGCAGCTGACCTACATGGGCATGGGTGGGTCCGTCTCATGTAAAAAGGGCCTATGAAGCTGCATCCCCTCACATTGGTCATTCCAGTAGGCATTACAACCATTTTATACATCCAGAAATTGTAGGGGCCATGAAGGGCAAGATGGCTCTTGCTACATCTTTTGAAAGGTGCAGTCTGTACTCTTCCCCAGTAAAACCTTTCTTCTAGCATTTGGTGTAAAAAGGAGGTGATACGGAGCCCATACCTGCACTGACTTTACAGGATAGTACTAGACACTATCCCATCCCTCTGGCAATGCAAGATAGACAATGGTGATTCTTGTGGGTGTGGAATGGGTAGGAAGGGTAGATGAAGGGTTGAGTCCCATTGAAGCCAATGGAGTCCCATTGGCACTCAGTAGTTAAATTAACCATGTGTATTGGCGTTTGCGAGACAGGGACTTAGTCCTTATGAACCAATGAGCAGTCTGGTAGAACAATACTGCTTTCCACTCTACAGACATCTCTCCTCAGAAGCACAACTGAGGAAGATTAAAGCACAGGGTTCAATCCTCCATCTGGATGGAAGAGTGCACCCATAAGGATGTGAAGAAAGGGTTCTCACACTGTGGTAAAGAGCTTAGCATGGGTTAATAAATGGGACGCTGCCCTAAGGCTGCCTCTCGTGTGTTTGGGGGGGGGGGGGCATGGAGTCACAGATGGCCCCATCTGTTGGGGCATATGTGTTCAGCACCATGGAGTTGTGGGCACCATCCTAGAGAGTTGAGTGAGCACCCACAACGCTGTGGTGTGGGGGGTAATACACAGGCTGACTTCAGCAGAGAGCCCGGTTCCTTTTGGAGTCTGTGAGTGGCGGCTGCGGGGTGGGGGCAGGGGCCATGGAGCAACTCCGGGAGGCTCTTTTACTGTGAATGAATACTCTTAGAGTGTGGTGGGTTTTGTGAACTTTAGCTAACAAGGTCTTAATTCAGACTTTTCATCTTGTAGAATTTCATAAAAGTGGAAAAATTAACATGAGATTTTTGAGAAAATATCAGTGTAGCAAGAAAGCAAAGGAAAGTGGTTTTATTTAATTTAATTTATTTATTAATTATATTTTTTACCCTGCCTGTCTCCATAGACTCAGGATGGCTTACATTATTAAAAATATAAAATACAATCCCAACATCATCCTAACCACCTACCCCTTTGTGAAGTCTAGTGGGCCTAAGCATGGTAGGAAAAAATGATTTACAATCCAAGATCTGATATTTCCTCTCTTTGTGAGTTATTACTTTGGTGAGTTACTTAACCTCTCTGCCTTGGTTTCCAAATGGGTAAAATGAACCAGACATTTGCTTGCCATCCTCATAATGGGGCTACTGACAATTAAGCACCAAGCTAAGAAATGTTTATTGTCTCTTATTTACGGTTATTTCATCACCAACTCTGCACAAATTTGCCATTTCCCCTCTCCAGTGATTTAAGAATAGATAATTTTATTTCCAAATTTAAAAATCAGAGAAAGGTGAATAATGTATTCCTAAAGGGGATGTGGGAACGAGTTCCCATTGTACTTCTGTTTCCAGGAGTTATTAGGCACCCAACTCAGCAATGTTGCATGCTCTCAAAAGCAGTAATCTTTAAACTGAGCTGGGACTAGTCACAAATTAAGGGCTTCAGGATTTGGGGCCAGATATCTATCTCTACTGTGGCCAATGTCTTGAGACATTTGTATCTGTAGCAGTTTAGTCATAAATTACCCTTAAACTAGGGCTGGGGAACATTTTCCCTTCCAGGGACCACTTTGAAATTTCGTTCCAAGGGGTGGCCATAGAAATTAGTTCCATAGAAGTGTGTGTGGGAGTTGGGGAGGAGGCTGAGCTGGTGCACTCAGGAAGGTGGAGGAGAGCCCAGATCATGGAACTCTGCCATGGATCTTGTGCATCTGTGCATGCCTCTAGCTTTGCTCCCTTCCTCTCAGGCCAGTTTTTCAGTGCTTGGGGTAGGAACTGGATCCAGGGGCCAGGTCTAGGCCTGAAATGACAAATCACGGCAAATGCTGTTTATGTTGGAAATGTTCACCTTCATTTGCACGATGCAGAAACTTATCGGCTTTCCTGCCGTTTTTGCCATTTGTTGTTCTTTTTTGCGAGTTGAACAGAGCTGTTCTGGGGCCGATCCCAAGCCCTGTGTGTGTCCTCAGGAGCTAAATGCCAGGGAAATGCCATAAATTGCCATACAACTGTTGTGAAAGTCCTGGAAAGTGACAAAAAGTAACGAAAATGATGAAAAATGCTGGAAAGTGACAAAAAATACTGGAAAGTGCTAAAAATGACGAAAAAACACAAAGTGACAAAATTGATAAGAAATGGCGGAAAATCACAGACACCAATATTGACAGTGGTGGAAGTGCAGAATCACTGGAGACTGATTAAGTACTGACAAACATTCCCTAGTGCTCTTGAAAGGTCAGTATTTCTCTGCGGAGCAGGAATGCTTGCTCTCATCTCAGCCCTAACCAGGTTTAGGAACTGCAGTAGGGCCAAATAAAAATTAGCTACAGGCTGTATTGGGCCCCTAGGTCTGATGTTCCCAACCCCTGCCTTCAGCTGTATGTGGAACAGATTAGGTGGGAGCAAGATTAGTTAATGTTTATGTAGAGATTTCTATGTTTATGCTATAGCAGTCTAGTCACAGATGAACTGAATTTTTCCAGCACTGTGCATCCTAGCTGTCCTGAAAGCCAGTGTAGCCTAGTGAATACGGTGTTGTATAGACCTGAGAGACAAGGGTTCAAATCTCATTTTAGCTATAAGCTTTCTTGGTGACCCTGGGCAGTCACTGTCTTTTGAGCTACCTCACAGGGTTGTGGTGAGAGTGAGGTAGATAAAGTTGTAAAGTACTTTGAACGCTGAAAGTGCTATGTAAGCCAATCCATCAGTTGGTCCAGTAAAAGAAATCATTTGAACCACTTTGTTTCCCTCTATATAAACCAATAAATAATAATGGTGCTTCCCCAGAACCTGATCAGTTCTACCAGTATTTCTTGCAGCTCTTAAACTTCCTACAGTTTTAGGTCGTGCTTCTATTGAATTCAGTGGTAAAACTTTCATTGACTTCAGTGGGAGCAGGCCTAGGCCCTTTAAAATGAGCCTTTTGGCTCGGGCAGTATTTATATCCTCCTTCACAGCAGTTGTAATTTCCACCTTCATTTAGATTACTGTTCTCTGTTTCGCAAGATGCGTTCTTCTTCATCAGTAAATGGACAAATGTATCTGAACTTTGTTCTCTGTTTGTTGTGTAAATGCTTAACTTTTGTGTAGGCGCTCTCTTATAAAAAGCTAACGAGCAATGAAATGACCTCTGGTGTTTTCAGCTTTCCAAATATTTTATCTTAAAGCTGTCTTAGTACTTAGCTCGCTTTGTTGTAGGCAAAACTGATGCGAGTTAAATAGAGCATTTTTCTCATTCTGACATTGAACCCTATTGCTGTAACTCCCCTACGTTGGCTTGTTAATGGATGATTTATGACTTGTAGATAGCAAAGGTCTTATCCAAAGTGAGCAATCATCTGTGAGGGATTTGTATGACGTCCGTCACCTCAGCAGCTGTCTCCCCTCAATATTTGCTGAAATTAATGAGCGAGCACAAAATTTAAAAGGCAAAAAATATTTATAAACTCTCTTCAGTTCATATTTTAATGCCAGTTTGTATTTTTAAAGCCAGTTTATTTTTCGGGTGTCCTGAGACTATTAATTGAACAATATATAAAATGTAGCACTAGCTGTTAGGCTAGTTTTAGGCAATTTAATCCTTATTAGCAGTATTTATTTTTTCAGGGGAAATATTCTGATGTCTAGAGTTAGATAGATTCAACGTCATGGCTACTGCCAGAAATTCAGAGTGTAGGAGAGTCTGAGTTTGGCAGGGTGGTTATTGCAATGCTGTGATGTAGGGCTGTGTGTTCACATAGGGTGATTTTAGACAAGCACCTCCCCACCCATTGCCCACCCATCATTCATGTTCCAAGGCTGCATAAAGCACCAATGCGGCCCTTCAACATGCATGATGGGTAGGTAATGGATGGGGAAGCACTTGTCTAAAAACACCCATTGTTACTCCAGATTTAAACAGGTGTAACTCCACAACTAATCTCGAATTACTCCAGCTTTACACTATGGTAAATGGGAGTGGAATTTGGCCCATTGTTTGTTTGCAAAGGATAAAATTATAGTACTAAGAATGTTCTCCTCACAAAACAGCCCAACTTTTGTAGCTCTTCACAAAGTGGTGGTGTGATCACATTAGCATTCTTTCCTACAATTAAAATAGACTTTTTGAAAGTATTTTGAGCAGGTTTGCACTAGACATATGTCGAGAATAGCATTATCTTGGTATTTCTGCCCACTTGTATTCAGGTGTGAATAAAAATCAGATGTGTTATTTAATTCTGTGAATATCTGATACAAGAACCAATGTGATGCCAGCGATATTTGGATCTGAATGTGGTGTTCAGCTGCAACCTTCTTTCTGTTTACCACTGGGCTTTGTTATGTGGGATCTAACTTGTTTTGCAGGACTTGAGACTGTCTAATACCAAATAACTCGCTCATGTATGAAAACCAATAAGAACGGGAATGAGCACTGACTGTTTATGCCGTCAGCCTTCAGGGACCTCTGTCATGGCAGATGTCTGCACCGATGTGGATTAGAGCCCTACTCCGTGCTTGTATCATTAATTTCCATTTTCATCATGGCATTACCCATGGAATTTTCAAAAGTGTTATGCATTGTCCTAGCTGCTCCCATTTTATTCAGTGGTAACATTTTCATTGGCTTCACTGGGTGCAGTGCTGAGCCAGCACTGAGCACCTTGGAGAACTCCCCCTTCTAATTGAACTTGATGATTCTGGGTAAAAGTTTGAAAAGCACCTTAAGGGTTCAGCCCTGATCCTGAAAACCCATAGGTATTCAGAATGTTCTCTTCTGACCAAGTAAGAGAGAGTCCAGATATAAGTGCTTGCAGGATCAGGGCCATAGGATCCTAAGACTTATCTTCAGAGTGCTAAGAATCTGTTCAGAATTATGCTAATGGTGAAAATAGCTGTAAGTATCTTAGAAAAAGCTCTAAAGGTATTTCCTTTGCGTTCACATATTATACAAGTGGTAGTGAACGATAAGGTTTGTGATACAGCATCATGTCGGAACAGTATGGGCTAAGGCAGTGATTCCCAAACCTTTTGCCTGTGCGACTCCATTTTGAGACTTAAATCTAAACCCATGACCCCCAGAGAGCAAAGATAATGAAAGTAAACCTCGCTTGAGGACAAGGACCGCCAGTTTGGGTTAGGGGTTAGATACCTGTGGTGTCTAAAACCAAATGGGAATCTAATATATGAACAAAACCTCTGCTGCTTTGGCGCTTCTGAAAATTTTACCTATTGACTAAAACTCCTGCAAGGTGGAGGTGTAGTCTCACAAGCTATTATATTTTGATGTAATTTCCAGAAAATTGGAAAGCATTTCATTTTTGGATCTAAACAGCAACTTATAAAT
Organism: Sphenodon punctatus; assembly: GCA_003113815.1. NCBI lineage: Eukaryota > Metazoa > Chordata > Lepidosauria > Sphenodontia > Sphenodontidae > Sphenodon > Sphenodon punctatus. Next base: position 1,592,873 of record QEPC01007621.1, read on the forward strand.
ACAGTACATGTCTTTCCACATTAAAGGGTTAGGAATGAAAGTTCTGTTTGTGGTATTAAGTGTATTATAATGGACTAGGAACAAGGACTCATTTTATAAAAATGTTTAAAACAATGTTTTAAAAGGCTTATAAAAATACTTTTTAGCGGACCTCGGACTAAAATAAATCATGTCCTCTCATTATTTCGATTTTAGGCTTATATATGCAGGTGTTAAGGAAAAAAATGTGGAGTAACTCAATCCATCACTCTACAGGCAGCCAGTGCAGAGAACACAGGGCAGACATAATAAGATCATGGCTGCCCCAAACAGTAAGTATATGTGCTGCTGTGTTCTGAACAAGCTGCAAGCGACGGATAAGCACTACTGGTAGCCCATAGAAGAGGGAATTACAAAAATCAAGTCTTGTAGTCACCAAGCATGGGTGACTGTGGCAAGGTAAGCTTGGGATAAATAAGGGCGTATCCCGCGCAGATTGTGTAGTTGAAAAAAGCATTTCTGAACCAAGTCAACACCTGGATTTTCGTGGACAGAACATGGTCAAAAATGATGCCATTTGGATGCCCAGGTTCTTTACCTGGTCCACTAACTCCACCTGGACCCCATCCACATTCAGGGGCCCAAGGGAGACATGGGCATCATCATATCGGCTGCCCCTTCCCACCAACATCACCTCAGTCTTCCCTGGATTGAGCACGAGGTAACTCCGATGCATCCAGGCGGCTATATCATCCAAGTATTCCTCCAAGGCAGAGGCTGAGTTGGCAGGGTTCATGGGGCAAGAGATATACAGTTGTGTATCATCAGTGTATTGATGATACCCAACCCCGTGTTTGATCATGACATCCCGAAAGGACTGCATGTATACGTTGAACAACATTGGTGAAAGAACAGAACCTTGAGGAACACCGCAATTCTGGCCCCTTGGGGATGACGCGTATCCATCTATCACCACCAATTGACTTCCCTCTTCCAGGTATGACTGAAACCACCAACAGATAGCTCCCATCACACCAGCGATGTTCCTCAGCTGCCAAAGCAGCAACAATGATCAGTCGTATCGAATGTTGCCATAAGGTCCAGAATGGCCAGCTGTCCTCGACCTAAGACCACCAGCAGATCATTCAGTATCCTGAAAAGTGCAGTCTCTACCCCGTGGGAGGGCCCAAACCCAGACTGGAATTTCCTCAAAATAGTTTTGGAATCCAGGTGTCTCTGTAGCTGCACAGCCATAGCCTTCTCAACCACCTTCCCTAAGAAAGGCAAATTGGAGACTAGGTGATAATTGGCAAGCACTCCAACATCAAGAGATGGTTTCTTGAGGAGGGGGTGGACCTCTGTGCATTTGAGGGCAGCCGGCACTCTCCCTTCCCAAAAGGGGGTGTAAACAGTGCCCATCAATAAAGGTACCATTGCCTCAGCACTTGCCCTCCGCAACCAGGGCAGGCATGGGTTGGAGGCACATGTAGTGGGTCTCAATGATCCCAGCAGTGCGCAGACTTCCTGGTTCTCAACCACTCCGAGGTCAACCAGGGGAATACAGTCCCTTGAGACTCCGTGGCTCGCTACATCAAAAGGCCCAATGACTCCCACCCGGATTCCCTCTATCTTCTCTGCAAAGAACATAGAAAATTTCTCAGTGCTCTACTGAAAAAACTGTAGATGGATTGAGACATTCTGGATTCACCAGGCCACGCACAACCTGAAACAGTTGTGCTTGTCTGTTCCGTGCAGTATCTATGCCAGAGGATAAGTACAAGCACTTGGCCACAGTAATAGCCCTTTTGTACACCTGCATAAACTCTTTGTACAGCTGAAGATCAGTCTCCAGATGGCACCTCAGGAGTCTCCTCTCCAAGCTATGCCCCAGATTCTTTTAAGTCTGCCAGATCAACCTTGTGCCACAGCAGTCTATGAACCGTCGAGACAAATAGGGTCCAGCGAGGAACCAGGGAATCAAGGACCCTCTCTAACAGCTGAAAATAGCCATCAGCGAGCCTGTCAACCCCCTGGCTGGAAGGGGCAAATGCATCGACTCCAGCGCTAATAATGAGATAGAGTAGAGCATTACAAATAATATTGGATCCATTAGAGGTCGAATTGGGAATTTAGATAGACACAAACTTAAAGGGTATGTATATTTCCAGTGTTCAACAAATTTGTCAGTGCCAGACCTGTAAGGTGGAGGAAGACCTACAGTATGCTTATCTGGGACAGCTAGTGAAAATAATTTGAATCAAATCAAAAGAAGGATCAAGATGAGATAAACTGCCTTTGGAAAATTTAATTGCATACTCAAGAGCACAATGCCCCTTTTGTGTGAGAAGGAAAGTTTTTGATCAGTGTGCTGTATCAGTGGCAACCCACAGTGATGGGAGGCAAAAATGACGCAGGAACTTTAAAGTGCGCAAAGAAGCTCAGAAAGATGTATGATGGGCATAATCTTTTGGGTTCAGAAAAGGAACAAATAGATTTTTCTTTCTGAAACCAAAGCCTGTGATATCCTCTATGGTTCAGGAATGGGGACCATTTTCTCTCCATGGGCTATTTTTGTATTTAGTAGATGCTCATGGTCTGGATAGGGGCTGTGGGTGACTTAAGGGATCATAGAGGCTGAAGGACTTAAGGGGAACAAGAGCTTGGAGGATTGCAGGCAGTTTTAAAATGAGGAAGGCTTGACAATGATGGATGCCATGGGTAAACAAATTCCCCACTCCCGGGCTCCCCCACAGGATAGTTACGTTTACTTGCCAATCTATGGTGTGACCTCTAAAATGCAAGGAGTGTCTGAACCCAATAGAACTGGGCTTTACAATAGGTTTCTTCAGTACTTGGAGCCTGTGCTAGGGCTTTAAAGGGCTTTAAAAACACCACAGTGGCCTGGACATCAGCTGCTTGTAAAGTGGTTTTAAAGAATCGGTGGGTGTAATATTATCACGGTGAGCAATCGTGCTATTGTATTCTCAGCTGCAAGTGGAGGAGAAACCCTGCAGGGAGCCCTACTAAGAAGGAATTACAATAATCAAATGCTGCTGTTGCAAAGTTCTCATAGGATAAACAAGGGTGTGACCTGCCCACCTGAAAAAATACCTTTGTGCCATCACTGCATGAGCATTGCCCTAGAAAGGGCATGGACAAAGGTGATGCCAAGGCTCTTAACCTTCCAAACAGAGGAGAGGAGAGACATGCCCCCACGCCCCCTTCCAGCACCAAGACGTCTGTTTTTGCAAGTCTGGGGACTGATAACTCGAAGTATTGTCCCAGCATTCCTCCGGAGAAGGAACTGAGCTTGCAGGATTCAAGGGACAAGAGATACAAATGGATTCTGTGGCATAGGTTGGTCTATCTGATAACATACGTATTGAGCAAGATAGGAAGGAGGCAAGAACCTTTCTTGCAAAACAGATTGGGAGGTTGAGGGGGAAGGTAAAAATAAAATAAAATAATCATATGTAAGCAGTTCAACCAGGGGATTAAGGTAGTGAGTCCTAAATGTTTCAGAGACAAAGTAGTGTAGAGATATCTTAACTTAACCAGGACATTGGCTTCACAAGCCACTACAGAAATTTACAAGCTTAAACCTGTCCATTTGCAGCCTGCCACTTATACTATCACAGGCACCTTTAACCCCTCTATTCCCCATTCCAGGCACCCTCTCAATTACTCACCCACCCCTGCTAATTGGATTTGCCCCACCCCACATCCTCTACACTATCATCTCACAATCACAGGCACCTTACTCCCTTCCACTCCCCTTCCAGGCACCCTCTCAATACTTGCCCCATTATACAGCGGCGGCCCCCCCTGCAGGTGTTCGTGGCAGTGTCCCCCCAAAGCACTGCAGGGGCCACCGGCACCGAAACTGTGTTCCTTTTTTAAAAAAAACAAAAAAACCCGCTGCTGCTTATGACAGCTACAGCAGCCTCTGAGCTGCTGCAGAGGCTGCTGTAGCTGTCACTGTGTTCTTCTCCCTTCGGCGACCCACCCACGCTGGGAGTGGGTCCCCAAAGGGACAAAAAGGGCTCGGCTGCTCAGCCGCCCAAAGCGTTTTCCTATGGAAAACGCGATTTGGGTGGCTGAACGCCTCCGTCCACAGCACGCATGGGACGTGCTGTGGAGGGAGGGGCAAAGCCTTTCTATTGTGCTCAATGGGCGCAATGGAAGATCTCGCCAGGGCGGTCGCGCTGACCACCCTGGCGAGATAGCTTGACTCGGGGGACTGAGAAGGGCGGAAGCGCGCATGCGCACTTCCTCCCTGCCTCAGTCAGTCCCCGAGAGAAAGTCTCAGCTCTGTGCCGGTTCCTGCTGCCATTGCCACTTGCCGCTCAGAGTGGGGGGGGAGGGGGGACGGCAATGGCAGCGGCCGCGGGAACTGCTGGACTTTTTTTTTTTTTTTTTTTTTTT
>QEPC01007621.1:1598633-1621332 GCA_003113815.1 Sphenodon punctatus
TCAAGACCCACCTTTTCCATGCTGCCTTTCCCAATGCCCGCTAGTCTTTCCCCTTACTCTTACTGTCGGCCCTCCTCTGCTGACTGTTGCTACCAACTTCTTTGTAACCAAGCCAAGCACACGCACCTGAGACTTCGCATCCGCCTGAATGTTTGTTTGTCTTCTCCCATGTCTCTCCCACTGTCCCCTCTCCCTGTCTCCCCCCCTTTGTCTTTGTCTTTTAGATTGTAAGCCACAGGCAGGGACCGCGTCTATTTCTATGTTCTGTACAGCACCAGGTCATAAGACTGGCGCTTTATAAATGTCTAATAATAATAATAATAATAAAATCTTGATGTGCATTGTAGACTGTGTTTTCTTCCATCTGATGTTAACCCTGGGAACTCCTTGCTGCTGGGTTATGCTCTGGCTCCGCCTACCGTTGCCCTGGCTCCGCCCACCGGCTCGCCAGCGGCTTAGCTACTGGCAGGCTGGACGGCCTTACTGCCCCTCCAAACTAAAAACCCACCAGCCGCCCCTGCCATTATACCACACCTACTCCCTTACAAATGCATATTTCTTCCCCCACCCCTCTCTGTCCTTACCCTCCCATGATGTAATGCTCCCCAGCCTCTGCATATAACCCCCGTGCCTCGCTTTGCTCAGTGTACGGTTTGGATTTCTGACTTGCCTGACGAAGGATCCTGTGAGGTCTCTGCTGAACAGCTGATTGGCAGAGAGCTCCTCTCACCTGCAATTGCAAGCCCCAGCCTGAGGAGCCCTGTGTATCGCAGCTCTCTGTTGTTGTGTTAGAGACACACCAGGGTGTTATGATGCGCAGTTTGGGAAACACCACATTAAGGGCTTGATTTGACGCCTGCTGAAGTCCATGGGAATCCTTATTTATTTAATCAGATCTGTAGATATTAAATCAGGTAGATATTAAATAATATAGGCAGATGTAAATATACATAAAAATAGAGGGGAAAGCCAGCTCTCCACAGGGCACTAACATTCTCCTCCTATGAATACAATTACACCCAGTTGAAATGAAGTGGGATATCATTGTACTAATGGAATTTTGGGGCCCTTTAATTCATGCTTCATTTAGGTTCGTTTTGGTGCTGGACTCAGAGTGTATTGTTTTCTTAAACTATGCACTTGAACCCAGAAGTTATTTTTATGCGGTAATAGTTGGGGATAAAATTTCATTAAAACTGTTAATAAGGAACAAAGTGAACCTTCTTTAGGCCTCAAGTGGCCTTTTTCAATTAACTTACAGATTTTAATTTGCTGTTCCCCTGCTGTGCCCCCCCCCCCGTGTTTTTTCAAGACACATCAGTTCTTCATTTATTACATCAAAACTGGTTTATGGTTCTGTTTGCACACCTGGAGATTGGAACAGACTGATTCTTCAAGACTTAGAAATATGTTTCTTTTTATTAAAAGGAAAGGGGAGAAGGAGAGCTCAGAAGTACATTTTCAGAGGCTATGCAAGTTCAGATGTAGGGAGTTAACTTTACAAAAATGACTAGTAGTTTAACACTTGCTCTTTAATCCAAATTTCCTTCTGTTGCAGTCGTTGCAGTTTTAACTCAAAAGGAAGGATTGGATGAAGATATACAGCCTGGGATTTGGCCAGTAATTTTTAAATAGGGGTATCTATCTACCACTCTTTAGATTTTCCCTTCCCTCGCATCTGTCCCACAAAGTAACGAGAATGAATTTGACATTGGTTTGTCTCTCTCTTTAACCCATATTTTGGTTTAATTTCCAAAGCATAGACATTCTCTCTTTCCTCTTAGAGAAGTTGGAATGGCTCTGCATGTTCTGTGTTCTGAGGTGTGACTTTTCCCTTCCTGCACAGCAGGTGGAATGATTGAGTATTCTGTGAGATCACTGCCAGATTGTTGGCCCAGGATTGTAGCTCACACAGGGTCACAGTCTGGGCTAGGCTCCGCCCAATCAGGGCAAAGTGGTCCACAGCAGGGCTGTCACATGTAGTGCTTTACAATCCTTTGTGTTCACCCTCACAACAGTCCTGTGAACGATGTCCTTATCATTCCCATTTGTACAGATGGGGAACTGAGGCTGAGAGAGAAAGGAAAACTGGTCTATAGATGCTAAGGCTCAGCACAAATTCTTAAACACCTTTACTGACAGATTTCCCTTCTCTTTTCTCATCTGAATTTCCCGGCTGTGGTGTGCAGCTGCCATGGAACGTCTGGGATTCAACCATCTAATCACCCCCAGGAAGAGATGATGACTTGGTCTGCAGAATTACTGTAGCTTCAGAAAGGAGGCCTTATAGGGATCTGCCTCTGTTAGACTTCTCTGGGGAAAGGATAGGAAGGCAAAAGTAGTAAAAGTATATAATGCATCTAAATACTTACCTGATCCGCAGGCTCCTCTTATGAACCCCGCACACACTCCATCAGCTCACCGTGGGGGGCCAAGCTCATCATGAAGCCCTTGATAGAAAAGACAAATTAAAACCAGCACCTGTGAAAGGAGCAGATGCCCAGTTTGTGGAAATGATTCCCCACAATGGGGCTGACCCTGTCATTTGGTTGAGTGGTAGGATGTCCTTGAAACAAACATATGGTGGACAGAATAGTTGTCAACTAGTTGCAGCCATTTGCTGATGCTAAGTGTGAGGGACAAGGGAATAGCCTCTGCATGGACCCTCTCTCCATTACAGCTGACCTTGTAGAAAATGTGGATAGCAGTGGCTTGGAGATGAAAGTGGGTAGGGATTTTCAGTTGCAGCACAGCTACTACAGTGTACTCTGGAAATTGGGAGAAGGAAGTCATGGCCTAACAAGCTACTGACCAAACAAGCTTATTTTAGTAGCACTCTAGGAGAAGGATTTGGATGGGCAGCCATGGGCACTGCTGCTTTTTTAACCACTCTGCGATGAGCCTTGCTCCAGGAGGCCCCTACAGTGCAGTGTATCTCCCTCAGCGCCCCAGCAAAGGTTTGGGGAGCAGCTATTGCTTTGCCTGTTTAAAATGCAGCAGTGAGGAAGTAGTGGGATGGTTGACCTCCAGATCCAGTAAGGGCACCCAGTTAAGCCTGTCATCTGGGAAAGGAATGTTTCGTTCTTATCCCAGAGTCTACTTGAGCTGGTGATCCCTGGTTACTGAGCTATAAATATCTAAAGAGGAGCTCTGTTGAGAAGAGGAGTGGGAGTTTTTCCAAACAAGATGGGCCAGTGGAATTTTGACAGTGATGAATTTGATTTCAATATGTATTGTATTAAAAAGTTGTCAGTCAGCTCAGCAAGATGACACTGAGGAGAATGTCACTCCAGTAGCTTAAAATTATAGAGTTGGAAGGGACATCGAGGGTCATCTAGTCCAATCGCCTGCATAGCTGCAGGGTGACTACAGCTACAACATCTTCAACAGATGGCTGTCGAGCCTCTTTTTGCAAACCTCCAACAGTGGAGAGCCTACAAACTCCCTAGACAACTTGTGCCATTGTTGCAGTTAGGAAACATGAATGTGCCTGTAGGTGAAGACAGTGGGGAATTTTAATAATTCGGAGATTTCCATTTTCAAACCCACTGGGCCTCATAACAATCTCTGGCAGTTTGCAGCATGATAAAGATATTTTGGTTGGCTCTAATCTTCTGTCTAGTGAAATGATTGCTTTAACTACCCTGATCAGGAGAGTAGGGTGGGGAAAGTGTGTTACACAGTTGATTAATCCTGAAGAGCTCACCATGAGAAGAAAGTCCGAGAGAGAGGGTTGACACTTTCTTTGACTGGCATGTCGGTTTCATCCCTGATACAGTTTATTTAAAGGCAATTGAATTAAATTTGTTTGTTTATTTACCAGAGCTCAGAATTGTGATATTGGAAATCAGGCAAAGGCACAATACCTTCCCCTAGAGGCTGCCTAAATTGTGCTGCTTTTCTGGCTCCCAAAAATCGGTCTAGCCGTTTGGAATTGTCCAAGCACTTCAGTCCCTTGCCCCACCCATGCTCTCTACCAGGGGATGGGCAGAATCAGGGGTGAACAGTTGGTATCTCTGCATGTGGGGCATCCAGGGATAGGCCGGGGGGGAGGGGGAGAGATTCCTGTGTAGCCAGTAAGCCAGTGGTGCACAAAAGCGAGGATCTGAACCTCTGTTTTCCGTTTTCATTTTTTCCTGCCTCTACTTGGTACATACCTGACTTTCTGTGGGCAGGGGAGAAGAAACAAGGAAACCTTTGTGCACAGAAATAATGTGTGGAATGGCATTTCACTGGTGTGTTACAGGCATACTGCTCAAGGTGGTTGCTGCTACATCACTGTACAAAAATGTCTGTGAATTGCAGTTGTGAACAGAGGGACAATTCTTCTACAGGCCGAAAAGGCTTTATTGACTTCTTCATATAAACATGTCCTGGCCTCAACCCTCTTCCCACCCCCCACCCCCCCTTTCTTTTTGGTTGGTGCTAAAACTCAGGAGCCAGACTATAGACCGCCCACGCAAAAAACACTTAAAGACTGTCCTGGGGCTAGGCTAGGGATGGGACTCAGATGGGCTACAGAGAGGTTTCTCACTGACTTCAGTGGGAAAATCCTAATCCATAAATAATCCGCAAATTACACATCTGAATCTGTAATAGATCCAAATCTGTAAATCATTCCGAATGCCCATCCTGCTGAGAGCGCTTAGCAGCACCTGCAATAAGCTCTCTGTATCTGGGGATAGGGGTATGTTGGATGGGAACCGCCTGTACAATTGAAAATTTAGGTGCTTCATTTTGGCCACCTAGGTTTGAAATAATGATTCCATTTGTGTAAAACTACCAGGATTGTGCTGAGCCGTGTGCAGTACTTTTTCTAGCTGGATATCATTAGTATTCGAGAGCCATTTCAGAGTTTTCCCTCCATTTTCCCTCTAATTTGTTTCCATGGCTGCTTTCAGAAAATGTGAAGTAGCTTAAACTGGAGTTTGATAATTATACAACTGCTCTTGAAAGACCTGGTTTCCTGCTGGGAAGACTCGTAGTCTTTTCTCGGTAAAACAAGTTCTCCCTTTTTAATTATTTTGAATACATGAAGCGAGCCTCTTCAGGTTGTGGACTCTAATAACCTGTCAATACGCTAGGGGCCAGATCCACTCCTGGAATAGCGAATATGCCTACTGGAGTAGGCAGGGGGCAGCCCCATTATCTTGTACCAACTTGTGCCAGTGGTGAATAATGCTTCTGGCTCCCCCTGTGTAGAAGAAACTCTTGCTGTTTGCTTTTAAAAAAACACACACACAGAGTATGGTAATCTCTGAGATACTGCCGAGACGGTCATAGTATTCACAGGACGTCTGCCAAAATTTAATTTACAGTTACAATGAAATTGGATGAGAGTCGAGGTCTTGAAATGTTAGCCTTTACTCTGAATGTGCTATAAATAGGTTTGGTGTGCAGATGGTTATTTCTGTTGAGTTTTATGGTTCTCTTTCCTCCCACCCCCCTCATCCCAGGGCTTCAATCCCAAAATAGGGCTCTGCTCTTGTAGTTTGTCTAAGTGTTGTTGTTAATAGTTCATTTATATGGTGGCCCTGAATGCAAACAATCCAACCAGAAGCTATGAGTAGCATTTCTACATCCTGAATTTGACTAAGAAGAAGGAGAGAACAGCAGCCCTGCCCCTTGATAAAACAAACAAGCAAAAACAAGCCAGTTTAAACCAGTAGATCCATGCACCTGAACTAATAAAGCCTGCTTTCCAACATGGGAGGACTGCACAATGCAGCAATCCTCAAACCTTTGTCCGTATGACTTTATTTTGAGACTGAGGTATAATCTTGTGACTCCACACAGTAACAATGACATGCAAAGCATATCCAAAATAAATTTGGATCATGACCCCATCTACAGATGGCACAGTGCCACCTGGCGTCTTGACCCACAGTTTAATTTGTGGAATCTCTGGCTCAGTTTTTTAGCTACAAGAAAGGTCTTTTTTCCCTTCTAGGTGCACAGATGTTTGGGTCCCCACTTACCTATTTACCCTCTGCCTGCCCTTCTTGCAGCTGGAGCCCCTCTCTCTTTCAGAGCAGGAACAGCACAAACATTAAAGAGGAGACTGTCTATTCCTTCATGATTTGGGGGTGGGGGTGCGGTGTCTGCTCCATCCCCCTGTTTTTACACCCCTGCTAATAAACAACAAGCTCAGTTACTGTTAGCACTAACTTAGCAGTATGTGCCTGCTCCATGTTTCTGGCAACAAGCGTTATGTGTTGAGGGTTTCTTCTCAGAGGAAGTTTTGTGAGATTTGGTATCTGAAATGAAACCCTAAAATAACAGTTCAGAGGCTGCCATCTGCTCTCCAGAATAATCTCCATTTTCAAAATGAGTTTGACTTAACTTGATCCCTTCAGGATAATGAATTCAGAATTGGAACATCATTGTGCAAGGCCAAACTAGCTGGCAACCCTTGTTCTGTTGATTAAAACTCAGACTGACGGGATGGCTGGTAAAAAAATAAATTATAATGCTAGTAAAGTACATAGAGGTTCACAAGTGTGTGTGTGAAATGTAAAAATCTTGACTTGAAATCTCTATAACCCATGCTCATTATGCTCTCCTCAACTTCTGAATAATTTGTGCTTTTTTAAAATAAAGGTAAATAAAACTTTAGAGTTGGTTGGAAAAAAAGTAAATGTTTACCAATAAAAAAAGTGAATGAAGCAGAACCTCCCCCCCTCCTTTGTTCAAAAATGTTCAGCATGTTTTTAGATTTTAAAAAAATGATACCAATATTTTCATATTGCATCTAAATGTTTAATTTCATTTTAGATAGATATTTATTTATTTACTTTATTGGGCAAATCTCATCAGCCTTCTTTCTTTCTTTCTTTCTTTCTTTCCCTGCTTTTCTCACTGATAAAAGGAAGCGGAAATTTTTTAAATAATTTAAACATGAAATAGAACAAAATAGCTCTGTTCTTCAACGACTGAAAGATCTAAAAAAATAAAAGAGCTTTTTTGAGCAGCGTAGCAACTGGCTGCAATGGGGGGCAAGTTTGGGACAGAAAGTCTTTGTGTACACCTGTTAGGCTGCATTTTCCCCATTGGCGGCTTTGGGAAAAACACAGTGAACATGGTCCCTGATATACTGCTGGAAGATCACAGCTTTAATGATAACTATGTAAATGTCAACACTACTACACTGCTGATCGTTTCTGCAGAATCCTCTAGATACTCTAGAATTGTACAATGAACCTTTGTAGATCAGGGTAGAACCTGGAGGTTGTAAGCATAATTGCTAAAGCTTCAGTTTTGTTCCTTTTTCTCCTAAAGTTAGTGTGCTATTAATGGCTCCCTACAATCACACAAGACTGATCTTTGCGATATGTGAAATAGATCCTTCCATTTCTTATGTATGGAGGACCAGAGTAGTTTGTAGCACTTCCATGGTAGCCACAAGAGCTTCTGAAAGCTCTCTACTAGCCAGCTGCTGCCAGGTGAGCTAGGTCCTGTACCTAGTAAACCAGTATCGTTTTCAAGGGGCAACTCTAGCAAAGAAATTGACTTGGTCTCTCCCCTTCCCCCTCTCTCCCCCCCCACCCCCCCCACCCCAAGCAGAGGGTGTAGTGGTTCATGATCAGAGGGCCACTGGCTTGAAGCTGTTGCTGCTTAACGCGAGGTCAGTTGCTAAGAAATCATCCTCAATCAGGGGTTGATCCTAGATTGTGCAGCTGACCTTGTGCGTATTACAGAGACCTGCTGGACATGGAGTCGGGGCCTTTTTTGGCTGACCTGGTGCCAGCTGGATACTCCATGCAGCATCACCACGGTCGGAGGGATGGACGGGTAGTGCAGCCATTATTTTTAAGGATTCTTGCTCCGTCAGGAGATATCCAGTGCTCTTAATGGCAGGCTGTGAGGGTCTCTCTTGTGGTTGATTTGGCAGGAGACAGTTTGGGGGTGCTGCTTGTGTACTGTGCACCTACCAGCATCCCTACATGGTCTGACGGAGCTGGTGTCGGGGGTGATGTTGGAGTCCCCAAAGACAATAGCCTTGTGGGACTTCAACATCCACGCTGACGCTAGTCTCAGCGAGGTGGAGCATGAGTTCATGGCCACCATGGCAGCCATGGACCTGTCTCAAGTTGTCATTGGCCCAGCGCATGATGGAGGACATACTCTTGACCTGATCTTCTTCACTGGCCTTGAGGCGGGGGATCTGTTAGTGGGGGAGGTGTCAGCAGAGCCCTTGTCCTGGACAGATCATTACCTCCTGCGGGCCTGTCTCCTGGCACACGTCTGCCCCTGGAAGGTTGTGGAACCAGTTTGGTTGGTTCTCCCCCGGAGACTGATGGAATCTGAGAGGTTCCAGAATGCTCTAGGGGAGTTAACCTCTGATCTTGATGGCCGTCCACTCTATGGCCTTGTGGTTTTGTGGAATACTCTGTTGACCAAGGCCATCGACCAGACGGCTCCTAGGCATTTGCTCCCTTGGCATCGGCACCGCAGGCCGCCATGGTTTGTGGAGGGCCTGCAGAAGCTGAAGCAGGAAGGGCGGCGGTTGGAGCACCGGTGGCGCTGGTCTCGTGCTGAAGTTGATCGATTGTGGATAAAATTGCCCAGATTCACCACGACCTCGATGCTGCGTTTATGACAGTGAGTGAATCAGAGGTACGGGAAGCCCCGCCATGTCTGTTGTTGTGGGATCCGTTTCAGAGAGTGTCGCCCGCTGATGTGATGGAGGTGCTTGGGACCGTTCGGGCCACCTGTTGTGAATTAGATTCATGCCCATCCTGGCTGGTGAAGACCAGTCAGGAGATGTTAGGGCCGTTGCTGGCGGGGGTGGTCAATGCCTCCCTTAGGGAGGGCAGGGTGCCGAGCCATCTCAAGAGACAGTGGTGCGGCCTCTGCTCAAGAAGCCATCTTTGGACATTGACTCCCTGGCCACTTATCAGTGGCCCAGCAGTTACAGAGGCATCTGGACCGGGCGGGTTTTCTTGATCCCGCTCAGTCTGGTTTTCGCCCTGGGTTTGGCACGCAGACTGCACTTGTGGCCTTGGTCGATGACCTATGCCATGAATTGGATCAGGGCAGATCATCAATTTTGATCTTACTGGATCTGTTGGTGGCGTTCGATACTGTTGATCATGAGATGTTGGTGGCGAGGCTGCGGGACCAGGCAGGGGTGAGTGGAATTGTTCTTGAATGGTTCCGCTGTTTCCTGGCAGGGAGAACTCAGCGGGTGGTTCTCGGGAAGTGTTCATCATCTCCCTGGAATCTCACGTGTGGAGTCCCGCAGGGTTCTATTCTTTCCCCTCTCCTGTTCAACGTGTATATGCAACCCTTGGCTGAGGTCATGAGAGGGTTCAGCATGCGATGTCATCAGTACGCCGATGATACACAACTCTACCTCTCGTTTTCTGGAGACCTAGGCCTGAAATTCTCGGTTCTTACCGGGTGCCTGGCAGCTGTGGGAGACTGGATGAGGACGAGCTGTCTGAGGCTGAATCCTGACAATACGGAGGCGATGTTGGTGAGTAGGACTGAGGGGGTGGTGGCTCCCGTCATTGGTGGAATCTGACCCTGCCCGCTCCCCCCCCCGCCCGCTCAGGTTCGTAGTCTGGGGGTGCTCCTCGACCCGCAGCTCCGCCTGGATTGTCAGGTGGAAGCTGTGGCGAGGGGAGCATTTTGCCAATTACATCTGGTGTGATGGCTGCGGCCGTATGTCTCAGGCTCAGAACTGGACCATTATTATTAATTATTTTATTATTATTATTAGCAAGCATTTATATGACGCCAGCAATGTACCTGGCGCTTTACAGAGTAATTGAATAGACATGGTCCCTGCCCTAGGGCTTACAATCTGAGAGAGCAGAGGGGGAAGGGGGGAAGATGAAGGAAGGGGAACAGAGGGAGAGACAAGGAGTGTAACATTCATGAGGATGCGAGGCATCCATGCTTTCGTTAGCTTTCGACTGGACTACTGTAACGTGCTCTACATGGGGCTACCCTTGACGACGGTCCGGAGGTTGCAGCTGGTGCAGAATGCGGTGGCTCGTCTCCTAAACTAGGATGGGCCGCCGTGAGCACATCACACCTGTGCTCCAGACTCTGCACTGGCTGCCTGTTGTCTTCCGGGCCCAATTCAAGGTATCGGTTATGACCTATAAAGCCCCAAACAGCTTGGGTCCTGCTTACCTGTGAGACCGCCTCAGGCCCCGGCTCATTTTGCAGCCCTTGTGGTTGGCCGGGGCCACCTGACTCAAAGTTCCCCGGGTATGCCGGGTGGCGACGGCTGAGAGGGTGTTCTCAGTGGCTGCACCTTGGCTGTGGAACTCCCTCCTGTTGGAGGCCCATCTGTCCCCAGACCTCCCCTTTTTCCGTACATGTTGTAAGACCTGGTTGTTCTGATGGGCCTTCAGGGAGGGGGTGGGGAGAGGGGTTTTATTTTGCCTTAGCTGCTGCAAAAAAATTTTTTTTTATGATGTATATTTTATGTACTGTAGTATTTTAGATGGTTTTATTGTTTTTTTGTTGTTGTTGTTGTGCGTCGCTCTGAGCTGCCAGTATGCAGGAGGAAGCGGGATACAAATCTTTGTATGAAATAAATAAAATAAAATAGAGCCAGTTTATGGGCCTATGCCGTGGCTGTCAGGGCAGCGAAGAAGGAGTTTTTCGCTACCCTGATAGCATCTGTGAAGTCTTGTCCAGCAGAGCTTTTCCAGGTGGTGAGGGGGTTGGTCAGTTCAGCCTCCCTCCCCCTGGAACCAGAGTCTTCCAGTGCCCGCTGTGACATGTTTGTTGAGTACTTTGTAAATAAAATCACTCTGATTCACCATGACTTCAATTCCACGCTTATGACAATAGGAGAACCAGAGGTTATGGACGCTCTGTTTTGTGGGATCTGTTTCAGTGGGTGACGCCCGCTGTTGTGGCAGATGTTCTGGGGACTGTTAGAGCTGCATTTTGTGAACTAGGTCCATGCTCGTCCTGGCTGGTCAAGGCCAGCCGGGAGACTTTGGGGCTGTTGCTGGTGAGTGTGGACAATGCCTCCCTGCGGGAGGGCACGTTGCCGGACTGCCTCAAAGAGGCGGTGGTGCAGCCCCTGCTCAGAAAACAATCACTTGACGTTGACTCCCCTGCTAGCTATTGACCAGTCTCTAACCTTCGCTTTTTAGGCAAGGCTATCGAGCGGGTGGTGGCTCAGCAGCTGCAGGAGCATCTGGGCTGCATTGGTTTTCTTGATCCCTCACAGTCCGGCTTTTATTCGGGTTATGGCACTGAGACTGCTTTAGTGGCTTTGGTCAATGACCTTCTCCGGGAACTGGATCAGAGTCATTCCACCCTGCTAATCCTATTAGATCTGGCAGCTGCATTTGATACCGTTGATCATGAGATGCTGGTGACTCGCCTGTGTGACTATGCTGGGGTGGGCGGAACTGTTCTTGAATGGTTCCACTCCTTCCTGGCTGGGAGAACCCAGTGGGTGGTGGTTAGGGATTGCTCATCTTCTCCCCGGTGTTAGGGAAGCGGGGGGAGAGAGACGGGATAGGATAGAACAAGAGGGGTTGATGCCACCCCGGGGTGAAGGGGAGAGCCCTTTTGGAATTACGACCGTCTCTCCTCGGGTACTGCGGTGCCTCAGTAATCCCCTCAGGTTATTAGTTGGGCTTTCCTCTGGACTCAGGAGGCAATCCGTATCATCATAAGGGAGGAGAGAATGTGCCAACCAGAAGCAGGAGGGGAAGGGGAGTCTGAATGGGGTCAACAACCTCTCCATCAATCTCTTGGGCCAGGTCACCTGTGAGGCGTAGTGAGGGTGTGAAATGGTGAAGGGAATGAAGGAGGGGGACAGGGTCCAGGGGGTGAGGAAAGGAAAAGGGGGGAGAAGGGGAGGGGGTCTAGGAGAGAGAGGGACTGCAGCGGGGGAGGGCTCACAAACCTGAAGGGAGGCGCAGGGGCTATGGAACGCAGGGGAGGGGAACAAAAGGGGACCACGGGGCAGCTCTAGGTTTGGGGGGAAGGGGGTGCACGGAAGGGCGCTCTCAGGCAACTCAGGGGAACAAGGTAAGGTAAACTCCACAAGTCACACACACACTCCCACATGATACAGACAATACACTTGGCTTCCAAGGTCAGGACCAGGAGGGGGGCCAGCTTCTCTCTGCGATTACCGGCGGGGAACTGGTGCCCCGCCGGTGCTTTTATTCCCTTCCCAAACGCCCCAGGTGAGAGGAATTCCTCATTGGCTCAAGGCCGCACCCTCCGCTGCACGCGTCCTGCGGCCAGGCGCGCGCTGCGTCAGGGCAGGGCTAGGGGTTCCCTACGTGGCGTGCCCTGCTGTGGGGAAGTTGGGACGGGCTTTGCCGCTTGGCTTACTTCCGGGTTTACCGGACCTGGTGCCTTTGCTGTCCTCGGGCAGAGACCCTTCTGCGATGGGAGTAGAGTGTTCCTTGTATCCCTGTGGGTGCCTTGGGGCTTCCGTTGCCTTCCCTGCTGTCGCAGCTGCCTAGACCTTCGCAACGTGACACCCGGGACCTCACGTGTGGAGTTCCGCAAGACTATTCTTTCCCCTCACTTGTTCAATGTGTATATGCAGCCGCTCAGCGAGGTCGTGAGACGGTATGGGGTGCAGTGTCATCGGTACACTGATAACACCCAACTCTGCCTCTCCTCTTCATCCAACCCAGACCTGGCAGACTTGGTGCTTGCCCAATGTCTGGTGACTGTGGGGGATTGGATGAGGGCGAGCCATCTGAAACTAAATCCTGACAAGACTGAGGTGATGTTGGTGGGGAGAGTGGTGGGTGTGACGTCCCCCATAATTGATGGGGTTCATCCCCCACTTATCTCTCGGGTCTGGAGTTTCGGGGTACTTCTCAATCCTCAGCTTCGCCTGGATCTCCAGGTTGAGACTGTGGTGAGGAGTGCTTTCTATCAATTACATCTGGTATGATGACTTCGGCCGTATGTCTCTGACTCTGACCTGGCCACTGTCATCCATGCCTTCATCACCTCAATATTAGACTATTGTAACGCACTCTACATGAGGCTACCTTTGGTGATGGTCCGGAGACTGCAGCTGGTGCAGAATGCGGTGACTCCGAGCTCTGCACTGGCTGCCGATAGTCTTCCAAGCCCGATTCAAACTGTTGGTGCTTACCTATAAAGCCCTATAGGTTCTGGGCCACTCCTATCTGCGAAACAGCCTCACTCTCTGTGCCCTGTATCGACACCTGTGTTCTGTCGGGAGTACCCTTCTTGGTGTCCCCAGGGTGGCGCAGGGGGCTACAATGGAGAGGGCATTCTCGGTGGTGGCGCCCCGGCTGTGGCACTTCCTTCTGGTGGAAGCCTGAGTGGCCCCAGACCTCTCCTCATTTCGGCAACAGTGGAAGACCTGGCTGTTCCGCCAGGCCTTTGGTGAGGGAGGTGGTGAAGGGTGGGTGGGGAAGATGGGTTTTTTCTTTTATTTTTATGCCTCCCTTTTATGTATTTTATATATTTTATGTATATTTTTAAATATTTTAATTTTTGTAAGCCACCTCAAGCTGCCTAGGCAGGAGAGGTGGGATATAAATGGTGAAAATAAATAAATCACTCATACATAAAGTAAATCCTTAAACCCATTCTCTGACCCATCTCATCTATGGATGAACTGGACTGTTGCCAGAATGAAAGGGCACTATCAGGGCCTGTCTAGGGGGTTTGGTGTTTGGTTTGCTTATTTCATTTTGGCTACGGCACATGTGCAAGTCCACCAATAATGCTGAAACAACATAAATCAAAATGTTTAAATTGAAATAACCAAACCAGAATAATCAATATCTGATGAAGCAGGAATGAATAGCTGTTTGTATCTGCTTCATCAGACCAAAACCAAGCAGCCAAATTAGTCTGATACAACTTTCACCATAGATATTGGTTTCATCTCTATTGTGGAATCTGGGTTTCTAGTGATTCTCCAAATATTCAGCTCTTATACTTCTCTCTAGAAGACATTAAAACACATGCTGTATTACATGCATTTCTTTGTGAGTGTGCGTGGGTGACAAAAGTTACTTTATTCAGGGTGGCAAAATATGTAGGGCTGACCTTGCCCACTCTTGGGCCTGAGGTATGACTGGGGAAGAGAAGTACATGGGACATGGGAGGGGGAAGACCCATCTCAAAGGGTAAAAATAAACCAGCTGATAACCTGTTGCCATCTGGGTTTGGTCCTTGCAGTCCTTGCTTAGCCCCCCAATCACAGGTTTTGCGTGTCCAGCCTAATATAGGGGCAGTCCGGTGTGACGTTCATGTACTTGCAGGTAGCCCCCACTGGCAGCGCGAGTGAGTGCAGAGAGAGAGAGAGTGAGGGCTAGGAAACGGTTGCTCCTCCGACGCTTCTGCCATGACTCTGTGGTCCTGGCAGACCTGTATCTGCGGAGGCGCTGCCTACAACCTAACCGGCAGGATGCAGACATTTGGACGCACGTCAGCCCTCATTCGTCTGCACAGTGGACCCCACATTCTCTGAGACCACACCATGAGTGGGGGCTGCGGGTCTGACCGGTGTGGGGTGGTTCTGTGTCCAGTGTGGGCAAACATCTAATAAAATGGCATCTGGACACCCACCTTGTGCAGGCTAATGTGGACTAATGTCTCGTTAACACCCAAAGAGTATTAACATTCACTCAGGCCCCAATGCAGGACTTCTGCCAAAAGGTCACACTTCTTGAAGAAAGACACATATGCTTGGCAGACCCTCAACATAGGATATTTTCAGTAGCAACTGAAGGGTATTTTTGTCTCTGGCTTCTGATGGGTTATTGTTTTTACTTGTTGTTTTATTGTCCAGGCTTTTTTATATTTTTTGCATTTTACTATGTTGTTCACCGCCCTGCGCTGTCATTGGGCAGAAGGAGGCAGTATATAAATTGTTTTATAAATAAATACTCTCCTAGAAGCACTATAGGGAGAATATTGCAGGAGAGATTGTCCATTTGTATTTCCTCTAAACTTCTTTTCTTAAGTTAAATATCTTCTGAAGATGCAGTGAGCTTCAGAGGTTAGGGATGTCAAATAAATAGCTGGAGGTTGGGAATCAAGCCACTTGGAGAAAAATTCTCTCTTCACTGAACCCCTGCTTTTTATTTTTTATTTTTCTTAATTGTTTTGGGCAAGCCGCCTAACCATTTGATGGGCCTCTGTAGATGCCTTTTCTTAAATAGGAGTATGTTGCTTTGTTTATTTAGATATCAGTTCAGCTTAACCCTTCATGCCCCAGCCTCAGGAGGAAAATTGATATCGATCACTACAAAGTTCTTATTCTGAGAAGGATTGGAAGAACAGAGAGACCCCTGAGACGTAAAGATTTAAAGGCCTAAGGGGCTGTTGAGATCATCTGGTCTGAGCTCTTGTATAATCCATGCCAGTTGAATTTCCTCCAATTATTGCTGTATTAAACCCATTACATTGTATTTATTTAAAGCTTATCTTTTAGAGTGGAGGGAGCCTACTCTTGATATGAAGACTGCAAACAACAAAGATTCAACCACCTCCCTTGGTTGCCATTTCCAATGGTTAATTACCTTCGTTGTGTTAAAAAAAAGAAAAAGAAAAAAAAAGTGCCTTATTTTAATTTTAAATGGTGCAACTTTAACATCTCCCCTTTTGGTTGTAATTATGCCTTCCTCTGCTTCTTTATTGCCCAATATTTGTTTCAGATCTCTGTGTTTTGTAGATTGCAGAGCACAGATAGGGTCTAATTTAAAGCCCACTGAAGTTCAAGTTACTAAAGAAGTTCCCATTTATTTCAGTGGGTTGAGAATCAGGGCATTAATTGCTACTTAATACATGCTGTGTTAGTAGGCTACATAGGAATATCCTAATTTCTTGCTCTCTTTCCACCTCTTAATAAACATTACAAATACATTTCAGTTGCACTTGAATGAAAATAAACATCTCGGTGCTCAAATAATTAAGATATGAGCTTTACTCAGAAACCCTCCTGAAAGCTATAGGAAAAACATTACTTGTTCGTGCTTTTGTGTTTCTTAGTAAAGAAGTCATATTAATAATGTGAAAAGTGAAATGTTGAAGTTCAACAGAGATGCATTTTTCAGCTTTTAGCTGGTTCTTAAGGCTGGCTACAAGATGCTCCCAGCTTCCCATATTACACCTAAGGATGTTTCCCACATGTTACATTTTGCATCTAGCAAGCCCTTATGTGGCATGTACATTACATCACAGAAATTCCTGTAGCTGGAGTTGTACAAGTTCACTTGCCTGTGTGTTTATTACATGTTTCAATGAATAACTGAGTATTCCCTCCAGCAGATTATTCTCCAGGAAATATCTGTTGTTGCAGCACACATATTTTGGGTGAATTGTGTTGTCTGCCTGTGTGACGTATACTGCATTATGGACATCTATACATATTGATTTCTGGTGCCAAGGGAACATTGGCTGTCTCTTCTGTTTCTGCCTGTCATTAGTTTGCAAAGCAGCCATTTTGTCTCCATCATTCACCATCGTGGAACACTGCACTTTCGTAAAACCAACAATTCAGGCAGTGGCACAGTACGTAACCACCACACAGGAGGTGATCTGCACCTGAACAGCGTTCAGAAGTGAGATGACATGTTGCCTTTTACATGACAAGAATCAGCAAGTGTTTCTGTCATACCTCAGGGTGTGTCAAACTCAGGCCATGGTCCTGAATAGATGGTGTTAAGGGTCTGGGGCATGGGCTGACTCAGGAATCCTGATTGGGGTTTCAGAGCAGGCTGAAGCAAAGGGGCCAGAACAGGTGAGAACTCACGGTCAGGCTGTAAGTTCAGACAGGAACAGGTCAAAAGATCAGCCTAGCTTTCTGCTGCTATCAGCAAGCCTTCTATGTCAACTGGCAGCCAACCAGGAGGTTGGTAGGCATGGCAAGGGCTGGAACAGGTAGGAGGAGGGCTGTGGTCAGACCAGAGCAGGGAGACCTCTTGAGGATGAGTGGCTGGGCTAGAGGCAGGTGAAACCACTGCTCCGGAAACTCCAGGGGTGAGGATTCAGGACCCACCCAGGTCCTGACAGAAGTGTAGTAAAGTAGAGGAGGCATTGGGTTAGGGTTAGGTTTTTTTTAAAACCCAGCTATACTACTAGCCTTGACCACATCTTCCGGCAACAAATTCCACTACTTAATTGTGCGTTGAGTGAAAAAATACTTCCTTTTATTTGTTTTAAATTTGCTATCCCCTCTGTCATCTCTTCTCCAGGCTTAAGAGCCCTAACCTTTTTTGTTTTAAATTTGCTATCCCCTCTGTCATCTCTTCTCCAGGCTTAAGAGCCCTAACCTATCTAGCCTCTCGTCATAGGGGAGCTGTTCTGTACGCGTTATCACTTTTGTTGCCATTTTCTGTACCTTTTCTATTTCTACTATATCTTTTTGAGATGCAGCGATCAGAACTGCACACAGTACTCAAGACGTGGTCGCACCACAGATTTATATAGAGGCATTATGGTATTTTCAGTTTTATTCCCTATCTCTTTAGGAAGAATTCCTAAAGTTCTGTTTGCTTTTTTGATGGCTGCCACACACTGAGCTGAGGATTTCAACATATTGTCCATAATGACTGTTATCCCATGCGTGCAGTTTCCACGGGGCACAATGTTCCCGCTATGGGGATCCGCATGGTTTGTGTGCTGCTCTGCGTGCGCGCAGCTCCATGCAGAATCTGCAGGGCATGGGATTGGCCCCACCGACTCAAAGGTCCTTTTCTTGAGTGGTAATTCTAGACTAGTTCCAGACCGCTTGCAGGAGCTACTCGAGGAGCTACCCCCTGACCTTGACGGCCGCTCACTCGATGGCCTCATGGCTCTCTGGAACAACTTGCTGAGTGAGGCCATCAACTACTCCCTAGGCATTGGCAACACAGGGCCCCATGGTATACAGAGGACCTGTGGCGTCTGAAGCAGGAGGGGAAACGGTTGGAGCGATGGTGGCATCAAACTTGGACTGAAGACAACAGATTGCGGCACAGAGTTAGTTTAAAGACCTGTGCCATGGCTGTGTGAGCAGCAAAGAAGAGGTTCTTTGCTGCTCTCATAGCACCTGTTAAGTCTTGTCTGGCTGAGCTTTTCCGGGTGATGAGGGGGCTGGTCAGTTCAGCCTCCCTTCACCTGTAAGGGGGGTGTTCCAGGGCTCACTGTGACTTGTTCATTGACTATTTTGTGGATAAAATCGCTTGTATTCACCTTAATTTTGACACTGCATTTGGGGCAGTAGGAGAACCAGAGATTATGAATTCCCCGTCCTGTCCGGTTTTGTGGGATCACTTTCAGTTGGTGTCCTCCGCTGATGTGGGGGGATGTCCTTGGGATGGTTAGAGCCATGTTTTGTGAATTAGGTCCCTGCCTGTCCTGGCTGGTTAAGGCCAGCCAGGGAATACTGGGGCTGTTGATGGCTGGGGTGGTCAATGCCTCCCTTTGGCAGGGCAGAGTTCCGTATTGTTTTAAAGAGGCGGTGGTGCGGCCTCTGCTCAAGAAACCATCGCTTGACGTTAACTCCCTCGCCAGTTATTGGCCTATCTCTAACCTTCCCTTTTTAGGAAAGGTTATTGAATGGGTGGTGGCACAACAGCTTCAGAGGCATCTGGACTGTATCAGTTTTTTTGATCCCTTGCAGTCTGGCTTTCTTCTGAGACTGCGTTTGTGGCCTTGGTCAACAACCTCCACTGGGAGTTGGATCATGGTTGGTTGACCTGGTTGATCCTGTTAGATCTGTCAGCTGCATTTGACACAGTTGATCATGAGATGTTGGTGACCGGACAACGTGCGGCATGGGTGAGCGGAATTGTTCTTGACTGGTTCCACTCCTTCCTGTCAAGGAGGACTCA
The DNA here is from genome assembly GCA_003113815.1 of Sphenodon punctatus. Classification (NCBI taxonomy): domain Eukaryota; kingdom Metazoa; phylum Chordata; class Lepidosauria; order Sphenodontia; family Sphenodontidae; genus Sphenodon; species Sphenodon punctatus. The sequence continues at coordinate 1,617,443 of QEPC01007621.1, forward strand.
GCGTGTGGTGCTGGGGGGACTGTTCTCCGTCTTCCCAGGGCCTAATGTGTGGACTGCCGCAAGGTTCGATTCTGTCCCCTCTCTTGTTTAACCTGTACATGCAGCCATTGGGGGAAGTCGTGAGAGGGTTTGATGTATGGTGTCATCACTATACTGATGAGACCGAATTATACCTCTCTCTTTCAGGTGACGCAGGCCCAGCAGTCTTGGTGCTTACCCGGTGCCTGATGGCGTTTGCCCTGTACTGCCCCCTCAGGTTCGGAGTCTGGGGTGCTCCTCAACACGCAGCTCCACCTGGATGCCCAGGTGGTGGATGTGATGAGGAGCACCTTTTGGTCAATTACATGGCATTGACCAAAATGACCGGTGGCTTCGGCCGTATCTTTCTGACCTGGCCACCATCATCCATGCCTTCATCACCTCAGGACTGGATTACTGCAACACACTCTACGTGGGGCTATCCTTGGTGACGGTTCAGAGACTGCAGCTGGTGCAGAACATGGCAGCCCATGTCCTTACTGGAACGGGTCGCCGAGAGCACATAACACCAGTGCTCCGTTCATTGCACTGGCTGCCCATGGTCTTATAGACCCAATTAAGCCCGAGGCTTAATCCTGACAAGACGAAGGTGATGGTTGTGGGGAGGGCCGAGGGAGTGGTGGCCCCCATCATTGATAGGGTCTGCCCTCCCCTGGTTTCTCAGGTCCGGAGTTGCTTCTGAACCTGCAGCTCCACCTGGATGCCCAGGTGGCGGCTGTGGAGAAGGGAGCATTTTGCCAGTTACGCCTGGTGCGTCGGCTTAGGCCGGATGTCTCAGACTCTGATCTGGCCACAGTCATCCATGCTTTTATTACCTTGAGACTGGATTACTGCAGCACACTCTACATGGGGCTACCCTTGGTGTTGGTTCGGAAGCTGCAGCTGGTGCAGGATGTGGTGGCCTGTCTCTTGATGGGGTCGGGCCGACGCGAGTATATCACACCAGTGCTTCGCTTTCTGCACTGGCTGCCGGTAGGCTTCCGGGCCCAATTTAAGGTTTAAAGTCTTAGGCAGGGCCCAAGCCATTTATCTGCAGGACCACCTCACCCTTCGGGTCCTGGAGCAGCCCCTGCGGTTAGTTGGGGGTGCCCTCCTTGAGATTCCCTGGGTTTCCCGGGTGTCCACTATGAGGAGGGCGTTCTCTGTGACTGCACCGCGGCTGTGGAACTCCCTCCTGTCGGAGATCTGTTTGGCTGCCGGCCTCCCCTCTTTCCACAGACAATTTAAGACCTGGCTGTTCCGCCAGGCCTTTCCCGACAGAGATGGGGTGGGTTGGGTTAGGGTAGGGTAGGGGCTTTATATTGTTTTTAATTCAATTATTATTGTTTGTTTTAATGTTTTACAACGTTTTTAATATGCTGTCAGCCACCCCGAGATGCCTGAGGCAGGAGGGGACGGCATAAACATTTTAATATAAATAAAATAAATTAAAGGTGTTGGTTTTAACCTATAAAGCCCTTAACAGTGTGGGCCCAGCATACCTGCGGAACAGCCTCATACCTGAGGATTCTGGATCAGCCCCTGCAATCGGCCAGGAGTACCTTTCTCGAGGACCCCTGGGTGACTACGATGGGGAGGGCATTCTCGGTGGCCGCTCTGATGTTGTGGAACTTCCGGTCAAGGTTCGCCTGTCCCCAGATCTCCCCTCTTTGGTGAGGGAGATGGGTAGTGGGTGGGAGGTTAAGGGGGTGGCCTTTTTTAGCTCTCCTGATATTTATGATTGATATTTTGATCTTATGTTTATAATATTTTAGTGTTTTTATGATGATTTATATTTCTGTTTTGAAATTTCTGTTAACCGCCCTAGCTGCCTGGGGCAGGATGGGCGTGGGACAAAAGTTGCTTTATCCCACGCCCATCCTTTACATTTTTATTTATGTAAAAGTAAATAAAATAAATCCTAATTTATAACCCAACATTGTGTACATAGAGTCCGGATTATTTTCCCCTATGTGCATCACGTTGACTTATCCACATTAAATTTCATCTGCCATTTAGATGTCCAGTCACCCAGTCTCACAAGATCCTCCTGCAATTCTTCACAGTTTGCTTGTGTTTTAACTACCTTGGAGTTAAAACAAGGTACCGATCTTGGAGTTTTATGTACTTGGAGATTGCTGCTCTCTACAAGTGGTGGCTCATGAAGGCCTGGACCAAATACTTCTCCCAAGGAGTGTTTCAACTACAGGCTCAGCACTTGCTGTTTGGTGGTGGAATGTGGCCTTGGAAGATTTAAATGCAGATGTAGATTGATCTACCCAAGGTTAGATGTGGATGCCAAAACATAACTAGATGTGGATGCCTGTTATCAGTTGCATTGTGCTACACCACATCAGTGAAACAAATGGCAAGGCTATATGGCACCTGAACAAGATGACGCTTCACTAGACCCACTGTGCATGATGGCCAGACCTAATGTTCATGCTGTGTGTGATGTCTACATTGCATTTTTTTGAGTGGGCTAGGCGGGATCACAGTGAGGAAAGTCTAGTGCAGTGGGACCCAACCTGTGACCCACAATGGTCTCACAAGCAAGATCGTGTAACAGAGCATGAGAGCAACAGGATGGTTTAGTGCAAACACTTTGACACGTAATCCCTACATGTTTGTTATCAGTAAAAGTTGTGGAAGATACTGTATTCATGTTATGGCACTACATTGTTATTATCTGTCCTTTATAACAGATAGTAGAAGCTTCCCCTCCCCAAAAGGGGATTATTTTGTGGAGTTGATGGGAGCCAGGGTATAGACTTCTTCCACTATCTTTCTCAGGCCCATAAATGGGAGGGGTTTCTGTTAAATTCCCCATGGGCCACACCCAGCACCCAGCCCCTTTCCTCATGACCCCTGCTAGCCCACATAAAGGAGATAATCAACACTTGGGCTGTTTTTAAACTTACCACCAGTGGAGAGGCGGTCCAGTGGGTGGAGCGCTGCTGCAAGGGGTGGAGGGAGGGAGCAGATGGGCTCACACCCATCTCCACCCACCTCCACATACAGAGCAACCTGCATTTTCACTGTTTGCTCTGTGCATGGGAGGTGGGTGGTGATAGGTGGAGGTATGTGGGTCACGGGAGCGTGCACCCACGCACCTCCACATTCAAATGGGATGCTTCCACTCGTCTACTGGGTGGACATGAGTGGGAGTCTCATTTAAAAATGGGCTTGGTTTAAGAGCTATCTTTGCAGGATAAATTTCAGAAAAGGGGAAGGAGGAATTGGTTATTATATCAAAATGAATTTGCTTGCTAAGCTAATTTCAATTTCTATTTCATTGTTCTCTGATGAAAGACAATAAAAAAATAAACACAGGTAACTGTTGGCGGAGATGCGCAAGGACCGGTGGCTGATGAAGTGGGACATGGACCGCCAGTTGGAGGCACTCCAGGCCCACTCGGACCAGTGGTCCAAGGAGCTCGGCCGTAAACTGGACCGCTCACTGGAGCAGGGCACGTCCCTACTCCTGCAGGCCAGGGCCTTGAGTGCTTTCATACTGGCAGCAGCCCCGCCGGGTGCCGTGCCAGCAGCCGGACTCGTGCCCCCTGTACCACAGGCCCTGCCGGCGCCGCAACCCCTGCCATCCCAACAGTACCTGGGACCGCAAATCAGGGGACCCGTGCCCCCACAGCTCAGACGCCAGCAGCCGGGCCGCGGGGCCCCGATACGGCCGCGGGAGGTGGACAAGGGCCCCCCGGGGGCGGCGGTTGGGGGACAGGGTCCCCGGCCCTTCCGGCTGACAGCAGCTCCTTCTCGGACGAGGGGGAGTTGGTAGCCTCGTCCATCCCTGTTGGCAGGGGACGGGGACGGCCTAGGGACAGCAGGGGCGGGGCAGGGGCAGCATAGGGGATGGG
>QEPC01007621.1:1623070-1658030 GCA_003113815.1 Sphenodon punctatus
CTCCTTGGGCTGCTGGGTCCCCCTTCCCCTTGCCTGCTGGGCTCCTGCTCCCTCCCCCTCCTGGTGGGCTGGCTATGCCGGCCCCTCGCCCCCCCCCCCAAATCCCGTGCAGCCGACTGGCCATGGGGTTCCCTGTCCCCCCCTGGTGTGTGCCTCCCTCTGTCCCCCTGCCGGCTTCCCTTTGTTGTGTGGGTGTGCTGCTTCGTGTGTGTGTGTGTGTGTGCGCTTCTCGTTTTGAAGTGCACGCGCCTTCCGTGCAGCCGCTGTTTGCTCGCGCTGCTCGCGCTGCAGCTCCCTCCACCCCCTCCCTTCGTGTTTCCCTTCCGTGGGCAGGGACCTCCACTGTCTTTGGCTTCGTTTGCCCTCAGGCGGCCCTGTTGGTGTCCGCGTAACCCCGGTGCCTTGTGGGGCTCCCACCGCGGTTCTCGCCACCACGTCACGTCTTTTGGGTTCCCCCAGCCCATGTTCACTCTGGTTGGCCCCGGGTGGTGCTGCTGCCCCTGTCATGTCTGTTGGGGCCGCGCAGCTCACCACGGTCCGTGGTGAAGCAATTGACACCGGGGTGGGATTCACTGTGGTGAATCTCACCGCGTCACATCTGAAATCACCCCTTGTTTTGGCAAGAAGGTTGCTCACCTCTTTCTGAAAATTAGTCCCTTTAAAGTGCTTGATTTTATTCACCTTGCAAAATTCCAAACTTGTGCCCTAATTCAAGGTCCAATCCTGCATCTCAGGTGCATACGCAGACTGGAACTGCAATTGTGTGTGCGTACACAGGACACACACACATGGGGGCCATGGGAAAGTCCCCCACGTCCTCTCTCTGCCATGACTGGGCGAAGGAGAAGTGGGGGGTGAAGTGGCTGCTGCCGTGGTGGCAGGGTCAGGAAGCGGGAGACTTTCCGTGGCCCATCTGCGCGTACCTCAGGTGCACATGTGGACCGTGGATCGAGGCATTTGAGTATGCTCATTGCCTTTGGGATTTTTCTTCCTGCTGTACAACAATAATAGAAACGTGAGGAAAAAGAAACTTGCTTTTCAGTCATCTCCAATTCAGCAGTGACAGCTCAGCCTAGAGGGATTATTATTAATTATTATTATTATTAGCAAGCATTTATATAGCGCTAGCAATGTACCTGATGTTTTACAAAGTAATGGAATAGACACAGTCCCTGCCCTAGGGCTTACAATCTGAGAGGGATCAAAAATTTAGTTGTAGAGAAGCCCTTTGTTTGCAGGGGTAGTGAGTTTTGCCCCACTACCATAAGGGCAATAGGGTTTTGAGTTATGGGGGACAAATTAGAAATAATTTCTTCAACGTTTCTTTCTGAAAGAAGAAAAGAATTGCATACCTTTGTTTGGTGCCATTTGACTACAGGTAAATAACATTACAGCATGTCTGAGTGCCAATTAAAGAATAGAAGGTGAAAACAAGAGCAGGGGTCATTAAGATCCAGTTTCCATTTGGGTTTACATTTTGGTTCTTCTGTACACTAGGCCCAAATATAATCTTCCTGTCCTGCACTAGCATTTAAATGCCTAGAATTTCTCTTGCTCATCTGCATGGTAGCAACAGAATCAGGCCCTACTCTTTGCTACAGGCCCTCTAAGTTTAATTTTGGTTTATTAATAATGATACTAATAACAATAAAGAATTTTTTGTTTTGTTTTAACAATTCTTTCTAAGTGCTTGAAAAATAACGGAGTGTTGCCTTGGTGTTAACCTATGTTGCTCTTCATTGCCTTTGTATCGCACCACCCAGCCTCAGATGAGAAACTTAAAGGGTGCTTACGAATGAGACAAATAGCCCGCTGGAATCCGTGTTCAGTCTGGGCAACCCCCACTCACTCTCCAGTCACATGTTTAAGTGTGTAGAGCTAATAAATGAGCAGTCCCCAGCTCACATTTCACGTGCTGGTGGTTGCCACTACAGCTGCCAGAACCAATCACTTTTCCTCTTCCCAACCCTGGCTCGAATGGAAAGGGGGGGGGGGGGCACAGCCAGAGAAGAGTTCTTTCCTGGCTGTGACCCCCTCCCCCCTTTTCATTGCAGTCTTTTCTTGCAGCAGTGCTCACTTGCTTGGGTGGCTACAAGAGGAGAAGGTTCTTCCTGCACCCTGCTTTCTATTCTCTCTTCTTGCAGCCACTTCATAGCTGATGGCTCTCTTGCAGCCAGGCTCAGCTATCAGCTGTGAAGTGTCAGCAAGAGGAGATTGTATGCTCAGGCAGCTGCAAAAGACCAATCAGGGAATCAGCTGCAAGAGGAGAGAGCGGGGATGCAGGAAGGACCTTCTCCTTTTCTCCCCAATCTCTCCTCTTGCAGCCGCTTCACAGCTGATCACTTTCTAGCAGCTGTGCTAAGCACAGCTCTATGGTGCTGGCAGACCTGGATGTGGGCGAGGCTGCAGTCAAACCTAATAGACAGGAGGCAGATGCATGGGCATGCATTAGCATGCACTGGCCCACATGGTGGGCCTGCAATGTCCTTGTATGACACCATGAGTGGGGGTGGTGTGGGCAAACATTTGGACAATACCTAATAGATGGGTAGGCGAACACCCACTGGGTGGATGCTAATGTGGGCTATCGTCTCATTTATTTTCACCAAAAATGTTAATGGTTTCTGCTTGATATACTCATAACAGCAAAGTGATTATATAAGAGTCCCGGTTAAAAAGCCCAGGAGCGTTCAATAGACTGAATAATTCGAGAGAGGGCTTTTAAGTTTAGGAGTCACTTAAATATTTCCTGAGTATGTTTTTATAAATGCTGAAATTTGTATCATAAAGCCCTGAGGTCAGTTATCTGCTGTGGACTAATGGCAGTCAATCAAATATGAGGCAACTTGGTGTATAGTTTTGGGGCATGGGGTAACTTGAAGGTGCTCCCTGTTCCTACAGAAATAATATATTTTACTTACATTTTACAACAGTCTTATATCTATTACCCAGTAATGTGCTAGGACAAAGGGTGAGGCATTGAGGCCTAGTGGTACTGGGTAGAGGAGTCTCAATATGGACAAGCCTGATAGAGCCACTGCCCTAGGTGTTTCAGGCAGACAGGTCTCTTTCCCTGAAGAGTTTGCAAACTAAGGAGTATTGGTTCAACAGGACAGAAATGCAGTTGTGATCTCAAGAAAGAATTTCAGTTTAGCAAGAATTACTTCAGGCTAGGCTAGAGGACGTGGAGCGACAGGAGGATATAGGGGCCTTGGGGAATTGGAGAGTGGCCCCCTGGCTTAAGTTAGTGAAGTCAGTTTGGGGGATGGAACCCTATTTGGATAGCTTAAAGAATCATGGCCTTCGGCGAAGCTACACGCTTTTGCGTTCTCAACAGGTTCAGACCACCGTGGTGGAAGGAAGGTACCAAGGGACCATTTTTGCCAGATGCTTGTGTACTTGTTCCCATGGAGGGGTTGAAACAGTCGAGCACTTCCTGTTAATTTGCGACTATTATAACGACCTAAGGGCAGTCTGGCTTCAATCACTGATGGGTGGGGTAGCATACCCTGAGCCAGGCCAGGGGTATAAAGGTCTCCTTTCCCGGATAAGATCAGAAGATGTGATGGCCGTGGCTACATTTGTTTGTTTGGCCTCAAAAAAGCGGAGGGAGGTCAAAGCCGAGCTATCGGGGAAATCCTGTAGTTTTGGTATGGGGCCCTAAATCCTATTGACTGAGTATGGTTGTACGTTCCGGTTAATTTGTTGATCTATATGTATGTGGTCAGCTCTCTGTACGTGTTATGTATCATGTATAACTGCTGCTATTTTATATGGAGGCTATAGCAAAAGCTGATGCCTAATAAATAAAACAATAAATAAAACATAGTTGTTGCTTCTGAACAGTCCACACTGAAAGAACAGGTACACAGCCCCTCCACCCCCTGGCTAGTTAGCTAGAGTAGGGTTCAGGCCCATATCTTATGGGGAGCATGGGAGGGCACTGCCTCACTCTATAATCCCCCCCCCCAAGTAAAAATATAATTTATTCCATGTTTTTTCCTCAGTTTCTTAGTCTGAAGGAATTGATCCTCTTGTCATAGTCTCCCCCGCTGCTGCCTGGTAGAGTTAGTCTCAACCTTATAATACTCCTCTCAAGGTGGGAGCTTAGCTATTGGGTGTTAACAAGCAAGCTATTGGGTGTTAACAAACAAACATGGGTTTGGTCTGTGCAGCCCACATTCTCACGTTTAGCATGTAGATCCTAACAAACAGGCAGCCGCCTGCGTGTATTTCTTTTGAGTTTGGCAGTCCTCACTCAACCCCCACTCACAGGTTTAGCATGACAAACCTAATACACTGGCAGGCGTTCTTCCCTGCCATGCTCTGCCCACCAACACCTCTCTTCCCAGTACCCCAGCCCCTGTTATGACTCACAGCTATGCTGAACCATGGGAAGAAGCAGCAGCCCCAACAGTTTATTTCTTCCGGGATATCACTCTTCGTGTCGTTCCAGCCCCTACTATTCCCCCTCCCCCCTCTGAGAGTCATATCTCTGTTTATAACTGCTAGCATTTGGCAGTTAGAAATAACTTTTTGCTATGCACAGAACACTGATTTTATTGAGCAAATCGCACACTTTATTGAATGCCACCTATAGTGAAAATTGAAAGCGAAATTAAAAATTGAAAGTGAAAGCATAAAAACATAAATGCCATACTGAGTCAAACCAATGATCCATCAAGCCCAGCAGCCTGTTCTCCGTGAGTGTCCAATCTCAGTCGCATGGGAGAAGAACCAATAGTCCTAATGGACAATCCATTCCCTGTTGTTCACTCCCAGCTCCAAATAGTAAGATGTTTATCCCGTAAGCTACTTGATTAATAGCCATTAATGGACCTATTGTCTAAGAACTTAACCAGTTCTTTTTTAAACCCGGCTATACTACTGGCCTTGACAGCATCCTCTGGCAACAAATTCCATAAGTTAATTATGCGTTGAGTGAAAAAGTACTTCCTTTTATTTGTTTTAAATTTGCTGGCAGCTAGTTTCATGGAGTGTCCCCTAGTACTATTTGAGAGGTAAATAACCATTCCCTATCTACTCGTTCCAGACCACTCAAGATTTTATAAACCTCTATCATGTTCCCTCTGTCTTCTCTTCTCTAAGGCGAAGATACTCAGCTTGTCAAGCCTCTCTTTGATAAAGGGTATGGAACGGCTTCCGTACATTCTTGTCTCCCTTCTCTGTACCTTTTCTAGTTCAGCTATGTCTTTTTTGAGATGGGGCAACCAGAACTGCACAGAGTATTCCAGGTGCGATTGCACCATCGATTTAAATAGAGGCATTATGACATCCTCAGTTTTATTCTCTATCCCTTTGTGAATAACTCCTAACATTCTGTTTGCTTTTTTGACTGCTGCTGCACATTGGGCTGAGGATTTCAGTGTATTGTCCACAATCCCCGCCAGATCCTTTTCCTGAGTGGTAACTCCTAGCTTAGTACCCAGCATTGTGTACTCATAGTTTGGGTTATTTTTCCCTATGTGCATCACTTTGCACTTGTCCACATTAAATCTCATCTACCATTTAGATGCCCAGACACCCAGTCTCATAAGATCCTGTTCCAGTTCTTCACAGTCTGCTCGTGTCTTAACTATGTTAAATAACTTGGTGTCATCTGCAAATTTGATCACTCTTAATGCCCTTTTCCAGATCATTAATGAATACATTAAACAACACCAGTCCCAATACAGATCCCTGGGGCACACCACATTTTACATCTCTCCATTGTGAAAACTGACCATTCAGTCCTACTCTTTGCTTCCTATCCTTTAACCAGTTACTGATCCATTGTAAGACACTAATCAATGGCCTCGGCCAGCAAGGTGTTCCATAGCATAACGAGGTCATCTATGAGATGGTTGTCAAGGTCAGAGGGTAACTTCCCCAGAGCATTCCGGAACTGCTCTGGTTCTATCATCCAACCGAGGACGAACCATCCAAATCGGTTCCACACCTTTCCGAGGGCAGACATGCGCCAGGAGCGAGGTCTGTAGGAGGTAATGATCCGTCCATGACAAGGGCACAGCTGACATGTCCCACACTAACGGAGCACCCACCTCAAGGCCAGTGCAAAACACAAGGTTTAAGATATGTCTCCCCTGGTGTGTTGGGCCGATAACCATCTGTGACAGGCTTATGGTGGCCATGAACTCATGCTCCGCTCCCCCAAGGCCGGCGTCGGCATGAATGTTGAGGTCCCTCAAGACTACTGTCTTTGGGAACCACAACACCACCCCCAACACCACCTCTGGTAGAACATGCAAGGAGGCTGTTGCACAGGCAGGTGCATGGTATAGAAACAGCACTCCCAAACTGTCACCTGCCAAATTAAACACAAGGTGGAGACCCTCAATACCTGGTATGAGTTGCACCGGATACCTCCTCACAGACCATCCCTCCTTAAAAATCATGGCTAACTCCCCCCATCCAACTGTGGCTGATGCTGCACAGAATACCTGGTCGGAACAAGATCAGCCAAGATAGGCCCTGATTCATTGTCCAGCCAGGTTTCTGTGATACATACGAGATTGATGGCAGAGTCCAGGATCACTTCCTGGACAGTTGTTGCCTTATTAACCACCGATCTTGCATTTAACAGCAGCAGCACTGGGTTGGGGCCCCTCTGACCAAGAACCACCTGTCCCTCTGCCTGGGGGGTAGTGAGCAGGACGTGGAACAAGCACCTGTCCTGCTACACCGATCTTACCTCCCCCCATCTCGGACCATATTTCCCCTGTCCCATCACGACCCCTATGGTCATGCCCCCCACCCCCTGGCCGACATGCCCAGCCCCTGCCCCCCCTTGGCTGTCCCGCCCTGGCAGGAGGGGGAGATCCTCCCCCGTCCCCTCCATGTAACTCCCAACCCTTCCTCCCTAACCCAGTCAGTCCCATCCCACCTAATATCCCACCCACATTCAAATATAATACAATAAACCCCCTTACCCTCTACCTCCCCACACTCCCCCACCACAAAAGCCCAAATCCTCCCACTGATTTCCATCTCCCCAACGCTCCCAGCCTTTTGCCTCAGCCCCTCAGGCCTCACTAAGGGCCACACCTACGGACCCTTAAGCACGCAGCCCTTAGGCGCATGCCTGTGGTGGTGCCAACAGGCACGCTGCTCTTAAGCCCTGCTGGGACTGGAACCCCACCCGAGACTGCTGGGAAAAACCCCTGGCCCCACCTCCTCTCCCTCTGCTACCAGTTTTTTTTTTGAGGGGGAGTATAGCCAACTGGGGGCCCAGAAGTCCCAGTCCTGGCTCCAACTCTGGCTGGTGGGTGGCGGGGAGCTGTTGCAAAGCAAGCCCAACCAGCTCCCGGTTAGGGCTGATGCGGCAGCAGCTTTTACCGCGCCGCGATTCCGTTCCGCCATTTCAGAACTGCCCGCGCCACACCGCGACTTTTCTGCGGATATTCCGCTAATTCCGCCGGAATTCTGCAAATCGCGGAATTGCGGAAAAATGCAGGAAAATTGCGGAAATCGCGGGAAACCGCTATTCCGCTATTTTTTGGCGCTGGCGGAATTGCGGAAATAGCGAAAATGTCATGTTTCCACGATTCCACTAAGTTGCGGAATTAAATAAGCGGAACCGCGGAACCGCGGAATGAAACCGCGGAATGAAAGCCTCTGCCATGCCGTTCCACTAATTGCGGAAACACTGTTTCCGCCGGAAATAGCTACCGCTGCGATATTCCGCTACAGCCCTACTCCTGGTCTCCTGTCACGCTGGAGCGGTTGAGGATTTAGAGACAGGTCAGTTGTGCTGTGGGTCATGGTGCTGCTCTTCTGGCAGTTATATGCTCCAATGACAGGCTTTCCATAAGCTTGACTTGCATCATGGCCCTCCAGCAGACTCAGGGGACCTCGAGGAGAGCACCCCCTGATGACTGCAGGGGCTGATCCAGGACTCGGGGGGTGAGGCGGTCCCACAAGTAGGTCAGGCCAAGGCCATTTAGGGCTTTATAGGCAAGCACCAACAACTTGAATCGGGCCCGGAAGATTCTAGGCAGCCAGTGCAGTGACGGAAGAACAGATGTAATATGTCCCTGGTAGCCCAATCCCAACAGGAGACGGGATGCCGCATTGTGCACCAGCTGCAGTCTCCAAAGCATCACCATGGGTAGCCCCACGTAGAGTGCTTTACAGTAGTCTAGCCGAGAGGTGATGAAAGCATGGATGACAGAGTCCGAGACATACGGCCGAAGCTGACGCACCAGATGTAATTGGCAAAAGGCACTGCTTGCCACAGACTCCATCTGAGCATCCAAGTGGAGCTGCGAATCAAGGAGCACCTCCAGACTCCATACCTGGGGAACCAGAAGAGGGCAGACCCCATCAATGATGGGGGCCATCATTACCAACCAATGATGGGGGCCACCTTACCCACCAGCATCACCTCCGTTTTATCGGGATTCAGCTTTAGTCGATTCGGCCTCATCCAACCCCCCACAGCTGCCAGACACCTGGTAAGCACCACGACTGCCGGGCCTGGGTCCAATGAAAGAGAGAGGTACAGCAGGGTGTCATCAGCACATTGATGACACCGCACATCGAACCCCCTAATTACCTCGCTGAGTGGCTGCATGTGCACGTTGAACAGGAGAGGGGACAAAACAGAACCCTGCTGGACTCTAGTGTCTAGATAGAGACTAGACATCACAGTAAGCAACGAAAAGCCTTTATTACCTTCTGCATGGAAGGGCTACTGATACACACAATCAATATTGGGTGAATCAGACCCCAAGATTCATTCCAAACATACAGATTATATACTATTTTTTGTTATACAAAAACATCTTTGATCCAATCACAAACAAATTCCTTAACAATTCTCACTGATTGGTTCCTTTACAATCCTTCTATGTTATTTGGTTTAACTATTTTTCCTAATACTTCATTGGCTTGTTTTGTTTAATTATTTTATTCATATTTCTTAACCATTTCCTGGAGTTCCCCCAAAACTTCACCAACTTCACCTGTATTTCTCAATACAGAACATCCCTTTCTGTGCTTGACCTTGTAAATCAAATCCTCCTTCTCTGAATGTCAAAGAACTTTTAGATCTTTGTTTGTCGTGAATCCTCCCATCACCCATCCATTTAACTGATCATGGAATACAGTCCAATCTTGTATGGCTTCAGTCCAGGACAGGCATTAGGACATCATTTTAGCTTATCCACCAGTCTTCTAGACATCATTTTAGCTTACCCAGAAGTCTTTTACATTAACAACTGTCTTTAACTGTGACTCCCTAGGCTGTTCCATAATTTTAACTTCATTCTATGTCCTAAATATATGTGTATATACACCTCATCGTGTGTGTTCCCCAACCCAGTGACAGTTCACCTCAGACACCTTGCATCATGTAGTTTTCATACGCATCCTGGATTAAAGGGGAGGTACGGCAGCCCTGCCTGACCCACTTGCTTCTCCCCAGAGATTCAGCTCCACCATCTGATCGAGGCACTTCCAGTAGCCTCGCTGTCATCAGGGCAGTCAGCGCCTGCCATGAGCACTCTGGGCTTTTCGCTCATGTCTCCATGGTACTGGCAGACCTGGATGTGTGCAAGGCTGCACACAACCTAATTGACAGGATGCGGAGACATGGGAGCACTTTAGCCTGCATTTGTCCACACGGCAGGCTCTGCATGCTTCGGGACCCTGCTGTGAGTGGGGGCTGCATGTCCATTGGGTGGCCGTTAATAAATAGGCAAGTGGACACCAACCTGGTGTGGGTTGTTTTCTTGTTTGTAACACCTATTGACTTTAATGGATGGAAGAATGTGTCCTCAGATAGTGGATGTTTTCGGGGACATTATAAGGGAGCAGATTGTACCCTTCCAAGCCACATTTTGGCTGGCCAGCGTGTGGGGAAGAAGTGCCTCTTTGCAGTATTTTCTCAGCCTATACACCCATGCATTTCCTCACAGCCTGCTTGTATTGCACTGAAATGCAGGCTCTTCCTCATCTCTGAACTCTCTTGCTGCCTAGGAAGGATTAGCCTTAATGTATTCACTGTTTGCTGTGAATACATTTGTCCATCTCTTGCTCTTTATGCCTGACAAGTTCAAGATGGAAAAATAAACCTTAAGAAAATTAAGACATGACAGAGCAAATACAGCACGTTAGCCACTTGTGAGATGCAGGATAAATAAGGGCTTTCTCTGGCAGGCAGGAGCTTTCTGCAGCCTCCTTGCAGGTCAGTGAAAGTGAGTCATGCTCCTCTAGACTAACGTAAGTGCTACTGCTTATCCTTTCAGCACCAGCTGTCAGGATTTCCCAAGTCAGCATTATCGCTGAGCCCCTCTGAGTAATCCAGCTGTGTGAGCAACAAGGGGTTATGAATATAGGGAAGGAGATGGAAGAAGCCAAATTTGGGGGTTCCTGTGACTTCATCTGAGGACACTTTCTTCACTCTGCCTTCTTTTTGTAGATCTCTTTTTGTGGCAGCCATATTCTTGGATTTATTCCTTCCCCCACTGAAACCAATGGGATTTTCACCCTTAGCTTCAATAGGAGCAGGCTGGTAATCTGAAGGCACTTTATTTTCACTCTTTTCTCTGTTTTTTATTCTTAGTGAAATAAAAAGTGAAGGCACAAATTAGGGATCTGTTTCTCCCCGCCCCTGAACTATTGAGAATTCTCAATTCTCACTAAAGCCAATGAGACCAGCAGGTACTCACTTTTTAGAGTCGGGCCCTGTGCTTCTCTCTCTGGGTGTCACGGGGTGTTTTCAAATGTGACAGTGGCGTGGTTTAACCTGCTTTAGCGTGGTTTAAACCGGTTGCCATTGTCATATCAAAAGGCTCTCGCCTGAAGTTGCCCTGGGCTGGCTCCCGACCATGGTGGGGTTATCCCAGGCTGTCACTTTTGAAAACTGCTGAGTCACAGTCTGGGCTAGCTGCTGTCATAGTTGGGATCTGGCCACTGGACCCGGAGTAAAGCGGGCTTTCACGTCTGAAATTCCGTTTTACTTGGAAGCAGTCCAGAGAGGCGGGGAGCCGCCATGGCTGCCTGTCAACTGGGGGGCGGGGCAGGTTGCTGCATGCAGTGTGAGGGCGGGGCCAGGGAGGCGCACATCAGTGTGTCTCCCTGCCCCCTCCCCACCCAGGCTGTTGTCATGGTTGTTTGGTGGCCAGCCTGGACCCTGACTGGAGTAACGGTGCCCCTCCCCCAAGGTACGTCTGGGACACAAATTGTGCGTATGGCACATGTAATTCACGTGTACGCCTATTTTAAAAATATTTTAATTACATTTATATCCTGCCTTTTCCCAAAGGTTCAGGGTGGCTTACAATTTTTAAAAATAAAATACAGTATAAAAACATTTAAAATACAATCCCCTCCAAAACCCAACCCTATCCCCAAGCCCATCCTCCCCCTTAGAATCAACCCCCCCCCAAAAAAAATATTCAGTCCCCCCTGCCAAAAGCCAGATGAAACAAAATGGTCTTACATTGCCTCCAGAAGGTCACCAGGCTTGAACACAGGCGGACCCCCTGAGGAAGGGAGTTACATAACAAAGGTGCGACAGCTGAGAACACCCACCTCCTAGTGGAGACCTGGCAAAAAACTCGAGTCTCCAGGAAGGTGCCCCCAGCTGATCACAGAGGCAGCGACGGGACACAGGGAGCCAGGCCGTTTAAGGTTTTAAAGATCATCACCAGCACCTTGAATTGGGTCCGGAGGACTATCAGCAGCTAGTGCAGAGAATGGAGCACTGGTGTAACGTGCTCGCAACAACACATCCCTGTAAGAAGGCAAGCCGCCGTATTCTGCACCAGTTGCAGCCTCCGAACCATCACTAAGGGCAGCCCCACATAGAGTACATTACAGTAGTCTAGCCTTGAGGTGATGAAAGCATGGATGACAGTGGCCAAATCCCAGTCTGAAAGAAAAGGCCGCAGCCTCCTCATCAGATGGAGTTGGTGAAAAGCACTCCTGGCCACCGTCGCAACTTGGCAATCCAGGCACAGCAAAGGATCCAGAAGAACTCCAAGGCTGCAAACCCAATCAACCACAGGAGACTGGACCCCATCAATAAGAGACCCAGTCCCCGTCAGGGCACAAGACCAGCCAACCACCATCACTTCAGTCTTGTCAGGATTCAGCTTCAGTCGACTCGCCCTCATCTAGTCCCCCAATGCAGCCAAGCAACGGGTAAGCACTGAGACTGCCAGACCTGGGTTGGATGAAAGTAGAGGTAGAGCTGGGTGTCATCAGCATACTGATTGCACTGCACCCCAAACCTCCAAATGACCTTGCCCAGCGGCTGCGGATACATGTTAAACGAGGGCGGATAGAATGGAACCCTGCGGGACCCTACAAAAGAGATTTATTTAATTTATTTATTTATTTAGTATAATGTTTTCTAGCCTGCTTCCCCTTCCTAAAGGCAGCTCGAAGTGGCGAACATAAATTATAAATATAATTTATAATCACAATTTATAATATAATATAAAACATATAATAAAATATCAGTTAAAACAATTCATAAAAGGAAGAACAAATACCCGGCCCCAAACTCCACCCCATCACTCATCTTCCCTGCCAAATGCCTGGCGGAACAGCCAGGTCTTACAACTTTTTCAGAAGGAGGGGAAATCCACAACTGTGGTGCAGGCACCGAGAATGCACTTCCATGTGTGGCTGCCCGGAAAACCCGGGGGACCTCGAGCAGGGCACCCCGGATGACCTCTGACCTCAGGGGCCGATCCAGGACATGGGGAGTAAGGTGGTCCTGCAGATAGGCAGGGCCAGGTCGTTTAGGGCTTTATAGGCCAAAACCAACACCTTGAATTGGGCCTGGAAAACTACTGGCACCCAATGCAGAGAATGGCGCACTGGTGTAATATGCTCTTGGCAGCTCAGTGCCACCAGGAGGCCGGCGGCTGCATTCTGCACTAGCTGCAGTTTCTGAGCTGTCACCCTGGGTAGCCCCACGTAGAGTGCATTACAGTAGTCCAATTTAGAGGTGATGAAAACATGGATGACGGTGGCCAGGTTGGAGTCTGAACCATATGGCTGAAGCCGTCGCACCAGATGTAATTGGCGGAAAGCACTACTCGCCACAGACTCCACATGGGCATCAAGGCGGAGCTGTGCATCGAAGAGCACCCCCAGACTCCATACCTGGGAGACCAATGGAGGGCAGACCCCATCCATAATGGGGACCACCATCTCCATCGCCTTACCCACCAGCATCACCTCCGTCTTGTCAGGATACAGTCTCACTCGGTTAACCCTCATCCAGTCCCTCACAGCTGTCAGACACTGAGTAAGCACCAAGACTGCCGGGCCTGGGTCAGTTGAAAAAGAGAGGTACAGCTGGGTGTCATCAGCATATTGATGACACTGCACGCCAGACCCCCTAATCACCTCGCTGAGCAGCTGAATGTACACGTTGAACAGGAGAGGGGACAAAACGGAACCCTGCAGGACTCCACACTAGAGGTCATGGTATGATGAAAAGTAATCCCCAAACACCACTCGCTGCGTTCTTCCGTTCAGGAAAGAGCGGAACCATTCAAGAACAGTCCCGCCCACCCCTGCACAATCCTGCAGGCGCGTCACCAACATCTCATGATCAACGGTATCAAATGCAGCTGAGAGATCTAATAAAATCAACAGAGTCAAGAGTACCCCAGTCCAGTTCAGGGCGCAGGTCATCTACCAAAGCCACAAGCGCAGTCTCAGTGCTGTACCCTGGATGAAATCCAGACTGAGAGGGATCAAGAAAACCAGTGAGGTCAAGCTGCCCCTGCAGCTGCTGAGCCACTACCCATTCAATAACCTTTCCTAAAAAGGGATGGTTAGAGACAGGCCAATAACTGGCAGGGGACTCAGTGTCAAGCGATGGTTTCTTGAGCAGAGGCTGCATCACTGCCTCTTTGAGGCAGCCCGGCACTCTGCCCTCCTGAAGGAAGGCATTGACCATCCCATCCAGCAATGACCCCATCATCTCCCGGCAAGATTTAACTAGCCAGGATGGGCAAGGATCTAATTCCTAAGAAGTGGCTCTGACCGCCCCTAAAACGTCCACCGCATCGGCGGATGTCACCGACTGAAATTGATCCCATAAAGCTGGACAAGGTGAGGCTTCCATAACCTCCAGTTCCCCTCACGTAATAAGTGCAGCGTCGAAGTCATGGTAAATGCGAGTGATTTTATCCACAAAATAATCCACAAACATGTCACAGTGAGCAGTAGATGACTCCACCCCAAGGTGGAGGGAGGCCGGACTGACCAGCCCCCGCACCACCCGGAAAAGCTCCGCTGGACGGGATTTTGCGGACGCTATGAGGACAGCAAAAAAAAAACTTCTTTGCTGCCCACATGGCCACGTCAAAGGTCCGTAAACTGGCTCTATGACGCAATCTGTCAGCTTCAGCATGAATACGATGCCATCATTGCTCCAACCACCGCCCTTCTCTCTTCAGCACCTGCAGTTCCTCAGAAAACCAAGGAGGACTGCGGAGCTATCGCCTGGGTAGTGGGCGCCTAGGAGCTGTCCGATCGATGGCCTCCGTCATCAAGGTGTTCCATAAGACAACGAGGTCATTGATGAGACGGTCATCAAGGTCAGAGGGTATCTCACCCAGAGCAGTGAGGAACCGCTCTGGTTCCATCAACCTCCGGGGGTGAACCATCCAAATCGTTTTTGCACCTTTCCGGGAGCAGACATGCGCCAGGAGTGGGGCCTGCAGGAGGTAATGATCCGTCCGTGACAAGGGTACAGCTGACATCTCCACCACTAACGGAGCACCTGCCTCAAGGCTGGTGCAAAACACAAGGTCTAAGGTATGTTCCCTCCCTGATGCGTCGGGTCAATAACCAACTGGGACAGGTCCATGGTTGCCATGGCGGCCATGAATTCATGCTCTGCTCCTCCAAGATCAGCGTCAGCGTGACTGTTGAAGCCCCCCAAGTCAAATTGTAAGCCACCCTGAGCTGCCTGTGGCAGGAGGGGTGGGGTAGCAAAATTCTAAAAATAAAAAATAAATACTGTCTTTGGGGACCGCAACACCACACCTGACACCATCTCCGCTAGAGCATGCAGGGAGGCTGCTGTACAGGCAGGTGCATGGTATACAAGCAGCACCCCCAAATTGTCACCTGCCAAATCGAACACAAGGTGGAGACCCTCAATACCCATTAGGGATTGCACCGGATCCCTCCTCACAGACCATCCCTCCTTAAAAATCATGGCTACACCGCCCTCCCGTCCCTCCGACCGTGACTGATGCTGCACGGAATACCCAGCCAGGACAAGATCAGCCAGAATAGACCCCGATTCATTGTGCAGCCAGGTTTCTGTGATACATACGAGATCGGCAGCAGAGTCCAGGATTACTTCCTGTACTGTTGTTGCCTTATTTAACCACTGATCTCGCATTTAGCCACACCAGCACTGGGTCGGGGGCCCTCTGACCAAGAACTACCTGCCCTTCTGCCTGGGGGGTAGTGAGTGGGACAAGCAACAAGCACCTGCCCTGCCTCACCAATCTCACCTCCCCCTATTTAGGACCATATCTCCCCTGTCCTATCACGACCCCTATGGCCATGCCCCCCCCCCCGGTCCGACCCACCCAGCCCCTCCTTGGCTGTCCCACCCTGGCAGCAGGGGAGATCCTCCCCCATACAACTTCCCAACCCCCCCTACCTAACCCAATCACTCCCCATCCCTCCTAACATCCCACCCACCATCCCAAACATAAAACCCCTTACCCTCCAATTTCCCACATAGACCCCCTCTCCCAAAATACCTTCCACACAATAAAATCCCCTAAAATCTTCCCAAGAATAACCATGCCTCCTAAAACCTATTAAACCTCCAAACTCTTACCCCAGCGCCCCCCCCCCCCCCCCCCCCCTAAGGGCTACGTCGGCATGCACCTACGGCGCTGCTGGTACGCACGCTGCTCTTCAGCTCCTGTCGGGCCAGCTGCTGCTGGTAGAAACCCCTGCCCCCCCCAACATCCCAAGGAGATGATGAGCAATCGCCCCAAACCACCCACTGAGATCTTCCAACCAGGAATGAGCAGAACCACTCAAGAGCAGTCCCGCCCACTCCAGCCAGGTCCCGCAGTCGAGTCAACACCTCATGATCAATGGTAGCAAAAGCTGCTGAAAGATCTAATAAAATCAATAAGGTAGAATGTTGATGTGCATTCTGTGTGTGTGCACAACTCACATATACCCCACATATAGCCCTACTATGGGAACTATGGTGCATGCACAAACTGCATGTGCAGGTCTGCGCACGTGCTCACGCATAAGCTGTTTATGCAGGGGTTTGGGATCACTCCCGCTGTCTGCCTCTCAGGAGACCTTCAGCACCTTGTAGAAATGAGCCTTTGCTTAGGTAGTTTGATACAGAGATTTTTATTCTGAAGAGCTAACTAAAATGGACATTTCTGAATCAATTTTAAAATTCACAGGAGATTTAAAACAAAGACTGGACAGTAAGCTGATAATGATAAATGTAACAGGAAAATTATTTAGGCATTGTTGAAGCCATGTATTCTGGAAAAGCACCACGGATCTCAATTGCAGTACTCTGGAAGTAAATGCTTTCAGCACTGTATCCACAGTTAATAATACAGTATTACAGATAGATTGCCAAATTGTAAGTATGTTAGGCTCTCTGTACATATTCTGAAAGCTGCATAGTCAGTCACTGGCAAATGCCTACCAGATTATACTGCATGTTTATTTTTCTAGTATGGGTCTCTGACTGAATTTTTTGACATTGCATTCCCAAACAAAGCTGTCTGCTGAGATGCATGAATGGCTTTGTTTACAGCTGTGGGACCTAAAATAAGTGCAGTGTCATTTTTTAAAAACAATAGTGCTGAGGGGGGTTGCATTTAAATTATTATTTACCAAGTGCTACCTGTGTGCTCAGGGCTGTTCAAGTTGCACTGACAAAGACACTCCCCAGGTGATCTGGGGATGAAGTCAAGCTGCTAAGTTAGTTGTCAGTGTCACTGTGGTGTTTTAGCTCAGTGCATGCAAAAGAATTGTTTAGTTTTTCAGAAATAACTATGGGAAACGTCGTTGCTCCATAGTCTCAGAAATCACTCCTGTGAACAATGATTGCCTGACTTTCTGTTTTCCTTTATTCCTCCCTAGGGAAGGCTGCTTCTCACCAATCAGTCCAGAGGCCTGTCCCCTGGTGCAGTCCTTTCTCTGCCACAGCAGAGCTTTTCTACTTGACGGCCATGTGCAGCTGAAGATGGGTCTGCAGACCCAGGAACGGCACCTTTTCCTTTTTACGGATATCCTTGTTGTCGCTAAGTCCAAGTAAGTATAATGCTTAAGAGCACCCTTCCTCTGCAGAGCAGAACATGAGGGATGCTCTTGCAGTAGTAAATGTATCTGAGACTGCATTAAAGCTGTGTGTTGTATCAATGCAAGCGTAACAGGGTGGCCCTCGGGTGGATGAGTCGCTGAAGGACTAGGCCCCCTACATCATCTGCTGCCACACAAAACACTCCCAGGCTAGGTTCCTTCACCATTGTGCTGGCTTACTTAGTGTTTCCTTGTGCATACTGTCCCTCAAGGCAACTGGCACTGCAGACCCCTGCACATAAAGAATATAACACAAACAGTAACAAAAGTAAGTTGCCTTTTCCTCCAACCCTCTTTTCTCTGTGAGGTGCTCCCCAACATCCTCCCAGGTTTTCCCCTTTTCCTTCCAACTCCTTCCCTTCTTGGAGACTTCCTGAGCATAAATAACTCAAGTAGGGCTCATCAGCTAACCCTTAGCTGCAGCATTTAGTGACCGGATCGTGGCCAGCTATGGAGCTAATCCTTCCAGGACTCATCCTGGTCAGCATCCTGCCACAGCGAGTTTGGCATCTTTTGAGAATTCCACCTATAATCCAGGCATCCAGACCTCATGCCACATGAATAAGAGAGGTAATAAATTAGACTTGTATGGCTGTTTATTTTTAAAAATACTGTCTGAAGTTGGAACTGAAAGTATTGTCTAGTGGTTAGAGCAGCAGCAGCACTGGCCGTTGCTGGCTGTGCAAGCAATGAATAAAGTAAACATCTTGCACACCAGCTCACCCATTTGCCAAATGCATCTAATAGTATTACCTATGCAGCAAGGTTTACCTAGTGCGTGTGAATTGCTTTGATGTCCTCAGAGGAGCAGCTCTATAGAGGTGCAAAGAGTTATTGTTAAAGCATGACAGTGTGTGTTTTACTGTACCAGAAACTCTATTTGGAAGATACTTCAAAATAAAAAGGTGATAACATTGAGGAGCCTGGCTAGCCATTCATGTGTAATCAGGCTTGTTGCTGAGCTCAGAGTACTCACTCTACCATTCACAATTAAATCAAATTTACAAGCTGTCTAGCATGCCAGCCTTATGCAGCATTTGTGGGTCAAGGCAAACCTTGCGGCTGCTTTCATTTGCTATTATGAGTGAAGGGAAAACGGAGAGAAAAGGCCTGACACAGCTTCAACCTCTGTAAGACACAGTTCTTACTGGAGCAGGGTTTGAACGTGAATCTTGCATTTGTTGCAATCCGTCCTTCCCCTTGAATGTCTATTACAGAGCCTGCTGGGAACAACCAGTACAAATTTGTGCTTTCTGGAGAAATCTGAGCCACGTGTTTGACTCTCATACAGTAAGCGTAAAACCTCACTTGAATTCTAACATAATGGCAAGCATTTTTTTTTAAAGGAACTATCCAGGATGATTGAGAAAGATTAGCTAGCTGCCTGCAGCCAAAGATTTGTATTGGTATTTTTAAGCAGCATGTGAAACTTTAAAAATTTGTAATAGGTAGGGGAAAACAACAATGAATGGCCAAACGCCACAAAGATACATAATAGATCTGGTGACTCGGTATAATCTTTCCTTTCCCTCATGGCAGCAAAAATAATTCCAAACAATCTGCTTGCATAAAACAGCTGGAATGATCCTGAACATTCTGGGATATCACAATAGCTCCATCAATCACTACATTTTGGTCTTACAGTCAGGCAGTTTCTGTTACTATTGCACACATTGTGCAGTAACTTATTACATGTTTGATTCCATTGATTTCAGTGGGACTAATAGCATAGTATGATATTAGTGTGTGTTAGCAGAATACATACTTGCTAGCAAGGAAGAGTACCCAAGTTTGTTGTATTTGATTTAATGTGGTGAGAGTTCTAAAATGTAGAAGGAAAATGAAATAGTGTGCATTTTTCCATATGTGATTTAACAATTTAAAGTTAAGGGGTGAAGCAGCTGTTCTTGAATAAACAAGGTTTGTTTGTTTGTTTATATTTCTTTCCTGCCCATTCCCTTGGGACTCAAGATGGGGTACAATGCACAGAAACATAATAAACCCAGATATTAAAATACCCCCATAAAAACAGATAAAATCCCCTAACCCACAATACCCCAACCCTACCCCTCCTGCCAAACACCTGGCCAAACAGAAATGTTTTGCATTGTCTCTGGAAGATGAGCAGACTTGGACTTAGATGAACCTTCAAGGGGAGGGAGTTCCATAATTGTGGGGCAGCCACCAAGAGCGCCTCTCTTTGTGCTCTTGTTTTAGAAACTTGGTGGGCAGATATTATCTGCAAGAGGGTGCTCCCGGCTGACCTTAGAGGCCTCAATGAAAAATGAGTAAGAGGGCAGTCTTTCAGATACTTGGGCCCAAGCCATTTAGGGCTTTATAGATCAGACCCAGCACCTTAAATTGTGCCCAGAAAGCTACTGGCAGCCCGTACAGACTCCGGAGCACCAGTATAGTGTGGTCCCAATGACCCACCCCCAACAGAAGTTGCGTCGCTGCGTTCTGCACCAATTGCAGCGTCTGAACAGTCACCAAGGGCAGCCCCATGAAGAAAAAGAGAAAGAAAGAAAAAGAGAGAGAAAGTTGAGTGTAATCAGCATACTGATGGCACTTCACTCCAAACCTCCATATGATCTTGCATAGTGCCTTCAGATACACATTGAACAGGAGGGAAGACAAGATGGAACCCTGTGGGACCCGACAGGGGAGTTTCCAAGGGTATGAAGAGCCACCACCCATCACTGCCCTCTGAGACCTTCCCGACAGGAATGAACAGAACCTCTCGACCAGTTCTGCAAACCCCTACCAGGTCACGCAGCCATGTCAGCAACACCCCATGATCATTGTATCAAAAACTTCCGAAAGATCTAACAAAAGCAACATGGCACAATTGCCCTTGTCAATTTCCAAGCGGAGACCATCAATCAAGGTTCACAATCACAGTCTCAGTGTCATGCCCAGGACAAAATCCTGACGGACATGGGTCCAGGAATCCAGTAGCATTGAGATGTGCCTGAAGCTGCAAGGTGACCATCTGCTCAATAATTTTCCCTAAAAAAGGGAGATTAGAGACGGGGTGATAGCTGGCAGGGTTGTCAACTTCAAGAGATGGTTTTTTGAGCAGGAGCCAGACAACAGCAGTTTTGAGACTGTCTGGCACCCTGCCTTCTCAAAGGGAGGCATTAACCTACCAATGGGACCAGCAATGGTCCCATTGTCGCCCGGCTAGCTTTTACCAGCCAGGACAGGCAAGGATCTAATTCACAACTAGTTGCCCACATTGCTCCAAGCACACCCTCTGCATCAATGGATTACACCAACTGAAACTGATCCAAGTAAACTGGACAAGACTGAACCTTCCCAACCTCAGACTCTGTCTCTGCACCCATATTAGCAGTTCCCAAGTCAAGCCAAATATGAGTAACTTTATCTGCAAAGTAGGTAGTGAATTCGTCACAGTGGACACGTAGTGATTCTCACTCCAAGGGTAGACAGACAGGGTTCAGTAGGCCAGTCACCACCTGGAAAAGCTCTGCTGGACAACGCTTTGCAGATGCTATGGTGGCAGAGAAGAAAGCTTTCTTTGCTGCTGCCACAGCCACGAAATAGTCTTTAAAAAATGGTCTGTGCCACAGTCGGTTGACTTTGGCACTTGTGCTCCAACTGCCTACTCTATGGATAATTAGTACTGGTTTATTACATGGTGAGAGCAGAGGTACCATAATTATTTACTACACTTAGTACTGTTAAGAAAAAACAGGGTGTATCAAGTACCATTACATGTTGGTCAGTCTTGACCACAAATTTCAGTTTAATGGCAACCTGACTTAGGACTGGAGAATCATATCCTCATTTGGGCAGAAATGAGGATCCCTTTGAAATCAAACTCACCTACAAAATTCTAATCCCATTCAGTTGCCATTAGTCTCTAATATTCTTTATTAAGTAGTTTTCAAATTCTTGAGGACACCACAACAAGAGTCGATAGCTTAAGGGCCTGCTCTTTCACTGAATAGGATCCCACGCCAGCCGTCACTATTGCTCATGGAGGAGGATGTGATATCTATTAAGAATCCTCTTTTAGGATGACCCATTTTTATCCAAGTCCCAGGTAGTAATCCACTTATCAGGTGAGCAACTCCACAGCAATCATTTTCATGCTGACAGTGCTTTACAGAGCAAAAATCTAACTTAGTAGAGGCAAAAGAACTTGGAGATCCACCCAAGATTTCCTTTCAACTGCTTCTACCACTGACAGAGTGAAATATGAAACCCTTCAGTTTAGTCCAAAGTCGTGCTGTATCTTTCAACACATCAAGGTAAATCCTCTTGTTCTGATGCCTTCAAATAGGAATTACCCTGTGTTTATGTTGCTGTAGAGAGGTTCCTCCTCTATTGGCCCTTATGGAAGGTGAATGTGTAAGAATAGGGTGAAGCTAATACACCAGCCAGCTGAATGAAGGATCCTTGATCACCAAACTGACATCTGAACATGTCTGACACATTTTGTTTCTTTTCACTGGTTAGGCTATCTTACCTGCCTGTTTAGATTTGCCAGCAGCTACAACCAAAAGGTTTAATAAGCTTCTATTTTTCTATCTGCCTGTTGTTTCACAAAGATTTATAGGTGTTGAGCAAAAGAGACGTACAAGAAACAAAAAATCCCCTCCCATTGATGGATCCTACATTTTCCTCTAAGTAGCTGGACTTTGGAAATCCTACTGCAGCAATCTTCCAGTGGGCCCATTAGTGTTTGTGTCAGGGGCTCTTATTAAGGAGATTAAGAGATTTAACAAGAAGGTTATCTTCCATCTGGTAATGGCAGCAATGTATCCGAATGCCACTCACCAGCAAGTAAAGAGGCTCAGATTTACATTGTGGTGTTACTGTACCAGCACCTTTGCACAGGACCAATCCTGCTCCATTGAAGTGAATAGTTTTCCTGTTTGCTTCCATGGGAACAGGACTACAGTTGCACTTTAGAAGCCTCATTTACACAGGAGAATGAGAACTCTTGTATTTTAGGCTCTAGGTCAGTTTTTTGGCTGAAAAACAAAATTTCTCCTTAGGCCAATCATTTTCTTCCTTCTGCCATTGTTTGATAAGCCTGTAGTAAGATGCTTAGGCCATGATCCACAGTGGACTTCAATGGAGCTGTTCTGGAGTAAGTGGTTTGTAGATCACAGCTGTAAAACTGTGCATAAGTGATTGGCTTGGTTTTCAGAAGTGCAAGCTGAGTGTTCAGGGCCAAAGGTGGAGTGGCTGTTTTCTGGCTCCATTAACTTTAACAGGAGCTCCTAAGGGTTCAGGTTTCCTGTGGAGAGATGACTTCCAGACAGGACCTTCCCATACGTGCATTCACCCTTAATAACTTGTAAGGTTCTGTTCCTCTGGTCCTTGTAGACAAGTAGAGAAAGTGATTTCCACAGGCTAGCCCCCCCGCCCCCCATTGAAAGTGCCCCATCTCCAAACTCACAAGCCAGTTTCAGCAAAATTTGGCAGTGGCAGGGGGCCAGAAGGTAAGGGACCCATATCTTCATATTGATGGGTGTGCCAGGAGGGAAAACGTGGTCAAAATATATCCAGTTGACTTACATTGAGTATTATCCACACCTGGGGCACAGTCCTCTGTCATTCAATTTAATGGGAGCTGAGCCATTGACTTCTTTGGAGAGAGGATTGTGTCCAGTAAAGTCAATGGGAGTTTTCTACCGACTTCAATGGGTTTGGGATTGCAGCCAGTTTCATTAGTTGAAAATAGTGACTAATAACATGATGCTCTGGCTGCTTACCACCAGTCTCAGTAACCACCCCTTTAAAAGGGAACACTTACAAAAAATACATGTTGCAGGTCTGCATTGATTCCAGTGTAGCCCTGCACCATGTATTTTTCATATGTCTTTTTTTTTTTTTAAGGGGTGGGTATGGCCACCCTACCTTAAAGAGATTCATGCTGTTGTTAAGGGACTGGCAGAATAAGATTGCACCCGAACTCATGTAGACTGTGAGCAATCTACACAAAGGATTATAGCAATATAGTCCGCAAGTATGTATTTCTGTAGCACCCTACATAGGGTTACCATATCTCCCCTTTAAAAAAGGACACTTATGAATAATACATGGTGCAGGGCTACATTGGTTCCGGTGCAGCCCCAGAACATGTATTTTTCATAAGCATCCTCTTTTAAACAGGACAAGCCCCCATGCTTGAATTTTTGGAAATCAGATAATTACGTGACACGAAATACATGTTGACAGAGGTTGCATCTAACTACTAATACAGGAAAAAATGGAAGCAGGTTCAACAAAATGTCAAAGAATTTGCATCCAGAATAAATCTATTTCATCAGATTGTTTTCCTCACCTTGTATCAGCCCTGCTTTTTATATGTTGTTCTTTTTTAAACAGCACGTTCCACGGTCAATTTATGTATAATTACTACAATGTTTTTGACAGTAACTCTTAACTGAGATGTCAAATTATATCCACATCAGGTTGAGGAAATTGAAGTGGGCTGCTGTAATTTAAGCCTCTCTTTTACAGTTTTACAAAATATTACAATTCTAACGGGTGCGATTGACAGTAGATTAGGAAGCTTTGTGGTAAAATAAAGAGCAATGTAAGAGTCAGATGTATGACCT
Source organism: Sphenodon punctatus (assembly GCA_003113815.1). Classification (NCBI taxonomy): domain Eukaryota; kingdom Metazoa; phylum Chordata; class Lepidosauria; order Sphenodontia; family Sphenodontidae; genus Sphenodon; species Sphenodon punctatus. The sequence continues at coordinate 1,647,031 of QEPC01007621.1, forward strand.
TGCAGCATTTTACAAAGCTGCAGAGAGTTCCTGCACTGCAGCTTCTTTATGCCAGTGAATGTAGGGATCTGCATGGAGAGTTGTTTTTACATACAGCTGTGGGTATTTGGATGGGTGCCAGGTCATCTGTGGCCCAGTATTGAGTCGCAGCTGTTAATGGAATGTCAAATAAAAACCTTGGAAAAATAAGAGCAGTGTGAATCTAGCACAGCCCTCCTAAACCCCTGGGGTTCAGGGCCAGCACATTTCAGACCTAAATACTTGAATCTGGCCTCGATTACATAAATGCCTTGTAAAGGAGACTAATCCTAAAGAAGGTATATCAGATCCCCCACAGCTCTAAGAAGCTGCTTAAATAGTGCATTCATTTATAGCCCACTAATCACTACAATGTCTAGGTACTCTCCACATCCACTTTCATGGAGATGAGACACTCTTACTTATTTCTTAGATTGGAAAGTTTGGAGATGGGGCATTTTCAGTGGGGGGTCGGTGGGGCTAGCCTGCAGAAATCACTTTCTCTACTGGTCTACAAGGGCCAGAGGAACAGAACCTTTCCCCTCTTCTGGGGCATTATGAAAATTAGTTCAAGCTCCGAGAACTGGATAGGTGATAGAGGCAGGGGTGTTTAAGGGGTGCACTCAGGAAACAGAGTGGCCAGATTATGGACCTGTCCCCTATCCTTGTGTGCATGCCCTCATCTCTGCTCCTTTCCTCTGAGGCAATAGAGACAAAGTAGTGCAATGATATATTTTATTGGACCAACTACAGTTGGTGGAAGTATGCAAGCTTTCCGACCTCACAGGACTCTGAAGTCCTGAAGGACCTTGTGAGGTCCGAATACTTGCATACCTCCACCAACTGTAGTTGGTCCAGTAAAAGATATCACTGTACTACTTTGTCTCTATTGGGGCTGATCCCAAACCCCCTGGATCCTGCACGCAGCAGAAACTGCATGCACTACCATTGCCGGCACATAGTGCCACGCGGAAACTGCGCACATGCATACGCACGTGGGGAATCCAGGGGGCTTGGGAGTGACCCCAGCACCTATATTTGGGACCAACACAGCAACCTTACTTTGTCTACACTCCTTTTCCGTAAGCTCACACTTTCAGTGCTTGATGGTAGGAACTGGATCCATACACCAGATCCAGGAAGGAATTGGAAAGAGGTCAAATAAAAAACTGTGGACCCAATTTATTTATTTATTTATTCCATTTTTACCCCACCCCTCTCACAAAAGCCAGAGGTTCCCCACCCCTGTTAACTCAGACCTTTGCCTGAGGGGCAATGGTGATGGCAACGCTGGCTTGTAGTAAAAATGTAGGGTTAGTTCGTCGACTGACATCAGCCTACTTTGTATGGATTTGCACATAGTGCAGGTACCACCACAACCCCGACAGTGAGCAGGCAGCTTCTTTCAAATGAACATTTTGTGAAAGAACAAGGAGCAAAGATAACCTTTGAGTACTTGCTATCTTTACAGAAAAAAACATGAGCTCAACTCTTTTAATGCTGCTGTGAGTAGATTCCCTCCTGCCAGTGGTACTCATTGTAGAACAGGGAGAGGACTCTGTAGTGAATACAAAGGTACGTATTTATTTTGGCTGTTGGACACCAGCATATCTTTTAGTTCTCCCAGGGGATCACAGAGCAACACAGCCTGTTCTATCCTTTGTTACCACAGAGTCTCCTAATCATTGTCTTTGGCTGAACCATCATGCAAGAGAATCCAGGCTACATTACAGTGCCCTCGTGGTGTTAAATTCTCTGGCAATCTTGGAGGTTCACACAGCTGGCTGGATGGTGCAGAATGAAGGGAGCTATTCCAGAAAGGGTGGGGACAAAGCAAAGTCTATATAGATCTAGTGATGGTCCATTTGGGAGCGTAACTCAATTGTGTTTATTTATAAGCGCACACAAGCCCACTGAAAATCTTAAATTTCTCTAAGTGGATATCTTCTTTTCTGTTAACTCTTGCAGCGTGGGTGATCTTAAGGGAGATGGACCTCCATCATGTTTTACAATCTTGGCAGTCTCAATGTTCAGACATGTAATAGGTGGGGTTTCTGCCTACAGGTCGCAGTCTCATTTCAAACTGAAGAGCCAAGTGCATCTTTGTGACATGTGGACAGCATCTTGCATGGAAGAGGTCTGTGAAGGCAGCACTCACCCAGAAAGGTCCTTTGTTTTAGGATGGCCCACCACCAACTGTGTGGCTAGTTTCAGGTAGGATTTGAAATGCATGTTGTTTGCTGTATCAGTGGATTTGTGCAACAGAGTAATGTAATGGAAATGACTTGGGCTATACGGTGAGATTTGGACTGGGAACCAAGATGTTTCTTCTGGGAGCAAGAGTGATACCCTGGCTCTTGCATGACACACCAAGTATTGAACCTGGGCTTCTGGATCTCAAGTCTCTATTGCAGGAAAAGGTGGGGAACCCTTTTGCTCTCAGGGGCCACTCTGAAAATAACTACAAGCCCAAGAGGCACACAGATGTGGGGGGCGCTCGGGTAGAGGAAAGTCCAAATCATGCCTCTGTACCATGAATCGGTCTCTAGCCTTGTGTGCATGCCCTCGTCTCTGCTTCCTTGCCCTAAGCTCAGGCTTTCAGTGCTTGGACAGGAATTGGATCCAGGGGCCAAATTCAGAAACAGGAAAAAGGGCAAATGAAAACTAGCTGTGGGCCATCTTTGGCACCTGGGCCTGACCTTCCCCACCAAGGATCTACTGTGTAAGGTATAATGACCAGAGTCTCTGGCAGGTAGCAAATTCCTTAGCTTCTATGTGCTCTCACAACTCCACTAGAGGAAGGCAGTTCAGGACTTTTAGCCCAAACCTTTCATGGGTTACCCACTTTTAGGAAGCTCATCTTGAGCATCTGATGTCCACGCACAATTCCAATCCCAGATGGCAACCTGGTTCTTGGCTGAGCCAGTGGGGAAGGATTGAACCAGGGACCTCTAGATCTTAATACATGAGCCACTACCTACATCTCTTGGCACAGACAAGTGCCAGACTCATTAGCCCCTGTGTGACTTCATGCCACCATAAAAATACTCATGATCACAAAAGTACCTGTGAGTTATCCATGTCCCCAGTTAATTTAGCTTCAGTTTCCACACTTCAAAACCATGAGTAAAAACAGTCGTGACTATGGCCCACTCTGGCCTCACCTGCATGTCTGTACAGGTGCCGCCAGATGTTGGTCTGGGATTGCCTCAGACGTGTTGGCGGCTAGCCTGGGCTCTGATCTTGGAAAACCTCTAAGGTCACAGCCCAGGCTAAGGCCCTTCCGGCCAGAGCAAAGCAGACCACAGCGGGCTATCACATCTATTTGGCCTGGCAGACACAGCCCAGGTTGTGGACCGCCATTACCAGCCACTATGGCTGGCTGTCATTGGCAACCGTAGCTGCCCATTATGGCAGGGGGCAGGGTGCTGGGCACAGTGCAGGGGTGGGGTCATCCGGCTGCACGTTAGTGTTTTCCCTGCCCTCCCTGGGCCCCAGACGCGGGTATGTTTGTTCTGAGGCTCAACCTGGTCCGCTTCCACAGTGGCTTCTGGCTCCAGTCTGGGTTGCTGCCAACATGCTGCAGTCATGTGTGGTTTTACCCCATGACACTATCATGGTGTTCACTGAAGTCTAGACATAAGTTGTATTCTAGGATCAAAAAACCTTCGGTTTAAGAGAGGAGTTAAGGCTCTTGCAAATTCACTCTTGCTCTAAAAAGCTTGGAAATTGTAAGTTAAGGCTCCCGCTCTTGTTTTGCTCCCAACCTGCAGAGGAAGAGGATTCCTCTGCAGGTGTCTTGCAGACCAAGGCAAAGAGTGGATGCATGGAACCTAAGTTGTAAGAGAGCACAATATGTGAGACTGTACAATATCTTTACTACTTACATGGTGCACAGTTTAAGGTGGAAACCTTAACTTAGAATTTCCATGTTTTTTGGAACATGAGTGAATTTGTAAGAGCTTTAACTCCAAAGGACTTTTGATCCTAGAATTTCCCTGTTTTTTTGAAATGGGAATACACTAAAAAAAAAATCCCCCCTCAATTCTGAAACACTGGAAAAGGTACAGAGAAGGGCAACAAAAATGATAAAGGGTATGGAACGGCTTCTGTGCAAAGAGAGGCTTGATAGGTTAGGGCTCTTCAGCTTGGAGAAGGCATGACTATGATAGAAGTTCATAAAATCATGAGTAGTGTGGAACGAGTAAATAGGGAGCAGTTATTTACTCTCTCAAAAAGTACTAGTACTAGGAGACATTCCATTAAACTAACTGGCAGCAGATTTAAAACAAATAAAAGAAATTATTTGTTTCACTCAGTGCACAATTAACTTGTAGAATTTGTTGCCAGAGGATGTGTTCAAGGACAGTAGTATAGCTGGGCTTAAAAAGGAATTGGATAAGTTCTTGGAGGGTAGGTCCTTTAACTGCTATTAGCCAAGTAGGTTTGGAGGGACATAAACTCTGACTGTTGGGAGGTGGAATTGAACAGCAGGGACAAATATAAATAATTAACAGACAAATATAAATGATTCCCAAATACCTGAAACAGTTGCTTATAATGAGCAGATTAAGAATAAGAATAAGAATAATACATTTTAGTGTCTATATGCAAATGCTAGAAGTTTAAAGGGTAGAATTAGAGTTTATGGCACTAAATGAAGATCTAGAGATAATAGGCATCTCAGAGACCTGGTGGAATGAGGATAACCAATGGGACACTGTAGTACAGTCCCCACTTTACCATGGGGTGAGTGTATGCAGGATTAGGTCCCAGAAGACTGTCACTCACGGGGTACAACTTCTTAACCAGTTTGTTTCCAGCCCAAAGTTCGAGGCCATGCACCAGCCTCTGACCAGTCTCTTCATAAGCACACCAGTTAATTACATAAAGGTTAACCTAGCCAAACAACAGTTCCAGACTAGCTAACAGCCACTCACTTTCAAGGCTCTTCAAGTCTAACTCAGTTTCAAAGCTTGCTTCCTTCAGGAACCCTCCAGGTAACCTCTTTAGGAGATGTTCACTCCTCACAAGTCAGTAGCAGACTGCCCCTTCCTTCAGGCTGGCCCTGCCTCCAGCTTCCTCTTCCTGTCTGGAAGCTATTTTAGGTCTTCCACATGGCATGTACCATCTTGTGGCTCAGCCCTGCCACACACTGTCATACCAGGGTAAACAATATATTGAAATGATAGAGTAGATCGAGCTGGTGGTGGGGTGGCTCTATATGTTAAAGACAGCACTGAGTCAAGTAGGATTAAAATTTTACAGGAAGAGAACTGTACTCTGGAATCTCTATGGATAGAAATTCCATGCGTAACGGGGAAGTGTATAGCAATGGGGTTATACTATCGTCCCCTTGACCAGGACTGTGAGATTGACTATGAAATGCTAAGAGAGATTAAATAGGCTATTAAAGTCAGAAACATAATCATTATAATGAGTGATTTTACCCCTCTCTCTCACCAAACGCCTGGTGAAACAGCCAGGTCTTACGCTTCTTCCGGAAGGAGGGACGATTAGGGGACAAGCGGACATCCTCTGGGAGAGCATTCCACAGCCTTGGTGCGGCCATGGAGAACGCTCCCCCCCCCCCGCATCGTCGCCACCCGGTGTACCCAGGGGACCTTGAGGAGAGCGCTTCTTGCAGACCACAGGGGACCACAACACTCTCCTCAAGGTCCCCCGGGTACACTGGGTGGTGACGATGGGGGGGGCGTTCTCCGTGGCCGCACCAAGGCTGTGTAATGCTCTCCCAGTGGATGTCCGCTTGTCCCCGGATCTTCCTTCCTTCCGGAAGAAGTGTAAGACCTGGCTGTTTCACCTGGCGTTCAGTGAGGGAGAGGGGTAATGGGTGGGTGTTGGATGTGGGTTTTTATCCTTGACACTGTTGGCTGTTTTAATTGTATATTTTTATTGTTGTATTTTATTTGTTTGTGATTGTCTTGTAAGCTGCCCTGAGCTGCCACGGGCAGGATGAGGCAGGTTACCAAATAGTGTTATTAATTAATTTAAATAAATAAATAAATAAATAAATAAAACATTAATAAGGCAGGCCAAGAGAGAATTTGAAGAGAGATTTGCTAAAGAGACAAAAATTAATAACAACAACTTTTTAAAGTACATCAGAAGCAAGAAACCTGCTAAAGAGTCAGCTGGACCATTAGAGGATGGGCAAAAGGGACACGTAGGGAGGGTAAGGCTATTGCAGAGAAGCTGAATGAATTCTTCGCTTTGGTCTTCACTGCAGAGGATGTTGAGGAGATACCCACACCAGAACTGTTCTTCGTAGGTGATGGATCGGAAGAGCTGTCACAAATCATCATGGTTCTGGAAGGGATTCTAGAGCAAATTTGCAAACTAAATAGTAACAAATCATTGGGAACCAGAGTTCTGAAGGAACTCAAATATGAAATTGCAAACCTACTACAGGTAATTTGTAACCTATTGCTAAAATCTGCCACTGTACCTACAGACGAGAGGGTAGCGAATGTAACACCGATATTTAAAAAGGGCTCCAGAGGTGATCTTGGAAACTACAGATTGGTGAGCCTGATGTCTGTGCTAGACAATATGGACCCTTTTCATGCAGACACTTGAACACTGATAAAATGGGTCTTACATTTTATTATACATGTTGCAGGGCACCCACAGAGCACACCTGCAGCTCTGCAACATGTGTAATAAAATGTAACACCCATTTTATCAGTGTTTGAGTGTCTGTGTGAAAAGGACCATGGTGGAAACAATTATTAAGTACAGAATTACTGGGCATATTGATAAACATGGATTAATGGGGAAGAGTCAACATGGATTTTGCAAAGGGAAGTCATGCCTCACTAATCTACTGGAATTTTTGAGGAAGTAAATAAACATGTGGACAAGGGTGAGCTGGTCAATATAGTGTATCTGGATTTTCAGAAAGCATTTGATAAGGTCCCTCATGAGAGACTCTTGAGGAAATTAAAAAGTCATGGGATAAGAGGCAGTGTCCTATTGTGGATTGGCGCCTGGTTAAAGGGTAGGAAAGAAAGAGTAGAACTAAATGTTCAGTTTTCACAATGTGAAGATGTAAGTACTGGAGTGCCTCAGGGATCTGTACTGGGGCTGGTGTTGTTTAATGTATTCATTAATGATCTAGAAAAGGGAGAAAAGAGTGAGGTGATCATATCTGCAGATGACACAAAGTTATTCAAGTTAGTTAAAACACAAGCCGACTGTGAAGAATTACAGGAGGATCTTGTGAGACTGGGTGACTGGGAATCTTAAGTGGCACATGAAATTTAACGTGGACTAGTGCAAAGTGATACACACATAGGGAAAAATAATCCAATCTATAGTACTCAATGCTAGGTTCTAAATTAGGAGTTACCACTGTGTAAAAGGACCTTGGAGTCACTGTGGACAATAGAACAAAATCCTCAGCTCAGTGTGCAACGGCGGTCAAAAAAGAATTGTAGGAATTATTATTGTAGAAATTATTCATAAGGGGATAGAGAATAAAACTGAAGATAGCATAATGCTTCTCTATGAATTTATGGTGTGGCCGCACCTTGAGTATTGTGTGCAGTTGTGGTCACCCCATCTCAAAAAAGTTATATAGTAGAAATAGAAACGGTACAGAGAAGGGCAACAAAATTGATAAACGGTATGGAACAACTCCCTATGAAGAGAGGCTTGATAGGTTAGGACTCTTTAACTTCAAGAAAAGACAACTGAGAGGGGATATGCTAGAAGTTTATAAAATCAATCCTAACTATATGTACACAATGCTGGGTTCTAAATTAGGAGTCGAGTTACCACTTAGGAAAAGGATCTTGGAGTCATTGTTGACAATACATTGAAATCCTCAACTCAGTGTGTGGCAGCCATCAAAAAAAGCAAACAGAACTTTAGGAATTATTCCTAAAGGAATAGGGAATAAAACTGAAAATATCATAATGCCTCTATATAAATCTATGGTGCAACCACACCTTGAGTATTGTGTGCAGTTCTGATTGCCCCATCTCAAAAAAGTTATAGTAAAAATAGAAAAGGTACAGAGAAGGGCAACAAAAATGATAAAGAGTATGAAACAGCTCCCCTAGGAAGAGAGGCTGGATAGGTTAAGGCTCTTCAGGTTGGAGAAGAGATGACTGAGAGGGGATATGATAGAAGTTTATAAAATCATGAGTGTTGTGGAACAAGTAAATGGTTATTTACCCTCTCAAATAGTACTAGAACTAGGGGACACTCCATGAAACTAACAAGTAGCAGATTTAAAACAAATTTTAAAAGTATTTTTTTCAGTCAACGCACAATTAAGTTGTGGAATTTGTTGCCAGAAGGCATTGGTCTGACCCAGTATGGCACTTCTTATGTTCTGATGGATCACCCTATTGTGACCTGCTGGGTACTTCTACCAAGCGAACAAGATTGGCCACAATCAGAGACAGGATGCTTCATTCACTCAATGGACCATTGGTCTGACCCATTATGCCACTTTTTATGTTCTTATGTTCTAAAGAAGAAACTCTGAATTTTCATGGGAAATTGAGCATATAACCCAGTTCTCCTTTGCCATCAAATTAGGTTGGGGAAACTTAGGGTGAAAACAGACATGACGCTAACCACCCTTTAACCACCCTTGGTGGTTATTTAGGCATGTTTCAGGGCTGCATAGGGCACCAATACAGCCCTACAACATGCATAAATAACCACCAAGGGTGGTTAAAGTGGTTAGCGTCATGTCTGTTTTCACCCTTAGGGGTTAGATCCTATTCTGACTGAAATCAATGATAAAACTTTCATTAACTTGTGTGCTGATAAACTGATCTAAGATTTTGGTACTTGCTTGATTGGTGTTTTTTCAGTTTTTAATATAATGTAACATTTTATTCATATTATACTGTCTATAATTGTATATATTGCTAATTATTTATTTCATGTTTTGGTTCATACCATTTTAATTGTAGCATTACTTTGCTGGTCGTCATCTGGTTTGCATCATTGCTGATTTGCTCTATCATCATCGTTATCATCTTTTTCTTCTCTCTCCCTCTCTCTTTTTGTGTGTGTGTGATAACTGTTGCAGTTCTTCAGAGCAGAAAGAAAAGTGGCTGACGTCCCTGCAAAGGTATTTTGCTTTCCTATTATCCCAAGAGAATCTGAACATACAGAAAAGTATTCGCTCACTTAGACAGTCCTTTGCTGGTGAAGGGTAATTCCCTGTAGTGGATTCTCAAGTATGGATGAGTTAGTCTTGGCTTCTCCAAAATCTAGTAAATGCGGCTTTGCATGGTCAAATCAGCAGGCTGGGAAGAGACTTGGATAAACTGGTTTGTTCCCATTTGGAATAGAACTTTGCCAAGCAAGATTTTAGTTTCTAAAATCAAGGCTCAGGTAGTTCATCTTGTTGTTGTTGATATAATAATATAATTACTGGAAGGAGAATGATAAACAAAACTACCGCAGTACCATTTTTTTTTAAAAGGAGACTATGCTAAAATGAGTACGCTAGTTATAAGCAAACTAAAAGGAGCAGTTGTGAGGATTAAATCTTGTCTGCAAGAGGCATGGAGACTATTTAAAAACACCATTTTGGAAGCCCAGATTAAACGTATTGCACAATACATTTACCTTTTTATTATTGTTTTTATTGGTATTGTAATATAATAATAATTAATAATAAATTAAGAGCTGTATTTATATATCACCAGCAATGTACCCGGCACTTTACAGTAATCATTTACCATCAAAGAGCGGCAAGGAAGGGAAGGGGATCAGAAGGAGAGACATATCTGTGTTACACTTTATCTGACCCTTTAAAGTTCATGGGGTGGAGAGTAGGCAAATGATTCTGATTTGGAATTATTTCTGCTTCCTAGTTATTTTGTCTAATTGCTTGAAATTGTCCAAGTGATGGAGTTGGTTGTTTATAACTGGGGGCACTTTGATGATGGGACGTTTCTCCCGATATTGTCCAAATTTACCCTTTCTTAATTTCATTCCATTCCTCATAATTATATCACCCTGTATCATCCTACAAATCTATTTGTATTTTCATCCTTCATATACTTGCAGGCAGTTTTGGCCCCAAGTAGCCATGACAAGGAATAGTAGTTTCCCCTCCATGAATTGGAGCTGGCTCTCCCCTTTCCACAGTGAAACTCCTGAGAGGATGAAATCCCCTTGAGGAGTCCCTTGAGGAGTTTGTTTATTGACATTTATACCCTGCCCTTCCAGGCTCAGGGCGGCTTACAAAATACAATTTAAAAGACATTAAAATATAATCCCCCCTGTCACGGAGAAACATGGGGTCACACACGTGTAACACGGGACTACATGTTTGGTAAATGTGTGGTGCCAAGGCTTTCACATGTATGTAATGTTACTATACATGTACACTATGTAATGTCAAAGGTTCCACATGTTCGTCATGTTAACTCTGAGAACTGTGAAACTCAAATTAGAACTCTGAGGACGGTAGAACTCAGATTAAAGCTCTGGCACCAGCCTACAGGAAATGCAGGAAATGCAAAGAGATAACAGAAAGTGTATTCAAAACATCTGGCTTGCTAGACAGCCCTGTGGAGATGCAAATTAACTTCCATGTTTACCTGGGTTGACTACGTGCCCTGACCCACGATTCCCCAAGGCGGGAAAACCGAGACAAAAGAAGGCTAAATGCTATATAAAGGGGAGTAAGATACAAAGAGGGGAACTTCTTGCAAAGCTGCTGCGAGAGACATCTGCATACGAAAGGAGCAGCCAGCCTACAGAGGGCTGGGGACAGCATGAACTGAGAGACTGATTCCGCTCTCTAAGCCAAGTCCCCAGCCAGTCACCTTATGGCTGAGAAACCAGAACTTCTGGACTCGCTAGGGTAAGATGAATAACTTAGGAACTCAACCAGTATAAGTTAGGAATGCGTTATATTTACCTTTTATTTCTATTACCACTCTGTTTAACTATCTTGTTTATGTAATCAATAAACTTACTTCTTA
>QEPC01007621.1:1664704-1707799 GCA_003113815.1 Sphenodon punctatus
TTTGATTTCTAGTTACCACTCTGCTTAACTATCTTGTTTATGTAATCAATAAACTTACTTCTTAACTTTTATGAAGAAGTGGAAGGTGTCTAATATTGGAACACAAGTGAGCTACAAGAGCCCCCAAGCTCTTGCGAACCCAGAGAGTAAAGAGTCTGTAAACGGGAAGGATCGAGCCCTTGTGTGACAAAGAAGTTTCATTGTGGCACACTTGACTTAGCCAGTGAGAGAAACTGATTCAAGAGAACTGTGCGCAAGGGAAACTGAATCATTCAAACCCGGTAAAGTGGGGGTGCAGACTCCCAAACCCGTGACACCCCCCCCGGAAACCCAACCTACTCCAACCCTCCCCCCCAACATCCTTTCACCCAATCCCTCTCCATATCCCCACCTTCCAAATGCTTTAACAAAAATAAAAGTTTTACACCACCTCCAAAAGATGCTCAGGCCTGGACTCAGATGGATCTCCAGGGGGTGAGAGTTCCATAACATTGTGGCAGCTACCGATAATGCCCTCCTGTGTGCTCCCATCAAATGAACAAGAGTAACAAGGGGAACCCACAGGAGGGTGCCCCTGAATGACTTACAAGGGCCACAATGGAGCATGGTAGGAAGGATGGTCTTTCGGATAAATGGGTCTCAGGCCATTTAGGGCTTTAAAGGTCCAACCCAGCACCTTGAATTGTGCCCGAAAAGCTATAGGTAGCCAGTGCAGATTCTAGAGCGCTGGTGTAATGTGCTCCTGGTGACCCATCCCTGAAAGGAACTGGACTACCGCATTCTGTACCAGCTGTAGCTTCCGAACAGTTCTCAAGGGCAGCCCCACGCAGAGCACATTGCAGTAATCCAGCCTCGAGGGGATGAAAATGTGGATGACAGTGTCCAACTCCTAGTCAGAAAGAAGAGACTGGAGCCGTCTCACCAGATGAAGTTGATGAAAAGTGCTCTTGGCCACTGCCGCAACCTGATAATCCAGGCACAGCAAGGGGTCCAGAAGCACTCTAAGGCTGCGAACCTGAGTGACCAAAGGTGGCAATAACAGGGAAGGCGTGAGGTTGAAGGTACATGTACTACATATATTAGGGAATTAAGGGAATGAGGAGATAGGGAAGGCCTGATGAAAGAGGTAGGTTTTCTGGAGGTAATTTGAAGGTTGGGAGGGAGGGAGAGGAGCAAGTGTATTCGGGGAGGGAGTTCCATACATTGGCGGGGGGAGGGGGAAGCAGCAAGGGAGAATGGGCGAATACACTTTGAGGCGCAGCAGAGCCATGAGCAAGTGAAGGTGGTAGTGGAGGAGGAGCGGAACTTTTGGATGGGAACATAGCAGGAGACTAGTATAGAGGGATAGGGGTGGGGGCAAGGCCAGGCCATGGATAGCCTTGTAGGTAAAGACAAGAAGCTTTTACTGAACATGTTCGAGAAGAGGAGAGGAGGGACTACACATGTCAAAGCAGCAGGCAAGGTGGATGATCTTGGCTCAGAGTTTTGAATAGATGAGAGTGGGACAAGGTGAGAGCAGGGAAGGCCAGTGAGATGGAGGTTGCAATAGTCAAGGTGAGAGATTACCAGAGCATGGACTAGCGTTTTAGCAGTGGAAACTGTGAGGAAAAGACGGATCTTAGCGATGTTGCACAAAGAGAGAGACCACAGGATTTAGCAACAGATTTGTTTTGAGGTTTAAAGGAGGGGGAGGAGTCAGAAATGAAGCCCAGGCTATGTGCCTGATGTACAGGCTGAATGGTGACCCCAGTGATGGAAATTGAGAAGGAAGAGAGAGAGTAAGGCTTCAGTGGGAAGACTAGGAGTTCAGTTTTGGCCATATTAAGTTTGAGTTGAAGGTGAGACATCTAGGCAGAAATATCACAGAGATTGGCCATTTTTAAATGGGGGGGGTTCTGTATGTGGCAGGTGGAGCGCTAATGCATGGGCCATATGTGGTGGAAGGGTGCAGACGGACACACACACACCTCCATGCATGGAGCAACCCGCCTTTTTGTCAGTTGCTCCGTGCGTGGGAGATGAATGGAGGTGGGTGGAGAAGCGTGGGTTGCAGGAGTGTGTGCCCATGCACCTCCACTTTCAAATGTGACACTCCCACACATGCACAATGGCTGTCCATGCGTGGGAGTGTCTCATTTAAAAATGGCCACAGTTTGTGATACGAGATTTGATAGAGGGATGGAGAGATGAGGTGGAGAGAGAGAGTTGGGTGTCATCAGCAAGAGGTGATATTGGAAGCCGAGTGATTCAATGAGTTTGCCCAGGGTCGGAGTGTAGTAGGAGAAGAGAAGCGGGAAGAAGATAGAGCCTTGGAGAACTCCAACCGAGAGGGGAAGTGATGTGGAGGGGTACAAGCAAGAGATACACTGAAGGAGTGGATAGAGAGGTTGGAAGAGAACAAGTCAAGAACCGAGTTCCGGAAACCAAAGGTGTGGAGTGAGTTGAGAAGAAGCAAATGGTCAACAGTGTCAAAGGCAGCAGAGCGATCAAGCGGAACAAGAATGGATTAGAGGCAACTGGATTTAACTAAGAGATTATTGGTGATTTTAGCGAGAGCAGCCTCAGTGGAGTGGAGAGGACGGAAGCCAGAGTGACGAGGGTCAAGGGAAGAGTTGGTGGAGAGGAAGTCAAGATAGTGGGTGCAGACAACATGCTCCAGGAGCTTAGAGGCAAAGGGAAGGAGAGAGATGGGGCAGTAAATGGAGAGGTCAGAGGGATCGAGGGAGGACTTCTTTAGGAAAGGAGAGAAATTCGCATGTTTGAAAGCAGAGGGAAAGGAGCCAGTAAAGACGATTTTAGTAGAGGTCACAGCCTCTACTACATCAGTGTCTTCCTTACAGTTATTCTTTGTGATCCCTCCATGGAGGAGAGATTCCACATGTTTACAGAAAAAACAATGTAGCCTTAAGTTGTATTCTCTTTGGGGGAAATGTCTCTAGAGCTAGTTGGGAGGGAGGAGGGGAGAGATGATGTGCATCTCTTTCCCTCCCCTTCCCTCCCCCCCACAGTATCTCTTAAGTCCACCCACTTGTCCCCGACCACTCATTCCTTGCTCCTTCTCCAAAATTAGATTTGTGTTCCTCCAGATGGGTACCCTCCAGATGACTGGGGACAAGGACAGGGCAAAGACAACTAAGCCCCTCTTCCTTAGAAGTGAAGAAAAATTCATATGGAAAGGGTTTTCTTCATAACAAAATCTGGCGGTGAGGGAGGTAGTCAAGTCCTTTGTTAGCCGAGAACACTTTTCATTTTGGAGGAGCACCCTGAAACCAAACCACAATGAGGTCAGCGTTCTACTAGAGGAGGGACATCTTCATTCATTACCATATCATTAAACAGACTGAAACTTCTGGATGAATAGAGTTCTAGATTAACTCCTATCTAGAATATTATTTTAGCGACATAAAGACACCATTTCCCTCTAAAATGGGCCTGTCTTAGAGGGTTAAGGGCCCGACACATGAGGGGGGACATACTCTTGACCTGATGTTCTGCACCGGCCTTGAGGCGGGGGATCCGGTGGTGGGGGATGTAATGGTTTTACCCCTGTCATTAACAGATCAGTATCTCCTCCGGGCCAATCTCCTGGCGCATGTCTGGCCCCGGAAAGGTGCAGGATCAATTCGTTGGGTCCGCCCCCGGAGACTTATGGAACCAGAGAGGTTCCGGAATGTTCTAGGGGAAATGCCTCCTGATCTTGATGATCGCTCACTGGATGACCTCATTGCCTTCTGGGACAGCTTGTTGGCTGAGGCTATCGACCGAACAGCTCCCAAGCGTCCGCTTCCAGAAAGCCGACGACGGAGGTCACCGTGGTTTACGGAGGACCTCCACCAAATGAAGCAGGATGGACGGCAGTTGAAGTGATGGTGGCGTCGAACTCGTGCTGAAACTGACTGATAGCAGCATAAAGCCAGTTTAAGAGCGTATGCTGTTGTAATACGGGCAGAAAAGAAAGAGTTCTTTGCTACCCTTACTGCGTCTGCGAAGTCACGTCCAGCTGAGCTTTTCCGGGTGGTGCAGAGGCTGGTCAGTCCGGCCTCTCTCGGTCCAAAACTGGAATTTTCAAGTGCCTGCTGTGACATGTTTGCTGACTTTTTTGCAGATAAAATTGCTCAGAATCACCACGATCTTGATGCTGCATTAATGACAGTGGATGAATCGGACGTACAGGAAGTCCCGCCATGTCTGATTGTGGGATCAGTTTCAGTGGGTGTCGCCCGCTGATGCGGCGGATGTTCTAGGTACAGTCTGGGCCAACTGTTATGAATTAGATCTGTGCCCGTCCTGGCTGGTGAAATCCAGCCAGGAGACATTAGGGCCATTGCTGATGGGGGTGATCGATGCCTCCCTTAGGGAGGGAAGGGTGCCGAGCCGTCTCAAAGAGGCGATGGTACAGCCTCTACTCAAAAAGCCATCTTTGAACGTTGACTCCCTGGCCAGCTATCGGCCAGTCTCTAACCTTCCCTTTTTAGGGAAGTTATTGAACAGCACCTGTTATTGAACAGGTGGTGGCCCGACAGTTACAAGGGCATCTGGACCGCGTCGATTTTCTTGATCCCTCGCAGTCTGGCTTTCGCCCCAGGTTTGGCACGGAGACTGCACTTGTGGCCTTGGTTGATGACCTGCGCCATGAATTAGATCAGGGCAGATCCACAATTTTGATTTTACTGGATCTGTCGGTGGTGTTTGATACCGTTGATCACGAGTTGTTGGTGGCGAGGCTGCGGGACCGGGCCAGGGTGAGGGGAATTGTTCTTGAATGGTTGCACTCATTCCTGGCTGGGAGAACTCAGCAGGTGGTTCTTGGGGAATGTACATCATCTCCCCGGAATCTCATGTGTGGAGTCTCGCAGGGTTCTAGTTTGTCCCCCCTCCTGTTCAACGTGTATATGCAATCTTTGGCTGAGGTCATGAGAGGGTTTGGCATACGATGTCATTAGTACGTCGATGATACACAGCTTTACCTCTCATTTTTGAGTGACTCAGGTCTAGCAGTTTCGGTGCTTACCCGGTGCTTGGCACCTGTGGGGGACTGGATGAGGGCGAGCCGTCTAAGGCTGAATCCTGACAAGACGGAGGTGATGTTGGTGGGGAGGGCTGAAGGGGTGGTGGCTCCCATCATTGGTGGGGTCTGCCCCCCTCTGGCCACTCAGGGTCGTAGTCTTGGGGTGCTCCTTGACTCACAGCTTCGCCTGGATGGTCAGGTGGAGGGTGTGGCGAGGGGAGCATTTTGCCAATTACATCTGGTACGACGGCTGCAGCCGTATGTTTCAGGCTCGGATCTGGCCACCATCATCCATGCTTTCATTACCTCGCAACTGGACTACTGCAACACGCTCTACGTGGGGCTGCCCTTGACGACAGTCCAGAGGTTGCAGCTAGTGAAGAATGCAGCGGCCCGCCTCCTGACAGGGATGGGCCGCCATGAGCACATTTTACCTGTACTCCGTACTCTGCACTGGCTGCCTATTGTCTTCCGGGCCCAATTCAAGGTGCTGGTTATGACCTATAAAGCCCTAAACGGCCTGGGTCCTGTTTACCTGCGAGACTGCCTCAGACCTCGGGGTTTTTCGCAACCCTTGTAGTTGGCCGGGGGCGCCCAGCTCGAAGTCCCCCGTGTACACTGAGTGGCGACAGCAGAAAGGGTGTTCTCAGTGGCTGCACCTTGGCTGTGGAATTCCCTCCTGTTGGAGGCCCGTTTGTCCCCGGACCTCCCTGCTTTCCGTAGACGTTTGTAAAACCTGGCTGTTCTGCCGGGCCTGTGGGGAGGGGGGAGGGTAGGTGGGGTGGGAGGGTTTTATTGATTTATTGCCTCAACCCGCTGTGTCTATTTTATATTTTTATGCTTTGTAGTATTTTGGTTGTTTTTATTGTTGTTTTTTTATTATTGTGTTGTATTCCGTCCCGAGCTGCCATTGTGCAGGAGGGAGCGGGCTACAAATGCTTATATAAATAAATAAATAAATAAATAAAATCTTTGTGCCTATAATAACTTTGCAAGCATTGCGCTGTTGGATAACAACTATTAATTATTACAGTTTTGACCAGTGTGGCGTAATGACTACGTGTGTGGTACTTGGACCAGGAGGTAGGGGGGGAACCCTGGTTCTAATCTTGCCTTAGCCAGAAACTCACTGGGTGACCTTGGGCCAGTCGCATTCTCTCAGCCTAACCTACCTTACAGGGTTGTTGCAAGGATTAAAAAGTTGTTTTAGTTATATGTAAAGCGCTCCAAGTGCCATGGTGAGGGTGTGTATGTGTGCTGTATAAGAATAAAGATGATGATGATGATGATGATGAACTAATAATAATACTAATTAAATTAATAACAACTGTAATGTGACTTTATGCTTTTCTTTTTGGTTAGTCGAATCAAAGAAGAGAAAGAAAAAGACTACCCCAAGAACATTCCCCTGAGGATTATTGCAAAGGATCTTGGAAATTGTGCCTATGTAAGTGTTTTTAAGCCAAAAGCTATAACGAAGTCTGAATCTCAAAAGGCCTAAGAAGTGCAGAGCACCCATAACAGCCATTGGCTTCAGTGCAAGTGGCAGGATCCCTGTGCTCTTTGGATTTATCTCAGGAAAGGATTAGGATTGAGAATTCTCTTATGGAATTTATGGGCAATGAGACTCCCCATGAGTATGGAGACCACACCCTTCACTACTGATTCTCTGCTACCTCTGTCTCAGCCTCTGTTGCCTGGCAGCTTGTTCTGCGTACCTGTTAATATGGGATTGTATTTTTAAAAAATGATCTTGGAACTATGTGTGGAACTGTTCCTCCTCAGCAGTCTGGTCTGGGCTCTTGCATGCTCTGCCACACATGTCCCCATATATTATTGCTGTCCGTGACCTTGCTGTATGGCTGAAATTAGAATAAAATTAATTCTTGCCCTGGTGAGATCTCATGAGAAACTTGAGATTCTGGAAAATGCCAAAATGATCTGCATGTGCGCAAAATGGCAGTGCATGTGCAGACTAGCTGCGGTGGCCATTTTTGCACATGCAGATTATTTTTTGGTTGTTTTAAGGTTCTCGAGAATCTCTCAAGAATCTCGAGTTTCTCTCAAGAATCTCAAGAATCTCGCAAGACTCTTGTGAGAATCTCGAGATGAGAAAATCTTGTCAAGAAGCCTACTTATTCGTCACACGATTTTTGAGAAGAGCGAAATCTCGTTTCAGCCCTAGTGCTGCAGGTATGGAATGTATGAAAGTACCCCATGAGAGACGTTAGTAGCCAGAGAGCTATGAGCATCTCTGAGTGTTTTTAAATGAGAAAGGCTTGAGGGGAAGTTCGTGTCCACTGAGGGGTGTGACTGTGGAGTGCCCACGCACGTGTAGTGAGTGGGGATAGAGTCTTAACGGGTGGCTGCCAGGGTGGCCATCGCACCCACTCAGGGAGACTCCACACACTCCCTCCACCATGGACCTGACGTGCAAACAATTAATATGGGTGGCCATTCCCCCACCCCATCCCAGTCCCTACCCAACTGCCTGCCCTCTGCCGTGACACACAGCCCCAGACACTAGCGAAACATGAAGCGGCAGCAGCCACTAACCAGTTCCGCTGCAACTGCTGGCAGTCCTGGGCTACCACAGAGGCACATGTTACTGGGCGGGACATGCAGGAAGCTGCCATCTGAGCTGCTGTCATCCCTGGTGTTGACTCTTCTCTTGTGCATCACAAGGGGGGGAGGGAGGGAGAAGCTTGTTCTTTTAGCCAGCGCGGTGTTGTATTTCACGTGCATGTCCTTTAAGAGCTCCCCGGGCCAGGGAGCTCCCGGCAGGGCTGTGGGCGGGACCAGGAAGGTGGCCAGGCTGTGGACCTATCTGCTGGTGTGGGTGCGAGTCCCGGTTCGTACGGGCAGAGAATGTGTGGGCTCCTGTCCCCACACACCGTTTTGGCTTGCAACACCCTCTCTATCACTATATTCATACTCTCTTCCTTTTAAATGCTGTCTTCAAGTCTGTACTTGAAGATGCAAAGGCAAGTTATGACTCTAGAGTAATTCCCTTAAGGAGTTTTTTCTATAAATAAGAGTCAGTCCACTGTAATTCTACTACTGTGTCTGAACAAATCTAAACAGAAGAGATACTTTATTTCTTAAGAAAACACTGAAATGGTGATGCTTAGAACCACTAGTTTCATAAATCCAGTGCTAGCAAACCAGGTATGCTTACAGTAGCAGTTTGAGGCAGAGTGAAAATAATCAAGCTGTGCTGAGATCTTCCTGAATAGGGGTCTGTAAATCCTGTGTGCAGCCACATAAAACCTTTCCATCGAGATTTTGGTCCTGAGCCAAAGTTGTTCCCTGAGACTGATATTCTTGCAGATGAAATGCAATAGTGTAAATATTATCAGTACTGAAGCAAAGGAGGAGCAGATGGAAATTTCATAATCTAAATAGTTTTTATGATGTTACAGTCCTTTCTATTCTGTGGCAGCTGGAGGTCCCAGGGAATTGTTTCGCTTCATGGGGGTGACAGGGAGGAAATATAACACAAAACAGTTTATTATATTCTAGCCAAAAGCAAAACTCATGCAAATGTGTTGACCTACTCCTGAGTGCCAGATGTCATTTCTTTGGGGAAATGTTAAATATTTTTATGGTATGAGCATTCAGATATATCCTGGGGGGAAAATATCCTGTGGTCCTACTCCTTCCCTTTGATTACCATGGCAGTTTGTAACCATGTGGGTCTTATGCAGAAAGACATCTCCAATTTTTTGCAGAATACAGCGTGGCATGCATTTGTTTTACCTGGAAATCCTGTAGCTAGTTTAAAACTGATATAATAGTGCAACAGAATCTTGCAGAAGAAAGTAGAATCTAGGAGTTTGAACGTGACTCTGACACCTACTTCCTATATGTCTCCTGAGTGGTGTTGAGAATTAATTAGCTATTGTTTGCATGGTGGTTCAGAAATGTAGCAGTGTAAGTATGATTGTGCGGGTGGGTAGAAAGGAGAGCATGGAGATAGGTTTGGGGATGATGCACATCATTGCAAAATACAAAATAAGACCCTGTAATTAAGAATATTCCCTTCAAGAAAGCTAGAGTGTTTCAAGGTCAGCAGTCAATAATGCTATTTGTACAGTGCCTTCTGGGAAAGAACAGCTTCTATAAAACAGTTCTTCCTAGAATTATTAAAGCAAAATGCAGGAGTGGATATGAAAGATACTCAAAGATGAGCCAATCAGTTCAGCTTGTCTCCTGTGTTTAAACCGACAGAACATTTCCCTTAGCACATACCATGCTTCCTAAATAGAGAATGATTTTCAAATTTGCTGGTTAGCAAGTTTGGAGAACTTAGCAGAGGCTTATTGCTGGATTAGGGATTCTCAAACTGAAGTGCTACTGCTATCGAACAGCACTTGACTTTAATTCATGTGCAGAGGATAGTGATGGGAACATCACTGCAATTAACTTCTCTAGCTAGAAAAAAAAAGCTGGCAGTAGCCGTAACTAGGAAAATGTTACGTTGCAAGAGGCTAACCATTTGATCCACAGTACAAAGGTGTTGTGTCCATTCTAAACTATTCTTAAAGGCCATCCTTATAGTTGCATTAATGGAACCTTTTATTTACATTGCTGGGAACATAAACATACTTTTTAATAGCCAACCCAGCATTTCAACCACCTTGCCCATCCTAATTGTTAATGGGAAGGAATTTCCTGGCATGGATGAGACTGAAAAGTACTGTTTTAATGCCCCATAGACAAATCTAGCTCTGTGACTGTTGTGGCATATCTTGTTGTATCATCTAGAGGAGTGGGGAACCTTTTCCCTCCCATGGGCCACTTTGGAAAATTAGCACAAACTTCAACGGTCACATAAACATTGGGGGCGAAGGTGCTTAAAGGGTGCACTCAGGAAAAGGAGGATCCAGATCATGGATCTGTTTCCTATCCCTGTGTGCATGCCCTTGTCTCTGCTCTCATCCTGAGCTAGGTCTTTCAGTGCTTGGAGATAGGAACTGGATCCAAGGGCCAAATCCAGGAGCTGGAAAGGGGCCAAATAAAAACTAGCCACAGGTCGCATATGACCCCATGGGCCTGACGTTCCCCAGCCCTGAGCTAGAGCTTAGAAGAGCACCGTACATCTGGAGTTTTAGAAATCTGGAGGCCGCTGGCTGCTTCTGCTTTTCAAATGTTGCTGTCTTTTTAATGCTAATTTTCCCTTCCCCTTTTCTCTCTTGCAGTCCAAAACACTAACCGTAACCAATGCTGATACAGCAAATGACGTGATTCTCATGGCTCTGCAGCAGCTGGGAATTAATGTAAGTCACTGCAATCAGATTTAATGACTGTTTAAAAAATGAAATCTCTATTATTCTAGACAAATACTAAGGCAACTCTGTCAGTAATGTCTAAGTTCCCAGTTACAACTGCAGTACAGTACTGTGACACATTGGAGGTCCAAAATAATGTAGTGCCTTTCTTGCAAGTATTTCTAAATATTTTACAGGTAACTAAGCCTGATGCTATTCCTGGAGACACAATTATTAATTCTGTTGTTGTTGTTATTTCCCTTTTGCACAAATGTGGATGAATTGAGGCAAAGAGGAATTAAAGTCTTGATGCAATTTTTGTTGCAGTCATTGGCAAAGCTTACATTGAATTGATCTGGCCTTATCTACTTGTTTGGGTATGCACAATTACATGAGTAAATTTATATGCCTAAATTGAACACCGAAGAATGGCTTTCAGATGCACAAATTGTTCAGCGTCTCCAAGTGTGCTATCATCGGCCTACTTCAGTCAGTACAAAGTGGGTGGAGAATCACGCTGTAAATGACTGTCTGTGTCCACAGTTGTGCAACTGTGTTCACTGTAACTATCCTATGCAGGGGCATAGCTATAATCTGTGCAACAGATACAGCAACACTGGGGCCCATGTGCCTGGGGGGCCCACACGCATGTAGAGTGCATATTCACACTGGAGTGGTGTGCCCCAACAGGGTGTCCATTCCATCTTCTGCACCAGGGCCCATACCCCTCTAGCTATGCCCCTGTGCAAGCTTCTAATTATGAACTTTAGCTTTAAGTGGCTTACCCAAGGCCAGCCACTGAGTCAGTGGCAGAGTCAAAGAAGGAACCCAGTAGTCTTGACTCTCCCCTTTTCTCACTGCTTCACAAGGTGGTTCCTGTACTTGCATTCATACCCATCAGGCTCAGTCTGTGGACGATATATATTTTGGTTGGTTGGAAAATTATACATTTTGATTAAAATGAACAAAAAGGTCTTATAGTTTAACATTCAATTCAGACTGAACATTACAGCTCTTCAGATAAAAGCACTTTTAAAATGTCTTTTCCTTGGTGAGTATTTTGGTCCAGAGCCTCTAGTCTGGCCATGGTGCTCTTGACACAGGACCTATGGGGGGTGGGGGAATTAGTCAAATATAGCTGCACATCATCTTTGTGCTCCCTTGAGGTCTAAACTAAACTGGCATAGTTTAGAGTAGCCTCAGTGTTGGTCTAAATTACGCTGGGCTGTAAGTGCTTCCGAGGAAATCTTCTAAGAGAAGTATCATTTTTAAGACAAGGGAAGTAATTGTTCCAGTCTACTCTGCACTGGTCAGGCTTCATCTAGAGTACTGCATACATTCTTGGCCTATTCACTTTTAGAAGAGCATTGACAATCTGGAAAGTGATTCATAGGAGAGTGACAAAGTTGATTAAAGGTTTGGAAGGCCAGGCCTCTGAGGAGAAGTTGGAGGAACTGGGTGTGCTTCGCCTACAATGAGGGTGAGGAACTTGCGGCCTGTGGACCAAATCTGGCCCATGTCCCTTTTACAGTTCCTACATCTGGCCCATGGATCAATTCCCTAACCTCGACCACTGAAGGAGTGAGCTCAAGGAAAGGGAGCACTCTAGGCTAGGGGATGGCTCCATGGCAAAAATCCATGATTTGTATGCTCCCCTTTCATCACCCATCCTGAGCACACCCCTCAAACTCTCCCACCCCCAACTCCTGTCTTGCCCACAGAGCTTGTGCTAATTTTCAAAGTGGCCAATGAGAGGGGGAAAAGATCCCCCCCACCCCTGTCCTAGAGAGAAGAACACTGGTGGAGGTAGGGGAGAGGCATGATAACCTTACTTTTCAAATATGTAAAAGACTGTTGTAATAAGCAAAATGGAACCCAAGTGTTTTCTGTGGCAACTGAGGGTAGGACATGGGCTTAACTGAAAAAGAGAAGATTTTGGTTCAGTATTAGGAAGAATTTTCTAACTTCAAGGACAGTGGCTGCAATCCCAAATGTCCTGTACACGGGATCCGCCTGGGTCCTGCCCGGGTCCCACACGGGACCCACCGTGGCTTGTACAGTGTTCCTGCAATGGGCACGTGGGGGGTGTTATGTGCAAGTGCACGCACGTGCGTCCCACACAGGGCATGGGATCGGCCCCATTTAGGCAGTGGCATAGATTGCCAAGGGTGGTTGTGGAGACCTCATCACTGAAAGTCTTTAAAACCAGGTTGGACAAACACCTCTTGGACATAGCCTGCTTACAGACAGGGGGCTGAACTAGATGACCTCTGAAGGTTCCTTCCTGCCCTGCCTCTCTATGATTCTGATAGTTGAGGGTTTCCTGAGTGCTACAGCATTCAATATGATCACATTCCAAACAGCTCCTATACCAGAATGTGGGTGCTCCTGTAGCCAGTGATTCTTTCCATACCAGGGAAATTCTTAGCTGCTTGGTCAGTGTGTCCCCAATGGTCCATTTGAGCCTTTCTGGCGATGCAAATAGAAAGTGACATTGACAATGGACCATTGTGTCTCTCAACCCAATGTGTTGAGAGTATGGAGTATGTGACAACGCTGCAGTTACATGACCAAATCCACCTTTTCTAAATGAATCTTTATCATGGATGATTTGTGCTCCTGTCATTTGCATGCAGTGAAGAGAAATCGTTAAGTCATTAACGTAATGACACTGAACGAGCACGTCCTGCTTGATAGAAGGGAGGGAGCTGATAAACACTCCATCGCTAATCTTAGATTAGTATTCTATTGTACATTCTGTACCTGAGCTCTGGCTCTGGTTTAAATTATCACTTTGAAGGGAAGCGAGAACAAAAAGCTACCTAGATAATTTAAAAATCTTGGCTGCCTTGTTACACTTTCAAGTTATACAGTGCAATTTTCTCTGCGTCTTTCTAGCATAAAGGCTTTTTTGTTATAGGAATATCTCACAACTAGCAATAAAATCAGACAGGCTTTATAAAAAGTGAACTGCACAGTGTGTATCAGTCAAAACACTCAAGCCCCATCCAGTGATTGTTTCTATTGGGGAGGCAGCATTTCCTTATGTAACATCCTGAGCATTTTCGTGCCACATAGCACCTTTCAAGTCCAGAGACACGTGATTGATAGGAATATTAGCGTGCCTGCCCTTGCTGCATTTTAGACAGAGTCAGCATTTCAAGCAGGGTGCTGTTTTTCATCTGCTAAAGCAGTTTTCTGGCATGTGTCATTCAGTTGTTCCTGATCTGGATGGGGAAGAGGGTATTTTGGTTTCAATTCCTGCAGTGATGTCAATAGTGTATAAGTTACTTTAGGACAGTCACGATTGCGCAGGTCAGCAGCCTGGTTCTGCATTTGAGATTCACAAGGATCAAACAACTCCTTAAAAAAATATAGAATCCCTATACTGTAAACCCTGTTGCCCACAGCACTTCTGCCTGCTGTCCAGAGCAAAACTTGAAGGAAGAAAACAAAATTCTTTGTATATTTTTTGAAAACAAAAAGTAAATATCTTTTCCACTGTGCTCAGCTGCATTTATTTGCTCCCAACTGCCTACCGTGCAGCACCAGCCATGTCTGCCGAGCTTGTTTATTTTCCTTCTGCTAAGCAGCAGTACTCATGTGGCCCAGAATGCTTGGCTTCTGTCACTCACAGGCTTTCCCCACATACCTCTGCATCCTCCTCCTGTTGGGTAGTTCTACCGTTGACCGATAGGAGGCAGATGACTAATTTTCTTCTGCACCTGCGTCACTGGAACTACCCAGCGGCTTCTCCAGTCCGTCTTCTGCCTCGAGACCGGTAGGACACTCTTTTGGATCCTCAGATCTTTAAAAAAAAAAGGCTTGATTAGAAAAGCAGTTTGGCGGGGCTTGAACGGGCAGCGATCCCCGACGCGGTCTCGGGCTTTCGCTTTTAGGCCAGAGATTTATATTGAAGCCCCAGCCAGGTCCCTTGCACTGCGCCGGGGAGTGGGGGACGCCGGGCAGCTTCCCGCCTAGCGAGCAGTGGCCGTTTTGGTGATCCCCCCGCCTTAGGACGGGGTCAGCGCCGCTCGATCCTGTCCTCCTTACCAGAGACTGAGTATTAATAAAAATAAATAAGGATGAGCTCGGCTAGTAAGGAGCCGGTTCCCCCCCACTCCCCCGCTAGCGGGGAGGGAACGGCTGTGAATGAAGGAGGCCCTCCGGAGACGCAGGCTCCCTCCTTAAACACTATAGCCCAAACCATGGGCGAGATTTTAGTTTCCTTAAGGGAACTATCTCAGGCTAAGCCGGGGGCAAAGAGAAAAAGGGATCCCCCTTCCTCTTCAGGCAGGACCGGCGCGAAACTCCTCAGGGCGGGAAAGCCCAAGGCGCCAAGCAAAAAGAACAAGCCTCCACAGGGGGAGCCAGGGCCCAGTTATTACTCTCTTCTCAGGGCTCTGAGGAGGATGAGCAGCCAGAGGTTTCCAGCCAGACCTTCAGGAATAAAGTTCTGACAGTTTCAGACTCGGACTCATTAGGGTCTGAGACAGGGTCTGACTTGGAAGAAGGGGAATGGGCAGAAGCTCCCGCGGACCCCAGAGATAGGGACAGACACTTTCCCAGTCAGGGCAGAGAAGAGCTCATGGGGCAGGTTATAAAAACTCTCCAACTCAAGGGAAAAAAACCCAAAGAGGCCTCCTCTGACTCACAGGAGGAGGAAACAAGGGAGTTGCTTCCCCCTCTGCACGGCAGGGATCAGGGGCTGCCCTTAGACAAGGCCTTTGAAAGATTGGTGCTAGAGGAGTGGAAGCACCCCGATAGATCTTTCAAAATGAACAAGGCACAGGACTTACTTTATTTGTTCTCTAGAAAAAAAGGAGCCCCTCTTTAAGAGCCCCAAAATAGATGCAGCAGCTGCCTCGCTTGCTCGTCAGACTGTGTTCCCCACTGAGGGAGATTGTCACCCTAAGGACCCTACAGATAGGGGCGTGGACTCTGCTCTGAGGAGAGCGGTAGACTGCAACGCAGTGGCTCTCAAGGTTAACATTGTGGCCTCTTATGTCTCCAGGGCACTCATGTCTTGGATGCAGGAGGCTCAGGACCCTGATATATCGGATAGGAAGGCTCAGAAATTATCTTCCCTCGTTTGTTTGGCTTCTGCTTTTCTAGTGGACGCTACGACAGATGCCCTGGTCTGGTCTGCCAGATCTATGGCGAATGAAATAGCAGCCAGGCGTAGGGTATAGCTGTGTTCCTGGCAGGGAGACTCCACAGCCAAGAAACTCCTCACTTCGGCCCCTTATAGGGACGCCAAGCTCTTTGGAGTTTCCCTAGATAAGGTACTGGAGGAAGCTAACCTTAAGGATAGGCCTAAGACCCTGCAACAGATCACGCCAAAAAGGGGATTTTTTCAGGGCTACCCCTTCGGATTCAGAGGGTTTGGGGGCCCGTCTAGGCAGGCTCTCTTCCAGGGCTCCAGGACCCACTCAGCTAACTTCTCCTTTCGAGGGAGGGGTTTTAGAGCGGGGAGATTTGACAGACGTAGATCAAGGGGATTTGCTGCCAACCAATCCAAACAGGAGGCCTGACTATGCCTCCGGGGGAGGTAGGGTGCAGGCTTCAACAATTCCAGGCAGCATGGCTCGACTCCGTGACAGACTCTTGGGCTCTATCCTGCGTCTCAAGGGGGTACATGATAGAGCTGGAGCGAGTTCCAAGACCAAATTTCACAGCCTCTCCAGTGCCAAGAGACCCCGCAAAACACAGGGCCCTTGCAGGAGAGATTCAAAGATTGGCAGAGATTCAGGCAGTGGAACTAGTCCCTATGCCGGAACGTTTCTCCGGCATCTATTCCATCCTGTTTCTAGTGGCCAAGAAACAGGGGAAATGGAGAGCTGTCTTGGATCTCAAGGCCCTCAACAAGTATGTAAAGAAAAGGAGGTTCAAAATGGAGACAGCGGCGTCAATTTGTCAGAGCCTGAAAAAGAACGATTGGATGGCATCTCTGGACCTCAGGGAAGCCTATCTGCATGTGCCAATCTGGGATCCACAGAGGAGATGGCTCAGGTTTGCATACAGCAGGGAGCACTGGCAGTTCAGAGCTCTGCCCTTCGGTCTGTCATCGGCTCCCAGACTCTTCACGAAGATTTTGGTTCCCCTCATCGCCAACCTTCGCAGAAGGGGAATACGCATCTATGCTTACCTGGATGACCTACTAATCAGGGCCAACTCCGCCTCCAGAGCCCAGACGCACCTGAATATCACGATCCAGTACTTGGAGAAGCACCGCTTGCTGATAAACAGCAGCAAGAGTCACCTAACACTGAGCCGCAGGTTGGAGCATCTAGGGATCATGGTGGATGCCTCCTTAGACTGCGCATTCATTCCCCCAGAACAACGGTGCAAGATCAGATCGTTAATACAACAGCTAAGACTACAACGACGCATGAGACTCAAGCGACTAGCAAGATTACTAGGTCTACTGATTTCCTGTATCGGGCAGGTGACGTGGGGGCGTTTTCATTTTTGTCCCTTGCAGAGGCAGCTCAGGGGTTTTCAAAGAGAGCTTACGCTGGGGCTCAACCCCTGGGTCCCCATCCCCCAAAGCCTAAAGGCCTCAGTGTCCTGGTGGTTAAGGCCAGAAACGCTCCAGGAGGGCGTTCCTCTTACAGAACCAATAAGGACAGTATTAACAACGGATGCCAGTCTCCAGGGATGGGGTGGCTATTCAGGAGTTCATTCTGCCCAGGGAATATGGACTCAGAGGGATGCGGACAAGAAGATCAGTCTTCTCAAATTAAAAGCCATTCGCCTCGCTCTAAAGCATCTGACTCTGACGTTTTCCTCCCGGCACCTCCTGGTCTATACAGACAACGTGACGGCAAAGGCCTATCTCAACCACCGTGGGGTGGGGGTGGGGGTCAAGATCGCTGGAATTGCACCGGGAAGCGGTGAAACTCTTCTTGTGGGCCCAGATCCACTTCGTTCAATAAAAGCCCTGCACATCAGGGGCCAGGACAATATTCAGGCCGATTGGTTGAGCCGGCAGACCTTAGATCCGCAAGAGTGGATGTTGGACAGAACTGTGTTCCAGCAGATAGTAGAATGGTTCGGCCTACCTCTGACGGACCTCTTCGCAACAAAGAACAACACCCAGCTGCCCCGGTTCCTTACACGAGTGCACTGCACCGACGCGGAGGGGATCAATGCCCTAAACTGCCCCTGGCCCACAGGTCTTCTATATGTCTTTCCTCCATTTCCCCTGATCCAGAGAACAATAGCCAAGGCGGTCAGGGAGCAAGCATGCTTGATATTGATAGCTCCATGGTGGCCCAGGAGGCTGTGGTTCTCCGAGCTGATAGATCTCAGTCAGTCTCGGTACCACAGGTTACCACTTCTTCCGACTTGGCTCTCCCAGGGCCCGGTCTACTCCTCAGAGATCGAAGCATTAAAACTAACAGCATGGAGCTTGAACGCTCAGCGTTAAGGGCGAAGGGGTACTCGGAGGCGGTCCTATCTACTATACAACTGTCAAGATGGGCTGCCACTAGAAGAAGCTACAGTGCCACATGGAAAACCTTCGCTACTTGGTGTCTCCAGCAGGAACAGGACCCTGTTAAGGCGGGGTGTCTCAGGTTCTAGACTTCTTTCAGCAGGGGCTAGACAAGGGTCTCAGGGCTAACACACTAGCCAGACAGGCAGCGGTTATAGACTCAGTCCTTAGGGCCGTAGCAAACAGAGGGGTTTCCTCCCACAAGAATGTTAGGAGGTTTCTTCGAGCAGCCAGAATGATCTCGCCTCCGGTAGTACATAGGGTACCCTCTTGGGACCTCAACTTGGTGCTGGAGGCATTGACCAGATCCCCCTTCGAACCACTTAAACACGTCTCATTATATTTTTTTACTCTGAAGGTCATTTTCCTGGTAGCGGTAACATCAGCAAGACAAGTTTCCAAGCTCGGAGCTCTATCTATGGAGGCCAATTTTTGCATTTTCCAGAGAGACTCAGTCACCTTAAGGTTAGATCATTCCTTTTTACCAAAAATTAATATGCTGTTCCACAGATCTCAGGAAGTAATCTTACCTTCTTTTTGCCCCAATCCAGTACATCCCAGGGAAAAGGTCTGGCATACTGGACGTTCGCCGGGCCCTGAAGGTCTGTTTAAACAGAACCAAAAGTTTCAGGCAGTCTACGGCTCTTTTTGTTAACATTAGGCTGGGATGTATGGGGAACAAGGTCACTAAGACCCTGATCTCCAAGTGGGTGAAGCAGGGAATTGTAGAGGCATACAGGGCGAGGGGTAGGATTCCCCCCCTTCAGATTTGGGCCCATTTCGTACGTTCTGCGGCCACGTCCTATGCCTTTAAGGCAAGGGACTCTTATGAAGAAATTTGCAGAGCCGCTACTTGGGCCTCGATCCATACATTAGTTAAGCACTACAAAATCAATACGCTTCAGTCAGCAGAGGCTGCCTTTGGCAGAAGGGTGTTGCAGGCGGTACTGGATCCTTCCAGTGCTGCTGGCTCCCACCCTTGAGGTCTTTTCAGGAGGCTTGGGTTCATCCCAACAGGAAGAGGATGCAGAGGTATGTGGAGAAAGGAGAATTGGTAAATTCCTTTCTCTCATACACTCTGCATACTCCTCCGACCCTCCCTGCCACGCAGCACATTGAGTTGACTGGGAGGTTCTTGGGACCAGTACCGCAGTTAGTTGTAGATAGTTACTGTTTTTTACCTTGTGATGGTCTAGTTGGGGGGGGAGAGTTCCTAACAATCATTATTTCTAGTTTTCACCTGTTGGTGGACATGGTCTTGTCGGCTGTGGGACGAACTGAAGAAGAGACTGGGTAGTTCCAGTGATGCAGGCGCAGAAGAAAATTAGTCATCTGCCTCCTATCGGTCAATGGTAGAACTACCCAACAGGAGGAGGATGCAGAGTGTATGAGAGAAAGGAATTCACCTAAGGTAGGTTACCAGTTCTCCTTCCTGGAGAGCTCTGGCACTGTTGCAGGGGTGAGCAGGAAGCAAGGTGTCCGCAAACTCTGGAGGCTGAGGAGACGCAGGCAGATGATCCGATCCACAGAGCAGGCAGAAGAAGACTGAAGGTAGCCTGAAAGGAGATGAGATTCTGGGTGGTTTCCTACATTCGTCATGTTAGTAGCAAGTGCATGAAGCAGCACGTATGGGCAATGCCACTGTTGAATTTCACACGGACACCAGGGCAAGTAGCAGCACCCTTCTAATCTGCCTACAGCACTCCCAGCCAGGAAGAAGCCAAACGACTGCTGCAGGTGGACAGAACAGTGGGTGGAATACCTACCTCCTTCCCCTGCAGCCAGGGCTGGATTCTGAATAGTGCACATTGTAACTGCGCAGAGTTCTGTGTGTTGGAGGGTCCCATGGGGTCCATGGATACATTTGAAATGGCAACCTGAATGTGGCAAGCACTGGCATAAAATATAGATCCACACAGCCTCAAACACAGGGAGCCCCAGGATATGGGGGATCCCCAACACATGGGACCCATGAATAAACTTGAAATAGCAATTTATACATGGCCTACGGGCCTGCAAGGCAGGGAGCCCAGGCCCCTTATATTTAACTGACCATCCCAAACTGATTATACTAACGTTTTCCTTTTTCTAATGAGTGAGTCAGTGTGTGTCCATTACTTACTCCTCTCTTAGGAAGGAGCCCGTGTGATCAACCATTTCACACAGGACCCCATCTTCCCTGGAGCTAACTTACTTGCAGACAAGAGATGCCAAAGGCAGAGCAGGTACACTGCCGGTGAACCGGCAGGATTCTCTGCACCCATTCCAGTATGCCTATCGCAGCCCCAGCCAAGGAGGGATCTGGTCTGCTGTAAGAGGACCAGGAAAGGGCTGCTGCCTGACTGCACAGATCCTGGAAACAGCTGCTGCATTCCCCCCTGGTTCATCCACAGTTGTCCTGTTCTGTCCCCAAACTGGCTGTTGTGAGTGGATCAGAAAGAAACTGCTGTTCCCATGGACCAGCTGTTTGGAAACAAGAGAGTTAGGTCACTGTATAGCTATGCCATGGTGACTGAAACATCTTCCTGGTCCCCCTTGGTTTTGAGACCAAAACTGCTGTGGGGGAATTGGTGGGGAGAGTGTGCGTGTATTCACTCATTACATTGGTTGAGTGAGAGCCATAAACATGGCCAGTTGCTTCAGTTTTTCATGAGCTATTGCTGATTTTTAAGCAACATTGGTTGGTTTTAGATGGATGCGGAGCCTAGCCACCCCCAGAGCTGCTCCAGGGGTGCCCTGCTTCTAGCCCCACCTGGCTACGCAACAGATGGAACAGGCTGCGGGGCCCGTGGAGCACCCCTCCTCCCTGCACCATAGAGTTGTGGGCACTTGCCCGACGCTTTAGCCTGGCACCCACCCCTCCATGATGCTGAATGGGGCAAAGGACAGCCAGGCATGGAGCTGCAGCGTGAGTCCCTATATGCCCTATTCTTGTACTCCATGGACAGCAGCTCCACGCTTTGCCATTGCCCTGGGTTTGGCCTGCCCGCTTTGCACAGCGCGCGAACACTGCCAGTGGGGCTGCCCCAGCGCAGCTGCAGCCTGCTCTGCTTTGAGCATCCGGTGGGCCGTTTTACACGGCCCAGCAAACCTGGGGGCGAAGCGGGCTGGTGCGGGCAGAAGTGAAGCTGACATCTGTCTGTTTACACCCGGTGTCACAGCCTCCTTTGCACGTTCACACAAATACATAACGGCAGCATTGGGACTTCAGCTAATGGCCAGTGCAATGCATAAAAAAGCCTAAATAAATCTACCTTTTCACAGACTGGGAATTTTTTGTTGTTCTTTTGTAGCTAATGGTGTTCAGGCTGATCTGGGCGGGTGGCATAGCTCCTCTTTGTATTATGAATTCAACCATCTGCTGTTGTTCTGCTGCTGCCCTCTGTTCTTACAGTAGCTGGGTGCCATTAAAGCCAGCCTTTACCCCCAGTTACCTCACACAGTTCTCTTTGAGAAAATGTGCTCCTCCCATTACTTGGAAATAAACAACAGAGCTTGTAAGTAAATGCATCTGTAGGTTAATGTTGATGCATTTATGGTGACCAGTATATTTATAATTTATTTCCAAATGTACTATTTTACACAACATGTTTAAAGGGGTCAGTGTTTCCCCATCGATGATTCTCTGGAAGTGTTTATTTTGGAGACTGTCAGTATTCCAACTTGTAAATAAGGAAACTCACAAAAAAACCTCTGCCACCTTTTCACAGATTTGGCTAAAATGAATTTCTGTCCCTGCCTGAATAATGAGAAATGCTTCATGTTCTGTGTTGCCGGGTGTTAACTTAGAGCTGGACCCTTTCCCCTTTTGCAAGCCATTTTGAAAATTAGCACAAGCTCTAAGGACCAGATAGGTAGAGTTGGGGATGGGAGTGCTCAAGGAGCATGTGAACGATGTGGGAAGGAAGGGGAGGCTCCAGTTCATGGATTTATGCCATTGATCCATCCCCTATTCTTGAGTGCATGTCCTCACCTCTGTTCCCTTCTCATGAACTCACTCTTTCAGTGCTTGAGGAGAGGGACTGGATCCATGGGTCAGATCCAGGAATTGGAAAGGAGCCAAATAAAAAAACTGCTATGCGCCAGATTTGGTCCACACGTCTCTCAGTCAGAGGAATTATTCCTGACTCCTGCTCACATCCAGAACCTTTGATACTACTTGGTAGATCTGTTCAGACATCACCCAAAAATGCTACTGCTGGGTAAAGTGGAGGCAAAGTATTGGTGACCATCATGACCTCTGAAAACATGCTAAATCTCTGCAAAAGGGAGTGTGATTTAAAACAATAGGAAATAAACTTGCAGTGAGTCATATTCTTTTATGCACACTCCTACAGTGTCATTGGTGCCTATGAAGCGACATGTGGGGAAGGAAGAGCAAAATTCTACCCCATACATTTGATTCATTGGGTGTTTTTAAACGGACCAACGGGTGCTCTGCTCCTGTTCCAGCTTACCCCCGGGCAGGCCACCTTTAAATGGACGGCCCAGCCAGGGGAGCAGGAGCAGAGCAGGTGTCCGCCTAAAGATACCCAATGTGATACTGACCTTCTGCTGCTCAATGTTGGACCGATATCTATCATAGCATCCTCTCAGCTGTGAGTCTGTGTGGCTCTGTGTATTGACTGTAGCTGTCTCTGGCAGTCCATATGGTAGAATGTATGTACAAAGAATTTAGATCTTCTACCCATTTAAGTGCCACGGAAATAGACACCCGTACTCCGAAGTGCAAGGCACAGATTTCCATATAAAGTGTGAAGCCTAAACATGCTGATCCTAACAGCTGCTCATTTTGATTTTAAAGGGCTCTCACAAAGACTACCAGCTGTGGGTGAATTCGGGAAAAGAAGATGCCCCTTACCCACTTATTGGTAAGTTTCTGGAAAATCCATTTTGCAGAATTAGCTTTTGAGCTTTCACTTGAAAAGAAAGACGGGGAGTGCTGAAAAATAGTAGTATGGTTTCTAGGGCTTGGTCTTAGTGTGCTAATCTTTTTTCCCTTGTAGACTCTTGCTCTGTCTGAAGGGTTTACCAAATGCTTTCAAGTTCTTTCATTATTTTCTGTCAGAGAGTTTCTCTCTCCTGGCTGTTACCTGTTAGAATTTGGATGGTGGCACATCTTTCTCTGCCAGCTTTGTTGTTTTCCATTTGGTAAGCCTTGATCTCCATTTTTCGACATATCCCTTCTCCACACACACACTCTAACTGCAAGGGTGTTTGTCGTATTTGCATAATTTACAGTGTTCTCTGTCATATCAATAAAACTTTGGGAACAGGACTGCTTAATGCCCTTCTGTTCCTTCTGCTGATTGGCTGATTCTGTTGTCTTATTTCGGGTAGGTTTTGGCCCTGGTCCATCTCTGCTTTAATTAAAGAACTGAATCCCTTTGTATTGTAAAGAGAGTCCTATTTGGGGGGAACATAATGCTGCTCGGTAGGGGTGGGACTTAGGCAAAATTTTGGTTCTCGGTTTTTATCAGTCGCAGTACTGTGTCTACCAGTTCTCCTATTGGTTCTCGGTATCGGATTTTTAACATTGTGGTTTTCTCCATCGACTTCAATGGGGAAAACCGCAATGTTAAAAATCCAATTAAAAAACCAATGCAAAAGATCCGATACCGCTGATACACAGAGAGAACCAAATTATCTGATTAATCCGATATAGCCATTATCAGGTACTTTCGGTTCTCGGCAGTACCGAAAGTCCCATCCCTACTGCTTGGGCTGTATTTCTCCTTTCCCTCCTGCAAATTAACTAGTTGCATATTCTACATCAAGTCAAATCATAGCTCCTTTGCAAAGCAGTTGAAGTGCTTAACTGGCATCAGACTGTGCTAATATTTATATATTGTCTAACCTGGGCACCTTGTAGACATTGCTAACTATTTTGTCTTTGAAACTTATCAGACTGCAATTTACCTTACTGCATGTCATTTAGCTCCACTCTATTTGCTCATGTGGTTGCTAGGCCTTGCAGGAAGGACAAGGAAACCACACAGGAAGAACCCACACACCCACATGAACCATCAATGTGTGGGTGGTAGTTTAGTAATCCTCAGGGTCTTATAATGGCTATTGAGCTGATGCCCAGCCGAAGCTCATCATAGGGAAGCGGCTACAAGAGAAGGCCCTCCAGTCACGTTATGCACAAGCACGCACACTCTCACACTGTAGGGAGGTAGAAAGTAACTTGGGTGTGAGGAATGGAAGGGAAGGGAGCCCAGGGGAAGAGGAGTAGAACAGGGTCAGGTGTATCACTCAGGCTTGAGGGCCAGGAGGAGGAAGGGCAAGAAAACACAATCAGTCACCACAACAGTTCTAACCTGTAAGACACACGCGCACACACACACACACACTCTCAGTGCTCTAAGTCACAGTTACCTCACTTGTCCAATTCACAGAGGGGCCATTCTCACAGGGAACATGCTCTGATCACTGGCCGTGTTCATAAGGCTGGCCCTGCCTTATATCCGTTGTGCACACTCCCGCAGACGCTCTGAGTGTCAGGGCGGGGCTTCCTGCAACAATGTGTCTCCAGCTGGGCGCCACAAGCGCAGGGGCGGAGTCGGCAGAGCCGCACTGATGCGCCCACGCCCCTCAGCGTCATCCGGGACTGGGTTTGCTGCCGTGGCAACAGGAGCCCGGGCCGACGTGACTCTCCGGGAAGGTAGGGAAACTGGCAGGGAAACACACACACACACACACATCTGCCTGCACCGCAGAGTGCTGGAGACGGGAGTCCCCCGTCTCTGCCCCCCACGATCAGAGCCCCCTGACAGTGGTTTTACTTAGAGCATCATAAAACCAAGGACCTTTAGTTTCCTGAGACTCTTGCCCTGCAAGAACAGAATATAATCCCATCAAAAGAAGCCACATGAGATACTAAGATGGTACTACAGTCCGTATTTTCCCAGAGACTTGCTTAAAGATGTCAAGATCCCACTTTTCATCTCTTTAGTTTCCAGTGGGAGTAGCACAGATGGACATCAGAAGGCAGAACTTGGCTGTACGTGTTTCTGCTTTATTGTGTGGTGATGATTACACCCACAAACAGATTTCAGGTTGTATAGCCTTCTAAGCGGATTTTGGGTGACTAATGTTCTTCAAGATTTCACAGAAATGAGTTGACTCTTGATAGTCCGCTTCAACCCAAGACAGATCTAGTTTGTGTTAATTGTGTGACTGGCATTGCCTTCCTTTTTCAGTGTCTCAGAGAAAATGTCACTCCCAGGTCTGTAAGTGTTTCAGGTCTGTAAGTGCTTACAGGACCAGCAAATACATTCATCAGCACCACAAAAGAGATGCTTGGGGTGACTTGTTTATGAAGCAAAGATCCAGTGTCACACTGGATCTTTGCTTCATAAACAAGTCACCCCAAGCATCTCTTTTGTGGTGCTGATGAATGTATTGTATTGTTGTAATCTGATGTCTTTGTCCTGTTCGTTTCGATTCTGACAAAGCAGAAACAAACCTCTATCCATTTCCCCCTTTATCGGATATCTGGTTCTGTAGCTTTGCTTTGGTTATTTTGTTTTGGTATTTCGGTTATTTTGGCACTATGACACAGAGTAACACACTTGAAATGACACACTTTGACACAGAGTAACCAAAATACTAAAATAACAAACAAAATAAACAAAATACTGAAGTAACCGAAAAAGCAGCTATGTAAATATGTGTTTTGGCTGCAAATATCATTGGGATATTTAGAATGCTATCCAAAATGTGAATAATTCACAAATGCAAAACTGTCTGTTCATTTTGCCACTAGTTTACACAGACTTTTGGAGCCCATTTAGCTAAATTTACCAACGCAAATAATAATAAATAATAATAATCAATAACACTTTAAAAACAATCCAAAGCCCTTTTTACATGGGCGGCACCCACCCATGACATCCAGAAATCTGGGTGTTCATACGTGGATGAGTCTCGTGCACACGCCGCGGTCTGTGTGCATGCGTGCTCTGACAAACATTCATGGACACGCACCTTCACCCATTGCACACGCACGGAGCAACCGGCAAAAACGGCAATTGCTCTGTGCATGTGCGATGGGTAGAAGCTGGTGTGTGCCGGTGTGCGCCCATCTACACCCACCCACTGCACCCGCATCGGCATGAACACCGACACCACCCCCCACGCCGCGGCTGGTGTAAAAAAGACCTATGTTTTCCCACCAGAGAGCTGTAGCACTTCTAAATAAATCAGAGTTGGGCATAGGCAACCCTTGCATTGAAACCTGGGCCCTTTTTGAACGGACCCGGGACTCGGAGGTGCTGCGGTGTGGAGGGGATGGGTGGAGGCGGTGGGTGTGCGGCACATCATGCAGATGCACACCCATCTCCACCCATCTTCATGCACAGAGGCACCTCCATTGTTACCAATTCCTCCATGTGTGGGCGATGTGTGGAGTGTGGGAGTGCCCCTCTCCCCCCACTAGCGGTCAGATGGACACCTCCGCCCACACAGTCGCACACATGGTCGGGGGGGGGCGGTGCGTCCGTGTAAACAGGGCCCTGCACTGGCATATCATTGCTACCCGGGCAGAGAAGGAAGAGCCCTTCACTCAGCACTTTGATGGACTTTGCGTGTTCGGCAGAGATTTGGCAGATGGTGACTGGGCCCAAATGTGCATCCAGCACCAAGACATTCATCACAGAAAGTAAAAAGAACAAAGTCTAGATTCTAAACTTTGCAGATGTCACTTTCCTTACACCTGGGTGACTTTATTGACTACAATGGAGCCACATTAGAGTTATCTCTGTCTGCATAAGTAAGAAAAGAATTGACATTATTTCTTTATTTACTTATTTTGTATATTTGTACTCCACACTTTTCCCTAAATGACTCAGGGCAGCTTACAGAGAACTATCAAAACCCAAACCTTGCATCAACACAAAAAAATTATTCACCTGTAAAATTACAGTTTTAGAAACCCAATGAAAACTTACAATCTTTGGACCCTCCTGTGCCCTCACAGAGGTGTTGCAGCATAGCTCCACACCTCACAGAGGGGTCATGGCATAACCCATACCATTCTCCCCCAAGTCTGTACTTCCCACCACTCACAGAGGGTTCCAAACACTCTCATCCCCCAAACACTCCCATCCCTACTCCCCATCGTTCATACTTCTTCCCCTCCCTCGCTCTTTAAAAACAAAATCAGCACCAAAACAGGTCTCCAATGACAAAATGTCCGGCCCAAAACCAGACTGAGAGGCAAACAGTGCTGCATGATTATGTGCAAAATATAATTTCCCTCCAAGGTAGACTGCATGTTTCATACTCCCCACTAAGACTCCAGAGTGGATTATTTTGATTCTCTCTTCTCCCCCTCCCCCCCTTTGAGCAGGACACGAATACCCCTTTGGAATTAAAATGAGTCACATTCGGGATGCTACACCTCAGATGCAGGGATCAAAAGACTGTATCTACCCTGTGGACCTTCAGGGGTCCTTCCTGATGGAACAGCTGCCCCGAGAGCTGCAGTGCCAGTTTATACTCAAGCCAAGTCATCTGGCTGTGTGCCACCAGCTAAATGGTAAGTCTCTTCCCTCACAGAAGCTTTATTCACAGTGTTTCCAGGTTAAATGTGCAATGGGAAGCAGACGGGGGGGGGCGGGGGGGGGAGATAAAAGATGGCACAGAAATCATTGTTAGCTAGATGAGAATACAATATGACCTGGCTTTCTTTTATTTGAGTTTATCGTACTTTTATAGGTTTTGGAGGCCAGGTAATAAGCTTTTTGGAAACTGTTTTAGTAGACAGTGATCCTCATAGAACAAACAGTCATCCCAAACCCAGCAAAGAAATGGACAGATCTCTTCTATGTAGACTGGTCACTTGATCAATTTAATTATGGCTCAGAAAAATTACATCTCTACGGGCCTTTCTTTCCCACACTGTGAACCGGGTAGTCTTGTGGTCCGTGAATCAGAGGATTTGGGCCGGTTTTCAGATCTGCCTGTTTAATGTTGCGCAAATCACCTAGGCCCTTACTCAGCAAGGTACTCAGGCACATACTTAGTGGGTTTACTCCCATGCTTAGAGTTAACTGCCTGTTGCTGAATCAGGGACATAACCTGTCTGCCACACTTCCTTCTTTATAAAAGGAGACAGTAATAACTTATTTTCTCCCATGTTTTGTCTGTCTCCGCTATCCGAGCCTGCAGAGATTACACACACACTTTGCTTTTAGTATCACAAGCAGTCCCGCTGTTTTCAACAGGGATACTCACTATGTGCAACGTTCGGTTAATGTTTTCAGGACTGAAATCTTTGGGTACTTTTCACACATTATGTTTTTGCAAGTGACGACACATTAAGTAGCAGTCAGTCAGGTAGCTGGGGCTTCACACTTGCATTTCACCTGGCAGTGAGCAGCTATTCCAGGTGTTCCTGGACGTAAAAAACATCTGTGGAAATTCCATTGCATGTTTAAATAGCCGATGTCATCCTGACCCTGTAGCCACTCCTACAGATCTTCATGCTCTTGTCTCTCCCAGCGGCTGTCTAAGAGTCTGCTCCCACCAGCTGTTGTCTGTTATTATATTATTATTAATTATTATTATTATTATTATTAGCAAGCATTTTTTAGGAAGTAATGCAATAGATACGCTCCCTGCCCTAGGGATTGCAATCTGAGAGACGGGGAAAGAGACGAAGGAAGGGGAACAGAGGGAGAGACAAGGGGTGTAACATTCATGAAGATGCGAGATCTCAGGTGCACGTGCTTGACTTGGCTGGATGATATGTTTCTATGGACTGTTGGATTACACTGAACAGGAGTGGGGTAGTACGCTTATCTGTACGTAACAATGGATTTGTGCAAGGGGTGACTACTTTTTGTCCACACTCGAGATTTCTGAGACCCTAGTCCATAATAAAGGAATAGGGAGAGGTGTATTAGCACAGACAGACATGTATTTAACTCCAAAAATGTGTAGCTAGCACCACGTCTGGTAACACCCATCTTTTAGCCCTGCCAGTGCCTGTATCCCCAGATGCTATCCCATTGTTCTGGAGCACTGCTCATGACTGAAAGGCAGTATAGAACACCCCTATTTGGACCCTTCCCTCCCATATTTTCCCACTGTGCTGTGATCATTGATGGACAGGAAGCTGGGCACTGGCTGTAGCTGTGTTCACATGTTGCATTGTCACTGTGGGTAAAAACAAATGAGACGGGGTGAGCCAGATCCTGACACAGTTTGGGCCAGTGTGGAGGGGCAGTCCAGATGAGCAGCCCCCGCAGAATCCAGATTGGGGGTGGAGGCTGCTGTCACAAGTCCCTCCACACCATGGGTCAGCCGAGGAGCTGTCCACACAGGGTAGGACTCCAGACCCCTGCTACACAGCAGGATTGGGCCCTCAGGAGGAGCTGCTGCAAAACAGCTGATCAGGGAGCCTGGAGGAGCGAAGGAGCCCCTTCCCCCCCCAATCAGCTGTTTGGCAGCCGGGGTGAGTGTGCTTCTCTGGGCCCGATCCTAGGACCTTGCCTCGTAGCAGGGCCGCATAAGCCAACCAGACGGAAGGTGGCCCCCTGGCCCCACATTAGCCCAGGTAGGGCAACAGTAGCCTGCACTGCGTCACTGGCCTTCTCCAGCTGACGCATCCTGTAGCAGCCAGGCACCCGCCCCAAGGCAAAGATGGGCGAACATCTGGCGGCCACCTAACTGAAGGGCAAGTTACCTACAGGCTACTGTGGGCTGTTGTGGACTACTGTCTTGTTTGTTTTCATCCAGTGGTAGCTAATCAAATAGCCTGTGGCTCCAGTTTAAACTGGAGCTGATAAACACAGATTGGGTACCTACCTGCTTTTGCATGAAGAGGGGGTGGGGGGAAGCAGGTTTGGATGGATAGTTACTTCATTATAATGGACTTAATCTCAGAATATACGAAGATAAAGAAAGGTAAACTTTATTTAGCCTTCATGGACTTTACCAAAGCGTTTGATTCTGTCCCTCGGGACAGGCTCTGGGCTAAACTGAAACTTATGAGCATCAATAATAAACTACTTGCTCTTTTGATTCAGCTTCATGCCAGCAACATAGCAAGAGTTAAATCTGGTTCAGGTAATGTAGTGAGTGCCTCAATTCCCATCAAGACAGGGGTCCGTCAAGGTTGTGTATTAGCCCCCATACTTTTCAATCTATTTCTAGCATATTGGGTGGATTTTATAAATGAGTTTAACCCCCACCCTCATAAAATTAATTCCTATTCATTACATGCCCTCCAATATGCGGACGATTTAGTTCTATTTTCTCAGACCAAGAAAGAACTAAAAGGTACAGTACAAGGACTGAAAACTATTGCCGCTCAAATAATCTCCAAATTAATT
This sequence comes from Sphenodon punctatus, assembly GCA_003113815.1. NCBI lineage: Eukaryota > Metazoa > Chordata > Lepidosauria > Sphenodontia > Sphenodontidae > Sphenodon > Sphenodon punctatus. Next base: position 1,694,825 of record QEPC01007621.1, read on the forward strand.
GTAAAAAGTCGAATATCTTGATGGTGGGAGGTAAACCTCGATCCACCAAATGGAAGATTGCTGATTTAAGCTTTAATCTGGTAAATTCAGTAGGTGTGATATTTACATCTAGAGGCACGTGGACCTTTCATATCAAAAGGAGAGCCTCTTAGGCATCTCAGTCTGCATGCTGTCTAATCAAGGCTGTGAATGCCTCGCAAGGCATATCTGTATCAACGATTCTCTCTACTTACCAAGCGAAAATACCCACTATGTTAACATTTGGTTTGGAACTTATCCACTTTCCTGACATTATTATACTTGAGAGAGTACAGAATTATTTCCTACATAGGCTGCTCAAAGTAGGAAATAGTGTCCCGGGGCAGTTGTGAGTGCAGAAACAGGCATTCTGCCTATTGAGCGTTATGGAAAAATATCCCTGATTAGGTTTTGGTTGAAACCAACGACTTTGACAGTGCAGTGCCTTTTAGAGGAACTGGCACACGATGGAGCCAGAATATACCCTTAGGTAAACTACCTAGCTTCCCTACTCAATAAAATGGGATTTTCCTTTGTCTATTTTCAGGGGAAATCAATTGCCTCTAGAAAGAAATAGATCTTAGATCAAGAGACATTGCTATCCAACAGGATCTTGGCTTAGTTAAGCAGTGGAAAGCTGCCCCGGGTTTAGGAGCAGTCACGACAAATTTTTCTCTTGAACCATATTTAAATACCTTGACTAGCAATATGTTAAGGAGGAATTATACCCTCCTTCAATTTCATCTAATTAAGACGGCTGTTACGGAAGGGAGATTTACTGGAGTACCTTATCTTTTAAGACTTTGTACCTGTTCCTTACAGGAGATTGAATCAGTCGAACACCTTACTCTAAGATGCCCAATTACTCTAATCTCAGGCATATTTGGATAACCCCATTATTAGAGGGGTTAAGGGCGACAAAAGAGGAAGAGGTATTTAAGTTTCTTATTCAGCTTTCAGCACTAGAGGAACTGACAACGGTAGCAATATATGTCAGACTTGTTATTAAAAGAAGAACTCTCATACATTTGTGAATTAAAGATTAGCGACTTATTATGAATCATAAGTCTACAGATGATTCAGGCAAGGATTTAGGCTGTTAATTCTGCTTATGGATATAAGTTACTTTATAATGGAACATTGAGACTTCTCTAACTTTGATTTTGGTCATTTTTTACTTGCTGTATTTTTTATTTTAACCCAATATTTTGATTATCGGATTTTATGTGGTAGTATTTATTTAATATTCCTTAATTCAAATGTAGACATGTATATATTTTGGTTGTATATGTTTATTTTACGTTTTGGGCCATGGTGAAAGCTAGTGCTGACAATAAATTTGATTTGATTTGGATAGTTACCTGAAAAAGTAGCTTGTGTAAGGGGTTTTGAGGTGCAATCCTGAAATCATTTACTCAGGAATAGTTCCCCTGCCTTCAGTGAAATAACTCGTATAGTTCCAGAATTGCAGCCTCAGATAGTAAACTTAGGAGCAGGGACTTCCTACAACACTTAACACAGTAGGACCCCAGTCTCAGTTGGTGTACAAAGGCAGTGACAGCCCGAACACCCTGGGTGCCTCCCTATTGCAAGTCCCATCCCAGGGTTGCAGTGGGGCTGACTTGGCCTATATTGGTGCTCCTGCAAGGCTGTTATCCTGTTCTGTCGGCAGACCAGTCACCCCTGCATGTAGGCACAACTTAATGCTAATAACAGTTTGCATAAATATTTATGGCTTTATCAGCTGGCTCTCTCTCCTGTGGCTCTTATATTACCAGCTGTTATCTCCTAGGAGGTGCAAGCAGATGTTTGTAGCATTTGTGTGTTCACAGTCCCTGTCTAGTTCACCTGTACAATAACCCCATGAGGTAAACATTTTTATTCCCATTTTCCAAATGGGGAACTGAGGCTGAGAGATAGTGACTTGCCCAAGACCACCCATCAAGTTCATGGCTAAGATAGGATTTGAACCTTAGTCCCCAGTGCAAGTCCAACATCCTATCCACTAGGTTACACTGGCCATCTGTATGTATATGTTTATGTGTCTGTAGGTATAGTTTCCCATCTTCCTTTATCAGTATTTTACATCATATATTATTTTCAGCATATTTTAGAAATGAGGCATTTAGCAAATGGGTACAAATTGGCAGCTGATATGACTGGCAAGAGAAGACAGAAATTCAAAACAGCTTCCCAAAGGTCTGATGCAAACCCATTTTGGGGAGTGCTGTCTAACCTGCTGGAGACAGAGGGTGAAAACAGACATGACGCTAACCACCCTTTAACCACCCTTGGTGGTTATTTATGCATGTTGCAGGGCTGTATTGGTGCCCTATGCAGCCCTGAAGCATGAATAAATGACCACCAAGGGTGGTTAAAAGCGTCATGTCTGTTTTCACCCAGAGATAGCCAAGCTGGCTATGGATTTGAGTTTGGGGTCGGAAGAGACAAGGCTCTGTGCAGAGTGACAGGAAAAAAGGCTATTTATTTATTTTTACAGTTCTGCTGCTCAGACGATGAAGCAATTTGAAATGATTCAGACTATGCTATTTGCAAAACTGATTAACTTATATATTCTGTTGTGCTAATGTACTGTACAAAGTACCCTTGTTCTGTCCCCCCTGGGTTGTGCTCACATGCTTTACTTCAGGAAAATTGAGAAGGGTAGTAGTACTGGGACAGATAGCTGTAACTTGAACTAAGGTTGATCTTCAAGTCAGCAAGCCAAGGGCTACCTTGTTATCGAGTAACCAGCAGGGACTGCTTTACAAAACAGACAGCCTCGCAACAAACTGAAGAGCGAGCCATTTTCTCTGCTCTCTCTGAGGTAATTTACCTCATGGCATTGGCAAATAATGCTTCATATCAGTATTGTAGGAGTGGCTTACACACTCCATTTATTCCTTTCTTTTTTGTTGAAAAAGTATCAAATTGATGACAACCGCCTATTGATACAGAATCTGCACTGAACATTTTACCAGAGTTTGCAGCCTATTAGGGACACATTTGACTCTCCAACATGGATTGCATCTATTCTCAGCAGGGTTTATACACAGTTTAGCAACCAAGGGAGCCTCACCCTTGCCAGTAGCCTAGTCTGACCCATGGTTGTGACACTGACTGTGCTGCATGGCTAGTACCCTCTAACCATTCTCCACAGATTGGCTAGTTCACCTCACTCACTATGCAGTTGCATCACCCAGGGCACACTGACTCCTGTAACCCTCATGCCACTTTCTGTGTGTGCCTGCCGTCTGGGTCCTCTATCTCCCTGCTGAGACAATATTTGACAGCTGCCCAGGTTTTCCCAGAATGCACAGTTAGGTAATGGGACAGGCATAAGATAGACACATGTTTGCAAGGTGGAAACAAGTTGCTGTGTGGACACAATTCAACTGTGCTTGTAAGTGAGGGAGATGACCATGTCATGACCAGGTTATAAAAATGTACTGGTATTCAGTATTCACATGTTGCTCTCTGAGAGCTTCATAGCACATGCGTTGATTAAAGAACAATTGTACGCAAATGCTTGCTAGCATGAGCCTATCAAGTGAGTGTCGTGAGCATATATTTACTTAACATCTAACTTGATGTATTTTATCAGTATAAATTGTTTGTGGCATCCAAGCTCTGTTGTGCAACCATCTGTTAAAAAAGAGAGTAGAGCACAGTAGATTGATCCCATTGCACAAACAAAATCTCATAAACTGCAGAAATATTCAGTAATTAACTAATAGGGCAGCAAGAGCCCCAGATTGATAAATTGGCATCCGAGTTGTATTTTTTCTGAACATTGAATTGGGTTCTTTATAGTTCATGAAATGGAGGAGGAAAAGCAGCCAGTTTGTATGGCATGTCAATTAGAATACAGCATATTAGAAGTATTTCCTGTAACAAAGACAAAATACTCTGTGTGTATGTGCATGTATGTTTTATTTTATATAATATATATAAAAATAATATTTCCAAAACTGATCCTGGAGAGAACAGGTTCATGAACTCTTTGGGGTCCAAATTCCGCAATTCAATCAAGTTGCTATGGATACTTCAGAATCTCACAGGAGGTAACTCCATGAACACAAAGCTTGTGTTTCAAAGTATAAATTGATTGTTTTCTGCAGAACAAACAACTTACCTGCTCTCAACATGATTGAAAGACACCTTTTATTGGGCCTACTTCTGTTGGTGAATGTGGGGCTGAAAAGCTTGCATATTCTCACCAACAGAAGTTGTTGCAATAAAGACTATAATCTTAACTGCTTTGCTTAAGTTCACAAACCACTGACCCCTGTTACTGCTAGAAGCTACTCTGTAGTAAGTGACTTGTAGATGGTGGCCTTTATCTCTTGTTTCTCATATTCCTGGGAGCAAGACAGCAGCCGCTTTCTAAAAACCTGGAAGATGTTCTCTCTTCTCCCAGTCTATTAACTCTGTAGAAATTGTCCATGCACCGTCCTTCCTACCCAGCGTGGAGGGGCTTTGTTATCCTTGGAGACTCTTCATGGCGACAGCATATATCTCCCTGTTGATCCCCTATCCTTACTGCAGTCCACAGCACTGGAGTTTTGGGAAATGTATCCAGTGTTGATAAGAGTAGATTAAGCATACTGATTTTTCCTCTAAAGAGTTTTGAGCTGGAAGGTGTTCAGTAAGTTGCTTGCAGATTTAAATAACAGGACAAATTGGAAAGCTTTCTCATCATTGCTGCCCCCCCCCTCCCCCCTCCGGTCTGGTGGTTGCTGTAAAGAAAGTGTATTTAAGGTCTAAACATCAGAAGTAGGTAGCTTAACATCCTGCTCTGAGGACTCCCAATTAGTTTGACAATCTCTGGCAGTATAGATTTGCAGAAGTGGGGTTGCTCCTGCTGGGGTTTGAGGAGTGGGAAGCAAAGTTATTCAGGTCAGTTAAGGACCCTTTGTAGCCACAAACCTAAAGCTGGTTTGCTAAGCTGGAAGATCACCCATTTCTTTTGATGAATTTCTGAAATTTCATAGACTGCAGTCATTTACTCTGGAGTAAGCGGTTTGTGTATCACGGCCCTAGTCATTTCCCATCAGAGAGAAGGTGATCTGACTGAATTCCCAAGTGGGTGTTTCCATCCTGTTTGCCTAATTCTCCCCCCCAGCCCCCGTCCTTTTACCCCCCTCGCCCCTATGACATTCTTTTGCCTTTGCCTTTTACATAGTGTTGCAGTGCACTGTTAAAGAATTGCTGTGCTTCTGAGATGAAGTGGTATTGTAATAGATTTAACTTATTTTGGTTTGTTTCTCGCTTTGCTTTTAAAGTGCTTTAGCCTCCTTTGAAATTAAAGACAATAACAAGGCAATTTTTGTTCTCCTCATATTTCTACATCCTCCTCCTGCTGGGTAGTTCTACCGTTGGCCGCTAGGAGGCAGATGATCTAATTTTTGTCTGCGCCTGCGTCCACGGAGCTACCCGGCTCTTCGCCAGTCCGTCGTCTGCCTTGAGGCCGTTAGGACATGCATCGGTTCCAGGAACCTAGGAAAGACAGTAGGAGAGTGTTAGACACTATTTTTTGGCGGGGCACTTGGGGTTAGCGATCCCGGACGCCGTCTCGGGTATCGCTCGGCCAGGCCGCAAGAAATTGGATTCTTTAAAAAAAAAGAAAAGAAATCCCACCGGCTCCCTCGCAGTTCGCCAGGGAGCAGGGGACGCTGCCTATCTCCTTCCCGCTTAGCGGGAAGCCATCCAGCAAGCGGCGATCCCCCCGTCTTGTCGGATCAGGGACAGCACCGCTGGGCCCTCCCGACTTAAGAGCCCCTCAATTTCGAGATAAATTCAAATTAAATTTGAGGATGAGCTCTATTGAAGGGCAAACAGCCCCCCCTCCCACCCCCGCAGGCGGGTCGGAGTCTCGGTCCCCGCAAGAGGGCTCTCAGGCCCCTCAGGATCCCTCGATGGCTTCCTTAGCCAACACTATGGGGGAAATTTTATCCTCCCTGAAGGCCCTCACCCAGGCCCAACATAAAAAAGGCGGGAAAAGAAAGCGAGCTTCCCCCGAGCCTGGGCCTCAAAAGAAACGCTCGAGGGCGGGAAAGTCCTCAGGGACTAGCAGGAAGGCAAAAGCTCCACTAGGGGGAGCTAGGGGACAGAGTTTCTCTTCTCCTCAGGACTCTGAGGTGGAGGAACAGAGGGGGGAAAATGAACAGGCCTGCTCCTCTCATTCACAGGCCCTGTATAGCTCACCATCTGACTCTTCCCAGGGGGAGTCTGATATGGAAGAAGGGGAATGGGTAGAGCCTACCCCGGACCCCAAGGATAGGGAGCGTCAATTTCCGGCCCACTATAGAGAGGAGTTGCTCTCTCAAGTAATTAAAAAGCTCCAACTTACAGAAAAGTATCCAAAGGGGGACTCTTCCGAATCACAGGAGGAGGAAGAGACTAGGGAGTACATGCCTTCTGTGCATGGTAAGGATCAGGGTCTGCCCCTCGACAAGGCTTTCGAGAGAATTGTCTTGGAGGAGTGGAAGCACCCCGATAAGGCTTTCAAGATGAATAGAACCCAGGAGGCCCTGTACTCTTTTTCTAGAAAAAAGGAGTCCTTGTTCAAGAGCCCAAAGATAGATGCAGCTGCTGCCTCACTAGCCCGGCAGACGGTTTTCCCAACAGAGGGTGACTGTCATCCTAAAGATCCTACAGATAGGGGGGTAGACTCAGCCCTAAGGAGGGCTGTGGAATCTACAGCGGCCTCCCTGAGAGTAAACATAGTGGCATCCTACGTTTCAAGGGCTCTCCTTGCATGGATGAAAGAGGCTCAGGACCCCGAGATTTCAGATAAAAGGTCACAAAAGCTATCTTCCCGCATCTGTATGGCCACCGCTTTTCTGGCGGATGCAACCACAGATGGCCTATCTTGGTCAGCCAGGGCTATGGCAAATGGGATAGCGGCCAGACGTAGGGTATGGCTCCGCTCTTGGCAGGGAGACACTACGGCCAAGAATCTTCTGACCTCTGCCCCTTACAAGGGTTCAAAACTCTTTGGGGTCTGCCTTGAAAAGGTCCTGGAGGAAGCTAATTCGAAAGATAAGCCCAAGACCCTCCAACAAATGATACCAAAAAGGGGATTTTTTAGAGGCCAGCCCTTTAGGTTTAGGGGTTTTGGCCCTAACAGGAGGGGGCATTTTCAAGGCCACAGGGAGTTTGCTACCAACTTCTCCTTTCGTGGGAGAGGCTTTAGGGGGGGCAGATTCGATAGACGCAGATCCAGGGGAGCCGGCCCCTCCCAGACCAGACAGGATTCCTGACTACTCCGCCCCAGGAGTGGGACGCAGACTACAGCAATACAAGACGGAGTGGCAAAACTCGGTCTCCGATGCTTGGGTAATATCCTGCGTCGCAGATGGTTACCGCATAGAGGTAGAGCGCCCCCCAAGGCAAAGGTTCGTGACTTCCCCAACCTCCAAGAACCCAGAGAAGCATCTAGCACTGGTATCAGAGATACGCAGACTTCGGGAGATTCAGGCTATAGAGAGTGTTCCCAAGCAAGAGCGTTTCTTGGGCGTCTACTCCATCTTGTTCCTAGTGGAGAAGAAGCTCGGAAAATGGAGGGCCGTTCTCGACCTAAAAGGCCTGAACAAGGTGGTAAGGAAGAAAAGATTCAAAATGGAGACAGCCCTGTCAGTATGCCGGAACCTTCAGAAGGGCGACTGGATGGCTTCCCTGGACCTCAGGGAAGCTTACCTCCATGTCCCGATATGGAATCCACACAAAAGATGGCTCCGGTTCTCATACAACAGACATCACTGGCAGTTCAGGGCCCTCCCTTTCGGGCTCTCCTCGGCCCCCAGAACCTTTACAAAGATTTTGGCTCCATTGATTGCCAACCTCCGCAGCGAGGGCACTCATATCTATGCCTACCTGGACGACATACTGATCAGGGGCAGCTCCCCTTCGGTGGTGGAAATGCACCTGAACAAGACCATTGCATACCTGGAAAGACACGGCTTCATCATAAACAGGGAAAAGAGCCATCTCATCCCGAGCCGCCGTCTGGAGCATCTAGGTATCCTAATAGATACCTCCTCAGATCGAGCTTTCGTACCACCGGAGCGGAGAAAGAAAATCCAGAGCCTGATCACATTGCTCCAGCAGAACTCAAGGATGAGACTCAAAAGACTGGCGAGCCTGCTGGGTCTCCTAGTTTCTTGCATAGGGCAGGTGACTTGGGGTCGTTTCAACCTTCGCCCCTTGCAGAAGCAGCTAAGCACTATGCAGAGAGAACTCACTCTGGGGTTAAACCCATGGGTTCCCGTTCCACCAGGATTAAAACACTCAATGTCCTGGTGGTTAAACCCAGAAATCTTCCAGGCAGGAGTGCCTCTTTCAGAGCCAGACAGAACAGTGTTAACAACCGATGCCAGCCTCCAGGGGTGGGGAGGGCACTCGGGGATTCACTCAGCCCAGGGATTGTGGTCCAAGATGGACTCCAACAAGTCAATCAACTTCCTCGAGCTCAAGGCGATCCGCCTATCTCTGCGCCAACTTCTGCCAACGTTTCCTTCGAATCATCTGCTGATTTACACAGACAACATAACGGCGAAGGCGTATATAAATCGCCAAGGGGGATCGAGATCGAGGGAGTTACATCGGGAGTCAGTCAAGCTTTTCAGGTGGGCCCAATCACACCTATCTTCATTGAAGGCCTTGCACATCAAGGGTCTGGAAAACAAGAGAGCCGACTGGCTGAGCCGCCAGACTCTGGACCCCCACGAGTGGACCCTGGACAGATCTGTGTTCCAGCTGATAGTAGACTGGTTCGGTCTCCCCGTGATGGACCTGTTTGCTACAAGGGAAAACACTCAGGTCCCCAGATTCATGTCGCAGCGGTGGTGTCTGGAAGCAGAGGGCTTCGATGCGTTGAACCACCCCTGGCCCAAAGGCCTCTTGTACGCTTTTCCTCCAATTCCCTTGATCCAGAGAACCATAGCCAAGGCAATCAGGCAACAGGCTCATCTGCTGATAATCACCCCGTGGTGGCCCAGGAGACCGTGGTTCTCCGAACTTATAGAGCGCAGCCATTCACAATACCACAGGCTGCCACTGATCCCAACTCTGATCTCCCAAGGTCCAGTCTGCTCTGCAGAAATACAGACATTAAAATTAACAGTGTGGAACTTGAACGGGCAGCACTGAGGAAGAAGGGATATTCAGAGGCAGTCCTGAATACTATCCAGCGTTCCAGAAAGGCGGCAACAAGAAGAAGTTATCAAGCAACCTGGAAAACGTTTGCTGCCTGGTCACTTCAACAAAATAGGGACCCTACCAGGGCAGGGGTAGTTCAAGTCTTGGAGTTCCTGCAGCTGGGTTTAGAAAAGGGTCTTAGGGCTAACACATTAGCCAGACAGGCAGCTGCCATCGATTCGGTCCTTAGGCCAGTATCAGGCAGGATAGTATCTTCACACAAGAATGTGCGTAGATTCCTTAGAGCAGCTAGGTTAATTTGTCCTCCTGTGGTACATAGAGTTCCTTCTTGGGACTTGAACTTAGTCCTAGAGGCCTTGACAAAACCTCCTTTTGAGCCTCTAAGACATATATCGTTATATTTATTAACACTAAAGGTGATTTTTCTCGTTGCAGTTACTTCAGCGAGACGGGTCTCCGAGCTGGGTGCGTTGTCCATGGAGGACAACTTTTGTATTTTCAAAAAGGATTCGGTCACGTTACGTCTGGATCAGGCCTTCCTCCCTAAAATTAATACCATGTTCCACAGGTCCCAGGAGGTTATTTTGCCTTCCTTCTGTCCAAATCCTGTCCACCCAAAGGAGCGGGCATGGCATACTCTGGACCTCAGGCGAGCCCTTAGAATCTATTTGGCTAGGACAAAAGGGTTCCGGCTTTCCACGGCCCTATTTGTCAACATTAGACCAGGTTACCAGGGGCGTAAAGCTTCAAAAACCCTGATCTCTAAGTGGTTGAAGCAGGGTATTGTTGAGGCCTATAAGGCAAAAGGGAAGATTCCTCCCCTCCAGATTTGGGCACATTCGGTGCGTAGCGCTGCCACCTCGTACGCTTTTAAAGCAAGAGCCTCTTACGAGGAAATCTGCAGGGCAGCTACTTGGTCCTCCATACACACGTTTGTGAGGCACTATAAAATAAATATTTTTCAATCTGCAGAAGCTGCTTTCGGCAGAAGGGTGTTGCAAGCGGTACTGGAGTCCCCCAGTGCTGTTGGCTCCCACCCTTAAAGGTTTTCAGGAGTGCTTGGGTACGTCCCAGCAGGAGGAGGATGCAGAAATATGAGGAGAAAGGAGAATTGGTAGCCTACCTTAGGTGAATTCTTTTCTCTCATATTCTCTGCATACTCCTCCGCCCCTCCCTGCCAAACAGCACGAATTTAGTCAGGGGGCTGGGGGGACTGGTACCTTGCTCACTGTTTTTTAGGTGTTTCCTTTAGGGGAGTAGATTATAGTAATAGGGTTGTTAACCATTATTGTTCTAGTGTTATATATATATTAAGAGAAATTTTCAGCTTGCGAACGGACTGGCGAAGAGCCGGGTAGCTCCGTGGACGCAGGCGCAGACAAAAATTAGTTCATCTGCCTCCTAGCGGCCAACGGTAGAACTACCCAGCAGGAGGAGTATGCAGAGAATATGAGAGAAAAGAATTCACCTAAGGTAGGCTACCAATTCTCTTTTCCTAATTTATGAGACATTCTCTTAACTATTACTATCATTCCTTATAATCCAAAATAGAAACTTTCCTTTTAATTCCTACTTTGTTGGGGCCCGATTGTTTCTTTTTCCCCATTGTTTTTTCAGAACTCCCACTGATGGAAGCCTGGCATACACCTGTCCCTTGTAGATTATAGGGCTGGAAGTGAGTTTAGAGGTCATTTAGTCCAACCCCCTGTTCCAAGGCAAGTTACCTAATTCCCACAGCATCACAGACAGATTCTTGTCCCAATGAGTTTTTTTGAGAAAAACCCAGGAAGGAGATTCACAACCTCCCTAGGCAACCTATTCCATTGTCCAACAAGTCCAAATTCTACAATTTGGAAGTTTCTCCTAATATTTAATCAAAGTGTAGCTTTCTGCAATTTGATCTTGTTTATCGATATGATAAATTAACAGCTCAATTCTGGGATTTGGGCCAGCAGCGCTTTTTGAGGATCAGGTAGTGGGTGTTTAAGCAGCAGGGGCTGTTTTTTGTTGTCCAAAACATAAGTCACCGTGCTCCCTTAAACCTCATCAGGCTTATTTTTTTTTGAAGTTGGTTTGTTTTACATTTTACATTATCATACATATTTTTTTCACAGAAAGAATTTTTCATCAGCCTGGTTAGACTTTAACTCCACTGTAAACTTAAATGAAAAAGCTTCCACCCACTCCCAAAGGGAACACAGTCTTCTACAATGGAATGCTATCTGAACATGAAAGTATGCATGCAGGGCCGGATCCAGGCAAGCGCCACACAAGGCCCCATGGACTGGGAGGCCCCCACTAGGGCATATAGGTTCCATGAATAAACTTGAAATGACAGCATGAGTGTGAGCAGCACAGGAGTAAAATATGGGCCACAGAAGCTCCATTGTGGGAAGGAAGCCCTGGCCTGTGTACAACCTGCAGGCATTTCAGAGGGGACCTCCTGGCCCATGGTCCCCATGAGTAAATGACAACATCTGTGTTGCATGCAGAAAGCCCCAGCCTCTATAACCTCGGAAACTTCAGAAAGCTTTGGCTTCCTTCTCTGGACTGCTTCAGCATTACCATACCTCATGAAAATCATTAGCACAGCTAACACGACCTATGGATGCCCAGGCAGCATGACTCAGTGGCAGCTGGAGGCTGATGGATAAAGAGCAGGCACCAGCGTCTAAGCTGTGGGTCAGCAGATCCTTGGAGCAAGTACACCAGGGATGCGCTCGCTCTGTTCAGAGAGAGGAAGGGAGGCTTTTTGTTTTGTTTTTAATCCTCTCAGCCCTTCAGCTGGCTCTTCAAATCCAGTTGTACAGAGAGCTGTTCCTCCCCATTGCCAATAAGGAATAGATGGCCAAGGTGCAGCAAGAAAAGAATGCCATTTTTTAAAAAAGAAGAAAAAAGAGGCTCGAAGGAGGGTGTGTGTGTGTGTGTGCGTGCACGTGTGGGTGGGAAGTGAGTCATTCAGTGCAGTACCAACCCAGAGGCATGGGAAGTCAGCAGGCTTGTTTTCTTAAACCCACATTTAAAGAGACCTGCAATCTAGCAATAAAATGCAGATCCTTTCAAGTGTCTGGGTGATAAGGGACGTTCTCCACATACGCACACATACAGACACCCACAGCAAGGGAGCCTGAGCCAGATACAGAGGACTCAGTCGTGTTCATAAAACTCTCCCTCCACCCCTTACAAAAACCATAGCAACCACCACAATACAAATAATGGAGTTAGAACTGTATGGCATTTCTTCTAATAAACACCACCTTCTTTCCTCAGAGCTGAGCCAAAAGCCATTTAAAAGGAAAAGATCGATCATAAACTGGGCCTTTTGGCGTGGGCCAGGTGCTCACTTGGACAATGCAACGTTCTCGCCAACGTCTGTTCCAGGGAAGCTCTTCGGCCTCTCGCTGTCAGCCATCTGCGAGAATGACAACCTGCCCAAGCCTGTCGTGGTAAGTCATGAGCTGGTTACTCATCTGGTGGGATGTCTTCGCAGGGGAAGTGGGCATGCGGTAGAGCCAATTATAAGAACATAAGAAGTGCCATACTGGGTCAGACCAATGGTCCATCTAGCCCAGCATCCTGTCTCTGACAGTGGCCAATCACGGTGGCTTGGGAGAAGCTCCCAACAGGTCACAATGGGGGATCCATTCCCTGTTGTTTTCCCCCAGCTCCTGTCATGTTCCCTGATCCTGTCTGGCTAATAGCTGCTAATGGACCTATCTTCCAGAAACTTGTCCAAACCTCTTTTAAACTCAGCTATAGTACTGGCCCTTACCACAGCCTCTGGCAGTAGATTCC
>QEPC01007621.1:1708060-1728187 GCA_003113815.1 Sphenodon punctatus
TAGTTCAGCTATGTCTTTTTTGAGATGGGGTGACCAGAACTGCACACACTATTTGAGGTGTGGTCACACCATTGATTTGTATAGAGGCATTATGACATCCTCAGTTTTATTCTCTATCCCCCTCCGAATAATTCCTAACATTCTGTTTGCTTTTTTTGACTGCTGCTGCGCACCGCACTGTGGATTTCATTGTATTGTCCACAACTAGCCCCAGATCCTTTTCCTGAGTGGTAACTCCTAGCTTAGTACCCAGCATTGTGTATGCATAGTTTGGATTATTTTTCCCTACGTGCATCACTTTGCACTTGTTCACATTAAGTCTCGTTTGCCATTTAGATGCCCAGGCACCCAGTGTCGTGAGATCCTGTTGCAGTTCTGCACAGTCTTTTAACTACCTTGAATAACTTGGTGTCATCTGCAGATTTGATAGCCTCACTCTTAACACCCTTTTCCAAATCATTAATAAATACATTAAACAGCAGCCGGTTCCAATACAGGTCCCTGAGGCACACCACTTTTTACATCTCTCCATTGTGAAAACTGACCGTTTAGTCCTACCCTTTGCTTTCTATCTTTCAACCAGTTTCGGATCCATAGTAAGACACTACCTCCTATCCCATGACTTTTTAACTTTCTTAAGAGTCTCTCATGAGGGACCTTATCAAATGATTTCAGGAAATCCAGGTACACTATATCTACTGGATCTCCCTTGTCCACATGCTTATTTACACCCTCAAAGAATTCCAACAGATTAGTGAGGCATGACTTACCTTTACTAAATCCGTGTTGACTCTTCCCCATTAAGCCATGTTTGTCAACATGCCCTGTAATTCTGTCCTTAATGATGGTTTCCGCCATTTTGCCCGACACAGAGACGTCAAGCTTACTGGTCTGTAGTTGCCAAGATCGCCTCTGGATCCCTTTAATTCCACAAAAGGGAAAGGTTTGGTTAACCTCAGGAAGATTCAGGGGGGGACATATTAAAGGAGGCCATAAAAAAGATGGCGAACATTTGTTCTCCATTGCCACTGAAGACAGGACGAGAAGGAATGATTTTGAATTACAGGAGGGTAGGTTTAGAGGACGGTAGGGAATACTGGGAAAGTGTAGGAATAGTCACAGTGGACCAAGCTGCGTAGAGAGCTGTGGAGTCTCCTTCCCTGGAGGTTTTCAAGAAAACGCTGGATAGGTATCGGTCAGGGATGCCTTAGGTGTAGGGAGTCCTGCCTCGGGGCAAGGCTTGGGACTAGATGGCCTGTGAGATCCCTTCCAACTCCACAGGTCTGAGTCTAAGATGGTCCTGTGGTTAGGGGACTATTTCACAATACATGTGAAAAGAATCTGGAGATTGTAGTTGATCACAAACTGAACATAAGTCAGAAGTGTGATGAAGCCGTTAAAAAAGGCCAATGCAGTTTTAGGCTGCATTAACAGAAGCATCGTTTCCAAGTCATGAGAAGTAATAGTTCCACTCTATTCTGCGCTGGCCAGACCTCATCTGGGGTACTGTGTCCAGTTCTGGGCACCGCACTTTAAGAAGGACATCAACAAATTGGAACGGGTTGAGAGGCGGGCAACAAAGACGGTCAGGGGTCTGGAAACCAAGTCCCGTGAGGAAAAGTTGAAAGAGCTGGTTTAGCCTTGAGAAGAGAAGACTAAGGGGAGACATGATAACGGTCTTTCACTACCTGAAGGGCTGACACAGAGAGGATGGCAAAGACTTGTTCTCTCTTGCTACTACTGCTTATCATTTCTATAGCGCTACTAGTAGTAGTAGTCTTTTTTGAAATGAGGCACCCAAAACTGGTCACAACACTCCAGATGAGGTATGGCCCAGTGCCAAATAGAGCAGAATAATTACTTATGCTGACTTGGAAATGATGTTTTTGTTAATGCAGCCTAAAATTGTATTAGCCTTTTTTTGCAGCTGCATCACATTGCTGGCTTATATTCAGTTCATTTATTTATTATTTATTTATTTCAATTTCTAACCTGCCCTATCCCCTGTCAGCTTCTTTTTAAGCATCTTGGATATTTAATATAGAACCAGAAATCCAAGCTATTTATTTACTGCTGTGCAGCCCCACGCACAGGTGTAGATGAGGCAGTATTTGGCCCATGGTTACCTGCACGTAAAGCACTCCAAGTGCCATGGCAGGGGTGCTGTATAAAAACAAAGAATTAATTATATAATTATTATGCTGCCCTTTTGCTGTGTAGCCCCTTGTTCTGTAAGTAGCCCCATTCAAACTACTGGACATTTGAAAACTAAGGTACCACCCCTATGTAGTCACGGATGCACAGTTTGGCCCCTAATTAGGATTTAGAAGGACAGTTCTATAAGAATGGGAGAAGAAGCTCCGCTTGGACAAGCTAGGTTACCTTGTATTCAGCCTTACAAACTGATCAGTAACTGGCCCAGAATTACTTCTTACACCAGACATTCCCAAACTAGGGGTTGTGACCCCAAGTGGCTGCATGCTATTTGTGGATGGGGTCATGACCCAATTGATAATCAACACGCTTTTGTTGTCTTTATTGCTGTCGGGGGTCACAAAATTATCTCCAAATTGGGTAAGACAGGCAAAAAAATGTGGAGACCACTGCTTTATCCCTGTGGAATGCCGGTAACATTGAACTCTTCACAGGTCACTGAAGACTTTGTACCTTCACATCTCTGACTGGTATCTATATCAGACTGTAAATACCAGCCAAAGACCGGATACCAGATTGGACTCGACAGACCACATGTCAGTTCCTGGGTAGCAATGTTTATTGTCTTACGTCGATCAGCTAGTGCTTGTATAGCCCTTAGAACGTGCCCTATCTGTGCTTAGCAGTAATATTATGAATAAGTCATGAACAACTAGTCGAAGGACACATACGAGGGTTATTTTCTCAGATTGATGCCCAAGATACATAGGATTAATGAGGGATAAATTGCCTAAGGGATGAAGCTGTGGGAATAAGATATATATTGTTTCGATTTGTAAATCTTTCAGAGACTCAGGTGTCTTTACCTGGCCCATACATGACCATTCCCCCCCCCCCCCCCAATAACCCTTCCAAGATTTAAATGCACGGATTGAGAATCTCCTTTCTAAGGCAGGCTATCTTGCCTTTTATGTCTTTTCTTCCCAGGACATGCTTTCCTTTCTCTATCAAGAGGGTCCTTATACCAGGGGTATTTTCAGGCGCTCTGCAAATGCAAAATCCTGTAAAGACCTGAAGGAAAAGCTAAATGCAGGAGCTGAAGTACACTTAGTCTGCGAATCCATATTTGTGACGGCCTCTGTGTTCAAGGTAAGCAAAGAGAGTCATGGCTAGGGGGTTCTCTGGAGTTGGAAGTTAATGGGTGGGTTTTTTATGCACATTGGATCTCCTTTAGTGCCTGATCCTACAAGTTTTGTGCAGGCAGAGCTCTCCTTTGAGTCAGGAGAAGGCTGGGAGGGTGAGCCTGCTATGCTGTACAGACACCATAACCTGCAGTAGTATTGGATGTGCTGTGCCCTCTAAAGTATGTGGGTTAAGGGTTTACTTCCTTGTGGATCATCAGTAAGGCTGCTTTTTTATGGTTATCACTGGTTTGGCTATTTCTGTGAAATTTACTCAGTGCTGTGTAATATGTAGTTCTTCGTGAGTTCCTATTTATGAAAGAATTGTGCAAACATACATTTATTATTATATTATTATTATTATCATTATTAGTTTCTTTGTTTAGTGCCAAAAATGTGCCTAGCCCTGAACAATCATGATTAGCAACAGGTCCTTGCTCTGAGAGGCTTGCAATGTAAGATGGTCAAGGGGAGGGGAATAGGGGGACAGACGGAGAGTTTCTCTATTTGTTACATTAGCCATGGGGGAAATCACCACTGTGATACAAACTGTGCCACCGTCCCATGAGGGCGCAGTTTGTACGAACATTCATGCTGCTCCATGTTATATGGACTTTCCCCACTAGGGGGTGTTCTTTGGGCAGCAACATAAACGGAGCAAATATTTATGCTGCTACTTAAAATTGTCCCTCCGAGTGTTACTCCAGGGTTTGACAAAACAACCCTGTAACGCTTGCCCCCATATTAAGCATCTGGAACGGTGGCAAGTGCTATGTGTAGAGCCACCCAGAGATACATCCAAGAAGCCGGGAAGTTGCATATGCACTTGCTTAGCTTAGTTACAAGAGGAGGTGGGGGAACCCGAGGAATAAGCCAGTCTGAGGAGTAGTTCCAGTGAGCAGTCTTTAGGGGTGAAGTGCTAGGGAAAGCCAGATGGGAGAAGCAGGTTTTATGGGATGGGAGGGAGCAGTGTTAACATGTTCAGGAAGTGGGTTCCAGGTGGGGCAGGCTGCATGGGCGAAAGTGGTTAATTAGCATGATAACAATTATAGCAGGTGTTTGCTTTACTGACATGCTACATGTCACAACCTCTGGTTTAGCTTGTTTCCTGTGAATGACTGAACAAATTGTGTAGAAGCTTTTCTTTAAAATTCCCTCCCTTGCTGAAGGCTCACACAAGGTTTATGGGCTGCTTTAGCCCTCTAAATATAACACGAATGAGCTTTGCACAGACCTTGGGCTCATCCTTCCCACACAGGAATGCCACCCTATTTTCCCTTCCAAGATAGGTTTGCTTTCCCTTATAGGGCGATTAACGACTGTAAAACAGAACACGGCTTAGGGATTAAATCAGCCTGTATTTGAATTGGTAGCAAAAGAAAGAAGCAAAAGCCTTTTAAAATCCCTAAACATTTTGGTTATGTTTTTATCTGTAATAGCAAGTATTTTGCACACCTGGAGCCCTGTCCTGCCAGGTGCTGACCATTCTGCAGCAAGACTAACATTTAAGCATGTGCTTAAGTTCAGGCACCTGAGCAGTTCCATGGGTTTCACTGGGGAAATAGCCAAGCAAATCCTTCTGAATTCTAGCCTCTAAATAGCAGTAAGAGCCAGCGGTCAGCAGGAAAAGCCTCCAACCACCATCACCACGAACGGCCCCACAAATGGCCAGCGCCCCCTGGATAAAATACCTGCAGGACGTGGAAAGAGTCTCAAATGGGGAGAATTGCCTCTTCCTCACCCAGGGAATGGTTCAATGGGTGCAGCTCCCTCCCACAGCAAACTAGGAAGCCCAGGTCACTCCCCACCCCCTGGGGCCAGCCCTGGATGAAACATACCTGCAGGAGGTTTCACTGAGACTAATATAGTTAGATCCAAGTATATGCAGCAAGCATTGTTCTGGATTGGGGTGTTGTCTACCACCTGTAGCTGGGGTGGCGCGGAGTGGGATGAGAATAGAATTTGTCTTTCAATGGTTACAATAAGCAAGTGGAAAATAGGCAGAAAAGGAAGGTCCCTATACCTGATTAACACTCATTGCAGGCATGGTTCAAAGTTCATGAACAGTAAAGAATGTCCCTTTAAGACTGTCCATATCACTGGGATTTCAGGTGAGCTGCAAGAGCTGCTTGCACTTTAAGGGCCCAATCCAAGGTGCATGCATGCAAGCACACGCGCACAATGTACATGCATCATGTGCACACCATGCACAATGCATACATACTATGCGCACACTGCACACAAATTCTGTGCTTGGTACACACGTGGTACATGCTTGGTGCATGTGCATACTGCATGTGTTTGCTTGGTGCATGTTCATATCTTGGGTCAGCCCCTCTAGCTGCCAAGAGACAGGCTGCGATCCACAAGCCACTTACTCCAGAGGAGTTTCATTGAAATGGTTTGTAGATCTCTGTCTAAAGTTGTGCACCACTTGAAAACATGAGAGAGCTAGAATTTGTGTAACATGCTGTTTGGGAGCTCTTCCCTTGTTTCAGTTGTCTTTGAATGTTTTGGGAGGATGTGGATCCCAAGCCCTCACATGTCTGAAGGGTTATGTTCACCAAGCACTAGTAATGTTTCCTGTCTTGTCATTTAAATGAGATTCACAGTTACTCTAGCTCAGCCTTTATAGTAGAATTGAAGGCCAGCTCTTTGCAAAGAAAAGCAGGATCATCTTTGGTAATTCAAAGAGAGCAGAAATTCCTATTTGGGGAGTTGTTTATAGAAAATGCTTAGGCTGCGATCTGTAAACCACTGAGTCAGGAGAAGCCTTTAATAAAACTTTAATCATTTAACTCAAAGGGTGTTAACAAACGAGACGGTAGCCCACACCAGGTGGGTGTCCACCTGCCTGTTTATTAGATCTTCATACGCACCAGCAGGGAGACACCCGGGACATGAATTGGTGCTGGCAGTGGGCTGGGGCCTGTGGAGGGTCTACAAGAAGATCCAGGACAACAACTTAGCCTCCAGCTACAGGAGGCAAACATCACCATACTACAAACTGCTGGACCGGTTCTTGTGCATCGATGGAGCCATAGTGACATCCTGCCTCTACAGCTGCACCTTCACCAAGGGCCAGGGCTCCCCCACTGCCCTCTTCCACTTCAACCACTCCCCCACTGAAATTGCTCTGGCTCCCACCACAGCACCCATGACCACCGCCAGCGATTGTTCCATACCTGTCCCCACGTCGGAGCCAGCCTTTGTCAATGCGGACATGAATACCGTGACTTTCACGGTCTACCCCCTCAAGCTTGAGAGCCAGCTCTTATTTGAGGAGCCACCAGAGGTACCAGTGGAGGGTATGGAGGACCCAGAGGCCACCTTTATCAAGGAGACAGAGGAGAATGGCAAGTAAATGCATCTGGGGGGTTGCATTTACTGCTAGGCTTCCGTTTATTGCTGTCTAATTATGTTTTTTCCCCCCTTTACTGTGTTGCCAGGTGGCCATGAGATTGTGGGGAAGCAACATGAAAATCCCCAGGACACAACGGCACCCGGTCCAGCACCACTTCCACAATCACAGTGCAAACCTCAATGAGGATGCTGCCCACCGTGGAGATTCTAGTGTGAAATGGCTGGGTGACAGAGAAGCAGTCTAGAGTGACAAGCTTCCAAATGGCAATGGCAGTGTGCTTCTCCACAGCAATGGGTGACTGCATCACCGTGTTCTGTTTCTCCAGCTGAGGCCTGAGGATCTTGGTTATCTGCAGAATGAGGCGATGGGGCATCCTAAAGTTGGAGATCTACTTGACATCTCACCAAGAGGAAAACATGTTCTCCCACCAGTCTGCGCTTTTCTCCTTCACCCAGTCAAGCCTTTTGGTGGATACAGACATGTGTAGCACATGGGTGACTGAAGCCACATCTCCTGACAGGCACCTCTCAACACAGATCCCCTTGCAGGGCTTTGATTCTCTCCAACAAGTATTGTCTCTAGAGGTAGGCAAGTGTGTGTGTGCCGAAGAACGAGTCACCTATGTGTTGTGTACCCTACTACCCCAGCCACTGATCAAGTGAGTGCCCTTCTGTGCCTCGAAATCTCATCGAGCCAACAACAGCAGGTGACATGGATCTGCCGGATCGCTCACAGGTTCTGTTCAACAACAGTCATGAAGGGCAGTGATAATGAGCACAGTGAAGTTCCCAGCATCCATGGTTGCAGTAAAGGTGTCTGTGAAGTTTGCAGACCACTCACCAAATGTTTTGAAAACTTTAAAGAGCTGGGCAGCTGCCTAGAGAGAATTGGCTGTGCACTGCACGTGAGCAGGTACTTTCTGCTGTTGGCCATGTGTCATCAAACGACTGGCTGCATGCCCAGCTATTGGCTACTATTGGTTGAAAAAGGTTTTGAAAAGCTGATTGTGTTTGTATGTTGCACCAGAACTGCTAATGCATGTAACAGGCATGTCAGTGCACATGCCAATTCATGTAAACATGTTACAGCTGTTACCACATAGAAGCATGGAACTTTTAAAATGGGCTCAGGTGGAACCACTGAATATTAAGAAATGGGCAGGTGGAGGGATCTGCAAGGCCAGGGCAGTGAAGGTCACTGAACAGAATGTATGTGGGAGCAAGTCTGTCTGCCAACTCTTACGTTTTCTTATCTTTTGAAAGTAAGCATTTTTGCTTTCTGTGAGCATAAGGGGTCATAATGCCATAGAAAGCTATTCCTGCAGGTGGTTTGCCAGGGAAAGCCAAATGGCTTCTGCTTTTGTCTGTGGGTGCTGTGGCCACCTGGGGTATGTGTTAGAGCCTACCGGCGGCTCTGGCATTGTGGGGCATGGCATCCTCTGAGCCACGGGAAGAGGGGAGGCGTGGCAGCTCTCTTGCCGAGACACTGCAGTGCCGACATTTGGGTGAGGTCTGATGGACAGAGAGAACTGTCAGACCCATCCTGCGAGACTGGCTATGAGCTCATCGCGTGACACATGCACACAGTGACGTTCCATGTATGCGTGATGGAGAGCAGACACCATGTCACCCTGCTGCAGTTCAAAGTTCAGCAGCATGGAAGAGTGGAAGTCCTGGACAAGTTTAGAGAGTGGGATGAGATTGAGACCACAACCTTTCTGGATGTTTGTGTGCTTCCAAAAGTAAAGAAGTTGCTAACGGAGGCTGCTGTTTTTCTCCATCACTGCACTGATGAGAGGGAGAGGATACCCACAGGGCCACTGGGAGTGCCTTGATCCGATGATGGAGCTGAATATCTGGGGGGAAACAAGTGGCTCAGGGTACAGAGAATGTGAACTCACTGATGGAGAGCTTCTTACGCTATACGAGGTTTGGACAAGTGGAGAAATACAGAGTGCACCGGCAAGCAAGGATGTTTTCCGCCCAAACCATATGGCAATGCAGAAGATGCCAGAGAGGGGGAAATGATAGAAACAAGAGGTGAATGTTTGACTGGGGGTTTTATGTGAACCAGGAGGTATTTCCAACCCCACAGCAGGTGAGCCCCCAATAAAACTGTGTGCTACTACCTGCCCGTACATTGCTGTGAGCCGTGGATGCGAGAAACCAGGCTGAGACTGATTGCTCATGCAAAAGTATGCAATTTGCTCCATAAAATCAGCATTTCGTGCATAGCAAAAAATACTTATTTCCAGCTCCTAAGTACTGAGTGTGAACCTTTGTTGGTGGGCAGGGATAGGAGGGGCTGGACTACCTCCTTGAGTGATATCCAGGAAGAGAGAAACAGCTGGAGCAACTTCTTGTTCCCAGGGTTCGGTGTAGCTGAGAGTCATGACTGGGGAGAGGGAATTGGTGCATGGAGCACAGTGGGGAAGAAACGCCTGTCGGTGTATTCAATTTTTCACGGTCAACCTGTGAATGGTAGCTTGTGGACTATAAGATCATCAATCTAGAACAAGCAGCGTTCCAAAAAGATCGAGCTACAACTGATCACTGCCTTTTGTTGTTATTTTTGGCCGAGAAGTATGTAAAACGCAACAAAAGATTCTTTTGTGTTTTTGTGGACTTGAGAGCAGCATTTGATTCTATTGATAGGGATAGAATACTTGCTTTGGGACAAGTTAGATGCCACTGACATCGACAAACGTCTACTTGGACTGATTAAATCCTTACATTGCAACAACTCTCTGGCAGTTAGAGTAAACCAGTCAGGACGCCTGACAAATCGTATAGAAGTACAAGTAGGTGTGCGCCAGGACTGTGTCCTGGCACCAGTCTTATTTAACTTTTTTGTGAACGATTTGATCCCGGCCATGTCAACCAACTCCTTTTTCCCCCCTAAGGTAGGATCCCATTCAGTTGGGTGCCTGCTTTACACGGATGATGCCGTCATTCTATCGCAGACCAAGATCGGCTTACAAAGGCAGCTCTTAGCCCTTGCAAATTACTGTGAATTGAATAAATTGCAGATAAATTTTACCAAGACAAAAGTCATGATATTTGGCAAGGGGAAAAAAATATGTAAGTGGTATATCAATGGGCATACCATTTTGCAGGTCCATTCATACAAATACCTGGGTCTGTTATTCCAGCCCTCTCTCAAATGGGACCACCAATTTAATCTGGCTAGCGCACGGGCCAGCTTGGCGATTCTACAATTTTTTTCTAAAAGGGAAGGTGGTTTCTTGATTCCAGCACTTAGGGTTGTAGTTGACAAACCCAGAGCCCAGCTTTTTTATGGGGCAGCTATTTGGGCTATCCAGTGCCCCTTTAGTTTAAATACTATACAGCCAAAATATATGAGATCCTTGCTAAATGTTCCCAGAAGCGTACCCAGACCAGCCGTGCGTCTGGAGCTAGGACAGACTGCATGGAACCTTGAGATCTGGAAATTGGCTGTTGGGCTCTGGCTGCGTGTGCATCTTTGCCAGGAGCCTGATCCTGGCTTATTTTCTTTTCTAAGGGACGACCCATATGTTAGCGTTTGGAGTAAGTCGGTTGTGGCCAAAGTATCCTCACTGTGTCTCTCAATCTCAAATTTGCTAAGCAAGGGATTAAGAGCAGCAAAAATGGAAATTTCATTAAGACTGAACAATATAGGCAGACAGGAGGATTGTGCGACCATCTCCTCCTGTGCGTCGCTAGCACATTATTGGGAATTGATCCCTGACCCAGGTTCCATTTACTAACACAACATGCTTTTAGGAAGCTCCGTCTATTTATGTGTGCCAGGTTCAATGCATTGCCAACAAGAGTTCTGGAGGGCAGACACAAGGGGCTTCCCTATGCTATGAGGACATGCCCTTTTGATAATATGGAGACCAAATCCCCATGACATGTTTTGTGCTGTTGCCATTTGTACGATAGACTCAGAGCAAAGTGGCTGGCAGGGATCTTGGATCGTTTGCCGGGTCGAGCTCCATCCGAGCTGTTGTATTGCCTTCTATCAGATGAAAGGCCAGAGACAACCCAAGCTGTGATGTCTTTTTTGCTTCTAGCTTTTCAGGAAAGGGAAAAATTCCTCTCCTTTAAAAGTGATTAACAGGTTCAGGCAAATCCCCTGGTGGGATAAAAGATTAAACTAAATTATTATTATTATTATTTTATTTATTACCTTCCTTACTATTGTTATGTATTACGCCTTTTGCGAGGATTTTGTTCGCAGTTTGATTTTACTTATGTGTTTATATGTTCCTTTTTCAACTATGGCTTTGGCTAAGTAAATAAATAAATCTGAAATAAATCTGAATCTGAACAACCTGCAAATGGGGGTTGCCTGAATGCACAAGAAATACACGCAGGGGGCTGCCCATTTATTAGGCTGGACACGTTAAACATGAGTGGGGGCTGCATGGACCGAACCTGGACTCCAGCGGGCTATTGTCTTGTTTGTTAATGCCCAAAGTTAATCTGCTGTTTCCCAGCACAATGTCAGGGTCTCAGACTCAAAACCGTCAACACAGAAACACAAGGTAATGAGGGCCTGAAGTCAATGGGAGTTTTAGACATGTCTTGTCTGGCACTGTAATAGAAGAATCATTGCAACAATAAATGTGCAGGTGAAGTAGCTGTGAATGTCTCTTCCTTCTTGGAACCCACCTTAGGAAGTGTATGGTATATTTTACCCAGGTTCAGGCTAAATACTTACAAATGTTTTTCAGGCATAAAATGGGATCAAAACAAAGTCAGATGATCAGTAAACTGACAGAAAAATACATAAAAATAAGCATCCATAAAAATAATTGCCCCAATGTAAATTTATTGAATAAAGATTAATGCACCAGAAGATGCCTCCATGCTGTCAGAGATGGAGACAAAAGGTAGTTCAGATGATGCCTCTTATTGGACCAAATACTACTGGAGTCAGTATGGAAGCTTTCTGGCTGCTCTATCTGTGAAGGGTCAGGGGAGGGTATGAAAATATTCATCTGGAACAATTCCTTGCATCTCGTGTGACTGGATTATTGCTTGGCTGCTGAATGAGACACAGTGCCCAACTTGCAGTGCTGTCCTGCCCATTCATCATCTGTCTCGGGAGCTTCTTTTTCCCTTGGTGGTTGCTCACATGTGCTGTCCTTTTTCCTTTCTCCATAAGGATTTTCTTCGTAACATCCCAGGCAGCATTCTTTCATCCCAGCTGTACGATAAGTGGGTCTTGGTGATGGATCAAGGAAACCATGAAGAGAAGATAAAAAGCATCCAGAGGTAGAGTTATTTATAGCATCTCTTTTTCTGTTACCATAAATAGATCCCGACAAGATGTGCACTTAACAAAATGTGACAAGCTCAAGAGAGAGAACACTAAGATTGTGCTGAACTGCCCACTGGGCAAGGTGGTCACCATGGTGGTGTGTAAACACGAGTAAAACAAAACCAATAGAAGAAGCAATATCCATTAAAATAGTCTATAGGTGGGGACCCCTCAGTGGGTGGACATCCCCACAAGGCTGGGGCAGGCCCATAGTTCCTGCTCCCCATCCCTACTGCAAGCCCAACAACGCTCCTCTGCGCAGCAGGATCATGCTCCCCCCTCCACTAGCCTAAGCCCTACATCAGGGCCAGCTGTGGCAGAGGGGAATTCTTGTTCCCTGCTGCTCTGGTACAGGAACACCCCCACACACCCCACATAGCAAACTGACTTCTACAACTAATTGACTCTGATTTGGCAACTAATTAAACAAAATAATTTCAGATAAGCACCACAATTTGGGTTTGTTTGGTTTATTTGTTGCTTTAATGATTTAATTCAGCTGATTAGAGCACCACGCATCATTTCAAGACTCAGAAAGCAATAGTATCACTGTCCTCTCAGCACTGCTAAGGCCTAGTCTGAGTCACTAGTCTGATTTGGGGCACCACAGTTTGAGAGAGATGTAGACAAATTGGTGAAGATTGCGATTATAGAGTGCTAGCTGTATGAGAAGGAAGTGAGCTGGGTATAGTTGGGAGAAACAGGGCTGCAGTGGTGGACTTGGGTGGCAGCACTGTCTGACCTCAGCAGCAACACCATGCACACACACGAGCATAGGATCGAAGCCTAAATCACTCTTGAGGTCCCTTCAGAATTCTAGGATCCCTTAAAATTTCTGGGATCACTTTCAGTCAGTGATACCCGCTGATGTGGTGGGGGTGCTTGGGACTGTTCGAGCCACCTCTTGTGAATTAGATCCGTGCCCATCCTGACTGATTAAGAGCTGCCAGGAGACATTGGGGCCGTTGCTGGCTGGGGTGGTCAACGTCTCCCTGCGGGAGGGCAGAGTGCCGAGCTGTCTCAAAGAAGCGGTGGTGCAGCCTCTGCTCAAGAAACCATCACTTGACGCTGACTCCCCTGCCAGCTATCGGCCTGTCTCTAACCTTCCCTTTTTAGGGAAGGTAATTGAACGGGTAGTGGCTCAGCAGCTCCAGGAGCATCTTGACCGCATCAGTTATCTTGATCCTTCACAGCCTGGCTTTCGTCCAGGTCATGGCACTGAGGCAGCACTTGTGGCCTTGGTGGATGACCTTCACCGAGAAATGGACCGGGGTCGATCGACCCTATTGGTCCTATTACATCTATCGGCAGCATTTGATACCATTGACCACGAGATGTTGGTGACGCGCCTGTGGAACAGTGCGGGGGTGGGCAGGATCGTTCTTGAATGGTTCCGTTCATTCCTGACCAGAAGAACTCAGCAGGTGGTATTATTATTATTATTATTAACAAACATTTATATAGCGCCAGCAGTGTACCTGACACTTTACAAAGTAATAAAATAGACATGGTCCCTGCCCCTAGGGCTTACAATCTAAGAGACAGGAGCTGGGGGAGAGACATAGGAAGGGGAACAGAGGGAGAGACAAGGGGTCTAACATTCATGAAGATGCGAGGTCTCAAGTGCACGTACTTGGCTTGGTTACGATGAGAATGGTAACCGAGGTGGTACTCGGTGATTCCTTTTCATCTTACCGAGACCTCCCGTGGGGGGTCCCTCAGGGTTCAGTTTTGTTCTGTCCCCTCTCCTGTTCAACGTGTATATGCAGCCGCTCGGCAAGGTGATCAGAGGGTTTGGGATGAGGTGTCATCAATATGTTGATGACACCCAACTCTACCTCTCATTTTCAACTGACCCAGGCCCGGCTGTCTCGGTGCTTACCCAATGTCTGGCAGCTGTGGAGGACTGGATGAGGGCCAACCGAATGCGACTGAATCCTGACAAGATGGAGGTGATGTTAGTGGGTAGGTCGGAGGAGGTGACGGCCCCATCGATTGATGAGGTCTGCCCTCCGCTGACGTCCCAGGTGCAGAACCTGGGGGTGCTCCTTGATTCGCAGCTCTGCCTGGATCTCCAGGTGGAGGCTGTGGCGAGGAGTGCCTCCCACCAGTTACATGCTCTACGTGGGGCTACCTATGGTGACGGCTCAGAAGCTGCAGCTGGTGCAGAATGCGGCAGCCCAGCTCCTGGTGGGGTTGGGCTGCCGGGACACATTACACCACTGCTCCGATCTCTGCACTGGCTGCCAATAGTCTTCTGGGCCCGATTCAAAGTGTTGGTTTTAACATATAAAGCCTTACACGGTCTGGGCCCTCCTTATCTGCAAGACCGCCTCACCCCCCGGGTTCTAGATCGGCCCCTGCGGTCGTCCGGGGGCACCTTGTTGGAGGTTCTCTGGGTGGCCATGCAGAAAGGGTGTTCTCTCTGGTCGCACCACGTCTTTGGAATTCCCTCCCAGTGGGGGCACGGTTGACCCCAGACTTCTAGGCCTTCCGTAGGAACTGCAAAACCTGGCTGTTCCGTCAGGCATTTGGCGAGGGAGAAGGGTATGGTTGGGGGGGGAGGGGAGGGAGGGTGGTATGGGGGTGTTTTATTTATTGTTGAATTTGTTTTTGATTTGAATTGAAATGTTTTTATTATATTATATGTACTGCTGTTAGCCACTTTGGGCCGCCATGTGTAGGGAGAAAGCTAGATACAGATTTTGTAAATAAATAAATAAATAATCCCACTGATCTGTGATGAATAATATACCAGGAGCGGGCAAGTTCCAAAGCCCAAGAGCCGCATTCCAAAATTTTCCGCTCACTGAGAGCCACAACATGCATTACATCAATCGCCGCTTCCCCTAGTTCTGGGGATGGAGCAGCACTACTTCTCCCTCGCATCAGAGCTGGGGGTTTGGGCAGTAGCAATAGCAGCCCGGGTCATAACAGCCCTCATGAGGCTCCAGCAACCAAAATGGTGTCTCACCTTCTCTTGCTTCTGAGGGAGCTGCACAGACATACCCCTCAGTCACTTCTGGCAAGAGCCACAAACCGGGGCCCAAAAGCCACACGTGGTTCCTGAGCTGCCATTTCCCCACCTCTGAGCTGCCATTTCCCCAACCATACCGATACTTGTTCTAATGATGAAAGGTTTGGTACCAAGACCTAACTGCAGCACTTGCTGTGTCTTTTGGAGAGGCTGTTGAACTACTCTAACTCCTACTCCCTGCTTCCACATCTCCAGATGCCCATCCCATCCTGGCAGACATGCTGTCTTGCTTTTACCATGTGATCTGGAGAATGGCCCTTTGTGTGTATTTTCAGGTTACTAGATCAGCTTCCCAGAGCCAACATTGCTCTTCTGCGGTACCTCTTTGGAGTGTTACACGGCATAGAACAACAATCTGAAGACAACCAGATGACGGCGTTTAACTTATCAGTGTGCATTGCACCCAGCATGCTGTGGCCTCCTGCTCCTTCTAGCCCGGAGACTGAAAACGAATTCACAAAGAAGGTGAGTGAAGCAACAGACTTGCTGAGTAGGTCCAACAACTGTTTTTTAAAACAATACTACATAGCACTTAGGAAATGCCATGCTTCTGCTCTTCCAACTATTTGGGAAACGTGAACTCATTTTAGGTGCTGTCATGTTACATTACATTGGTCATGTAGCAATGGTCCCAAACCTGTGTTAGTGTATTCCTTTAAACACACAAAAACAGGCCAGGCTTAAACATGGGCAACTGTTCCTCATAGAACTAGAGCAATTGTTTGTGGTTTTGGGTGTCGTCACATGGACAGCTGCCCCACGTCTGCCCCGCCTCAACCACAGGTGCGCTGTCCATTTAAAGGTGGCCTGCCAGATGTGCAGAAGGAGCAGAGGCAAGGCAGGATGTCCCTGCTCTGGGGCTACTGCCAGCAGAGCTGGTAGCTCAACTCTGGGGCACCAGCCGGAGGCAGGGGTGCAGCTCTGTTCTTGGCTGGGGGATGCCCATCAATGCCATAGCGTTGTGGGTGGTCCACCCCCCCAACGCTATGGTTGCAGGAGTTGGACCACTCACAGTGCTATGGTTGCAGGGTGGTCCACCCCCCACCCCCAACCCAACGCTATGGTTGCAGGAGTTGGACTGTGGCCCCCAGCAGCCATAGGGTTTCAGCCACGGCTGCAAGCGGGTAGACGCAGGGGTACCCTCCCATGTTGCACATATTACTTAGGTGCAGCCAGCACTTGTTGAGCAGCATGACAAGCTTTAAACTGGGGGGACTTGCCACACTTTATCCATATGACACCTCCACAACAAATGCACATGGGGCTGTGCTGCAGCGGGAACAAATAGCTAAGCACATTACAGCCATGAGATAGACATGAGCTTGTTTGCCCTGCGGTTTCTGTTGAAGCATTCAGTACTGGCCCCTGTTGGAGACAAGATACTGTTGGACAATTGGTTTGACCTATTCCCCTGAGCCCTAGGGGAAGGACGAGACATACATTTAAATAAATAGCAAGGCTGGTCTTTCTTTCTTCTTTCACCTTAGTGGTGTTCTTTAATGAGAGCCAGTGTAGCATAGTCAACAAGGTGCTAGACTCAAGCTTGGGAGTCCAGGGTTCAAATCCTGTTATAGCCATGAACTTGCATAGTGGCCTTGGACAAGTCAGTGTCTCTCAGCCTCAGCTTTCCACCTGCATTATTATTATTATTATTTATATAGCACAAGCAATGTAACCAGTGATGAACAGTCATGGTTACAGAGACCGGTCCCAGGCTCAAAGAGCTTCCAAACAGACAAGGAGAGGGGAGATGGGAGGGACTGGGATCCATTCATGAAGTTGAAAAATTACAGGTGTGTGTACATAGCTTACTTACAAGGCAGGAGTGGAATCCTGAAGGATGAGACCATAGAGGAAAAGCAATCTGTGCATGGGGAGAGGAGTTAGGGAAGGCCTGATGGAAGAGGTAGTTTTTTAGGAGGGATTTGAAGGTCACAAGGGAGGGAGCAGAATGAATATATCCAGGGAGGGAGTTCCAAGCATAGGGGACTGCATGGGAGAAGGGGCAAAAATGGTTTAGGGAGCAGGAGACTCAGGAGTAGGTGTGGGCGGTGGCAGAGGAGGAGCGAAGTTCCTGCTTGGGAACGTAGCTGGAAATGAGGGCATAAAAATAGGGAAGAGCAAGGCCATGAAGAGCCTTGAAGGTGAAGACAAGCAATTCATACTGAGCTTCAGTTGCTGGTGAGACATTTGTAAAATGGGAATGATAATGATCTGCCTCACAGGGCTGTTGTGAGGGTGAGCTAGATATGGCTTGCAAAACATTTTGAACACTGAAAATGCTATAGAAATAATAAATAATCATGAGGGCACGCCATGGATTAGTTTTTGCACAACTCAGTACTCTTATGTGGATCATAGCCATCCCATTCCTCCTCCTCCACTCCTAAAGTGATCATGAACCATCACAGACCAGCTTCCAACTCCTGCTTGGACTTGGGAGCCAGCCTAGAAGCAGCAGATTGCCTTGGGAGGATTTGCTGTGGGTGGGAGAAGAACTGGCACAGAAGTGACAGCCTACTGGAGCCAGCAGCAGCTGAGAGAAGGAAGACGAGGGAAATGTTCCGGTTCTCAGCAGGGGGATAGAGAGAGGTGGGAAGGGTCTCATGTGCAGGGCAGAGAGACGGAGCTAGGAAGGAAGCTAGGATTGTCTGTGAATGGACGCTGTGCTAAAGGTCAGTGCTTGTGTAATCCTACACTGTCTCTTAGCACAGAAGGCTGAAAATGAGTCACTAGTGCTTTAACATAGGCCCAGAGAGAGAGCATTAGTGTTTCCAATATGGAGCCAGCCAGATAGTTCCAAATTGAAGGTTTTATACCATTTTCTAAGGGAATGGCCATTCTCCTAACAGTTCTTTTAAGACATGTCAGCAGCCGCTTTTGGAATCAAAGCCTGCACTGGAGTGGGGAATCTTTTCCATCCCAGGGGCCACTTTGAAAATGAATTCAAGCTCCAAAGGCCACATGGAAGTTGGGGGTGGGGGTGCTCAAGGGATGCGCTCAGGCAGAGAAGGGTCTAGATCCTGGCTTTGTCCCCTGTGCTCATGTGCATGCCCTCATTCTCCTCTCTTCCCCTGAGCTCAGTCTTTCAGTGTTTGGCGCTAAGAACTGGATCCAGGGACCAGAGCCAGGAACTGGAAAAAGATCAAATAAAAACTAGCCATAGGCCAGATTTGGTCCCCAGGCCTGAGGTTCCCCATTCCTGGTGCACATGGTTAGTTTGACACTCGTGCTTAAGGGTGGGACAGCGGGCAGTATACCGGATGTACCGGGATTGGATCTCCCAGGTACCGGATGTACCGGTATTGGCATACCGGATTTTTAACATTGGCCACGTACTGGATTTTTTACATTTTACAATGGCCACAATGTAAAAAATCCGGTACCATGGCCAATGTTAAAAATCCAGTATGCCGGTACAGGTAAATATCGGATTTATCAGATTAAGCCGATACACCCAAATACCAGCAATATCGGATCTCGGGAGAACCGGAATTCCCACCCCTACCGCGCTGTATGAATCCAAGCATGGGGTACCAGCACTGCATCTAGAATCAGCAAAAACCCTGACTATAGAAGCAGGCTCTTCAAGAGAAACTTTTGTATTTGAAGAGTATTTTTTTTTAAAAGACACTTAATTGCTTGGTTACAAATCTCCACTGAATTTCTTCTGAAACCAGCAGTTCAAGACATGGAAAGGGATTTCATTGCCTCTGCTTTGTTGCAGGTATCTGTTCTAGTGCAGTTTCTAATTGAAAATTGCTGCAGGATTTTTGGAGAGGAAATTACCTCCCTCTTTGGGGACATACTGATCAGAAGTGACAACAGAGAGGATGGTTCAGGTAAAATAATTGGATCTTTTCCTCATATTAGATAACTAAACTTGATCATTCAGAAGATCAAGGTGCTCCAAAGGAGGCTACTATTATCTGTTCGTACAGTTGTCCATCCAAAGTATTTCATGTGTCCACATTCACACACACTGCATGTAAATGACAACAGTGCAATAGTCCAAAATTCATCATATAGTTCCCATTTCACAATCGCTTGCCACACTAATCCTGCCATCCTATTACAGACACCTGAGCAGTTTTAATCAACAGTCATCTTAAAAATTGTAAAGAACCATTTCCTTCTGTACACCTCAACTTTGAAATTTTCTCATCAAATATTTGTGAGGCCCAGGAAGTACACCGTTAATACCTCCATCAGCAAGAGGTCTCATGTGAGAGATCTCGCTACCACATCTTCTCCTGCGTACAGAAGAAACCCCTATATCTGGGCACCGTAGCAAATATGCTTTTTTGTCCAGATTATTTATTTATTCATTACATTTCTACCCCGCCCATCCTGAACACAGCTCGGGGCGGCTTCCAATAGTAAAACAACAATATAAAACAGTCTAAAACACATAAAATACCATTCCAAAAATATTTAAAACATAAAATAAACAGGACCTGGGATATAAAACCATTTAGGATATAAAACCATTTAGGATGAGGGAGATAAAAATCGCTTACCCACCCCCCTCCCCAAAGGCCTGGGCGAACAGCCAGGTCTTGCATCTTTGCCGAAATACCAACAAGCTCGGGGCCAGACAGGCTTCCTCTGGTAGGGAGTTCCAGAGATGCAGCCCGGCCACCGAGAATGCCCTCTCCATTGTGGCCCCCCACTTAACGCAGGGGACCTCCAAGAAGGCACCCCCAGCAGACCGAAGGAGCCGCTCCGGGGCGCGGAGGTCCCTGAGGTATGAGGGGCCGAGACCGTGAAGGGCTTTATAAACCAATAACAGCACCTTGAACCTGGCTCAGCACGCTATTGGCAGCCAGTGCAGAGCCCGGAGTACTGGTGTTATGTGCTCCCGATGACCTGTCCCCAAAAGGAGACGGGCCGCCGCATTCTGCACTAGCTGCAGCCTCTGAACCAGGCACAAGGGAAGCCCTACATAGAGCGCATTGCAGTAGTCCAGCCTCGAGGTGACGAAGGCATGGAAGAGGGAGGCCAGGTCCAGGCCGGAGACGAATGGACGCAGCCTCCGCACCAGACACAACTGGTGAAAGGCAGCCTTAGCAACTGCCTCC
>QEPC01007621.1:1729601-1741823 GCA_003113815.1 Sphenodon punctatus
AGACCGAGGCAGAGGGCGTCTCGGAGCCACCCTGTCGATGGCCTCCTCCAGCAAGATGTTCCAAGACTGGACCAGCTCATCGACAGAGTGACCGTCCAGGTCCAAGGTTAATTCCCGCAGGACTTCCTGGAACCATTGAGGTTCCATCAGCCGCCGAGGGCAGACCATCCTAACTGGCCCTACCTCCTTCTGAGGGGTGTGTGCGGAGAGTTTAGCCCGAAGGAGATAATGGTCCATCCATGACAAGGGCACTGCTGTAACCTCCCCCACAACTGGACCCCCCGCCTCATGGCCAGAGCTGAAGATCAGGTCGAGGGTCTGCCCCCCCACGTGGGTCGGGCAGATAACCCCCTGGGACAAATCCATGGTTGCCATGGCGCCCATGAATTCTCGCTCCGCCCCGACAAGGCCAGCATCAGCGTGGACGTTGAAGTCCCCCAGGACCAAAGTCCTAGAGGAGCCCAACACCACCTCCGAGGCCAGCTCTGCTAGAGCGGCCAGGGATGCCGCCGGACAAGAAGGAGCCCGGTATACCAGCAGCACCTCTAGCTTGCCCCCAGCCAAATCGAACACCACGTGAAGGGCCTCAATACCTTCAATCTCCTGATCTGGATACCTCCTAACAGGCCAATCCTGTCTAAAAATAATCGCTACACCTCCACCCTGGCCACCTGTGCGTGGCTGATGCTGCACGGCATAGATTAGAGAGGTGTCCAGATATGAGAGGGTCACAAAACATGTCCAGAATAAAAAAGGCTCTAGATTTGGAAATACCTGATATGGGAGGCTATACTGGACCATCACAAAGGGACAATAGCCAGCTCCCCAGTATGATGCACCAATTTTCCTTCCAGTTTAAGAAAGTAATGTGGTTTCATCCCTTTAAAATGTAGCACTTTTCTGTGTAGACAGATAATTTTAGTGATTCTAAGAGATTTCTAAAACATTGCTGTTTTATTGATCTTTCTTGATCTGTTTCATTGATCTTTTTCTACTTTGTCCTAGTACTAAGGATGCCTAGCTTTACTGGAGATTATAGACAAAAAGAAAGCTCCAACATAATTTTGAAAACTTCTCTTTATACAATTTTCCTCTGAAGTCCATGGGATGTTCACAGTACACAATGACACACTCTTTAGGCTGAGATTCCTTTAGCTTGTAGCCAATTGAAATGAATGTAACTGAAACTAGAACCTGTTCCACAAATGTAACTAACTATTACAACAACCCCTTTAATTTCCCATGAAAACCTAGCATCTTTCTTAACTGGTGTTGGGTTCACTGAGTAGGATATATTTGCACTCTTGGTATTGCTTGATGTTACCATTAAATTGAACATTCTTCACATGACTGTACTTAGAAGATGTTAAACTAGTCTTTTCTTATTTATCATCTGGATACCAGGGGAGAATCTATGCGTTAATAGAACTCATGATAATTCCATCTTTAAATTAGGAGAAATCTTAAATTTCTCATGTTCCTCTTCAGGGAAGTAACTGTTTAAAAAGGCTTATATGGATGGATGGTCACAGAAGGAAAAGAGGACTTTTCTCTAAGAAAAGCACAAACGTATGGTTAATCAAATCCCACCTGTGGACATGCTAACACTTGTTTCATGCTCTTACAGATCTCTCTTCCTTTCATCTGAATGACTCCTCCTATGACAGTTTGGAAAATGAGTTGAATGATTATGCTGACTCTTCGTTTAGTGACCTAATTAAAAGCCAAGGACAAGATAACAGGAGCAGAGACTCTGTTTTGACCTTGAGTGACTGCGACTTGGACCAGCATGATGTGGAAGAAATTCAGATCAAATTGCCACCCAAGTCGAAACCTGTGAGCATTTCTGCTGTCTTGAACCACAAATCAGCATCCCAGGAGCATTCTGAGAATGAGTCTCTTTGCTCCAATACATCAGGCTACTCCTCAACCACCATCTCAGATGCTCTCAAAAGCTTGAGAAGACACAGACGGTGTTCAGAGCCTACCATTGGCCTTCTCGCCTCCAAGTTCACCCATCTCAGCGAGTTGCATGAGAGCACGGTACGTAAAGCCAGCTGTGATGCCGTCCTATCCCACGAAGATGAAGACTATCTCAAGCAGCTTCGCTCACTGCAAGTGGAAGGACAAAAGCTTATCAATAAGAGTTTAATTATGGGGATAGATGTTGTTAAGAGTGGCACCACCAGCCAGAATGGCGAAAAGAAGGAATTGTCTAATCGTCTCCTGCCCCCACCTCCTCTGAGATTAAACATTTGCGCAAGAACTAGCTGTTCCAGTCTGTCATCTCCTGGAACATCCCCATCTGGGTCCTCAATGAGTTCCTTAGACAGTGCTTTTTCTCAGTTTTCAGACTATTCAGTGTTTACTCCAACTGAAACCTCCTCACCTTTGGATTGTGCTTTTCAGTCTCAAAGGAAACCAGGAGAGCTTTCTCCTGAATTTAACCCTTTCTCTGGAGTACTCCTAGGTACTGGGGTCAGCTCATTTGCCAGTCAGGCTGGTGGTAACAGCTCTGTTTGCGTTAGGAAAGAGAGTCTCGAGTGGCCCCCTCAAAAAAGTCCTGTGACTCTTCATCCCAGCACCTGGTTAAAGAATGGAGCCTCCACAATGAAAAATTGGACTCTCAGAAAAAAAGAGAGAGCATCCAAGCAAGAAGAGAAAAAGAGGAGTTCAATTAAAATAACTTTGGAACAACAAACGGATTCTTCAGATGCATCAGAGGACAACTCGTGTCAAGAACAGCAGCAAGTAATGAGAACTCCCTTGGCAGCAGAAGGTATTAATGCTGGACAAACTGCTGAGGAGAGCAGTCCTTGTCAGGGGGTTGGGCAGCCATGTAACTTTCCCTTTTGTCAAATAGAGGCCAAAGACAAGAGACTAAAGGCCTTGGGGTTGTTGGCTGAGCAAAGCAAAGAGGAAGAGGAGGAAGAGGAAGAAAGTTCTCCATTTGTTCAGCCTTCCAATACTTCTCCTCCATGCCCAACTCCAAATGCTGAACACGCACCTGAGCCACGTGTTGCTTTAAGTGCTGGACATGAACTTTTCCCTAAGGAAAGTGTAAGCAAGGCTGAAATTTCCACAGACATAGGAGTCCATCAAGTGACAAACTGCAAGGACAATAAAGCTGAGTGGAGCAGTGAACAAAACATTATTGACAATGAGTCCGAAAGGAGTTTCTGTGTGTCTCCAAAAACTACAACAGTGTTTGATGATTGTTTGTTTAAATCTGATGCTAATAAATGTCTTCAAAAATCACAGGAAGGAACTGATGCCAATAAAAGGGAATGGCCAAAAAAGCTTTGCAATGACCCCAAGTTTGAAGAGATTGACCAAAGGATTTTTGCAGAGGAGTCTTATGTTTAAGATCCCTGTCTTTTGGGGTTAACTTCTGATCTGTCTGGGTTTAATATCCCAAGGGATGAGGGGTTTTTTTATCAGGGAGTTGCAGAACTCATCCTCTTGTTATGGGAATTATCAAAGTGGCTTTCCCAGATACCAATATCATGATTAAAAATGATTTTTTCCTAGAAACTGGGCAGACTGCAGAAAACCGTTAAGAGAAACACTCCATTCCAAGACACTGGCAAGCACAATATGTTGTGTCTGTATAGTTCTCCTCTTAACTGCTCGTGTTCGAAGCTGTGTAGATGTAAGTTTGTGTCCTTTGTGGTTTGGCTGTCATCTGTAAGGTCGACATAGGCTCCATAATGGAGGTATTATACTGTTGTGTTGAAACTGAGGGTTATTTCCTTTTATTGTCCTTCAAGGAAGAAGTTTAGTGTTCTTTTATGTTTACATGTTAACTGCTCAATAGTTCCAGTCATTTTCCTTTCACAACAAAAAATAGTGGGGTAAAAGTAAGGTTACAGGAAGTTGAATGCTGAAACTCATAACTAACAACTCCCAATTTTGTGCGTTTCATAGATTGTGCTCCATTGGCTGTCATGTTTGTTTAAATTGTGAATAGTTTCTTAATATTGCTGTAAAATGGCATTATCTGTTATTGCAAGCAGAACATATGTAATTTTATTATACTCTGTCAAAAATCATCTTATAATATATTCAAAGTAATGCATTATCTGAAATGCTTTGAGTTTGTATAATATATCGATAAATTTTGCTATTGTATATGTTATGAAATAAATGTGTATTTTTGTACTTGCAGGAATTGCTGCTAACTTTTTTTTTTTTGGTGGTGGTGGTTGTTACGGCACTGGTAATGCTGTGTATTCATTCAAGGCTGTATATTAAATAAAATCCATTCTGTCCTAAAATCAACATGAACCATTTTCCAACTAACACTTCTGTTTGCTGCTGTTAATGTTTCATTTGTTTTACCAAGGGAAGGACTCAACTTTAAAATATAATTAATAATTATTTTATTTTATAGTAACCCTCAGCATAAAACATGATAAAACATATAAAACGCTTTGAAGCGTAACTCCATTTTAAAAACCATTTTAAAGGAGAAGGTAAAGAGAGAGAGAAAAACACATGAAGGGGAATCAGCAGTGGATCCTAAGAGCACCTGGAAAATAGAAAAGTCTTCAGGTGTGTTTTAAAAGTGAGGAGGGAGGAACTAAGACAGATATCTGGAGAGAGGGAGGAAGTTCCACATTGAGGGGCCCATCACAGCAAAGTAGCCATATTATATACAGTGGAATCCTGTTAAGTTGAATTTTGTGGGACCTTTATAAAAGTTCAACTTATGCAGAAGTTTAAATAAAAGAGGCACTGTACGTTTTACTCAAGCACTACATTGCCCTCCCAGCTAAAAATATGAGTACCTTTGAGCAAATTAATGATTTTTTTGAGGCATGTGGTTAAAATACTGTCATATATACCCCCCAAGCTTACAGTGCAGGTGAATAATGGGGCACTGCTAACCTGAACTGCAAGCCTGGAAGGTTTATCTTACAGTATTTGAACCACATGGTGTCAAGAAATCATTAATTCACTCCAGACGTGGATATATTCTATACAACTGAAAACTTTGAGTTACTAGGGTATAGAATTTGAATTGTTCAATACAAGAAGCAATATAGACTTGGGGCTGGGTATCTGGGGAAAGCATATTTCTTCCACTTAAGCAGAATTTTGAGTTATGCAAATTTGACTTACGTTGCTCTGTCTGTAGGTAATGGATTTTCTTTGTTTTTCTTTCTGGAATGTGACTCTCTTGCCATAATGAATGTGCTCTTTCTTCTCCACCATCCACCGCTTCCTTCACAGACAGAGATTTGTCCATTCCATTTTTGCCTGGCTGCAGTTTGAATAGATGTTGCGTGTAGGGCCTGATTATTATTATTATTATTATTACTATTAAGCATTTATAGTGCCAGCGATGTACCTGCACTTTAAGATTGTAAGAAAGAGACACAGTCCCTGCCCTAGCAGGCTTACAATATAAGAGAGAGAAGGCGGGGGAGACAAAAGGGGTGGGGAGAAACAGAGGAAGAGACAAGGATACATACACGAACTCATGAGGTCTCAGGTGCACATGCTTGGCTTAGTTACAAAGGTGTAGTTACGCATTTAATCCAAAGACTATTGTAATTGGGAATCAATTCCATTGACTTCATGGACTTCGGATGAGACCATCATAGCTCAGTCCTGCAGGCCCTTACTAGGTCAAACTCCCAATGATGTCAATAGAAAGAACAGCAGGATTTTCCATTTCTCTCTGTTCAGCATGGTTTATCCACCCTTAAGAAAAATTTAAAATATGAAGACAAAGTTAACAAGGCACAGCGGAGGGAGGAGTTAAGAGGGAGAGGAATTTTTTTTCCAACTGTGTTCTGAAATGAGATGGAGAGTCAATGGTAGGAAGTTGCAGAGAGCCCTTCCCGGATAAGTTATCCCTGATAGGTTATGGTTGCCCTCAAAGACACCCATTGAAATTGATGGGTCTTCATGCTGGTGTCATTTTGCCTGAAGATAAAACTTCAGGATCAGGCTCTTTAGCATCATTTAATCTCTCATCTTCTGAGACTTAGCTACAACTATTTGATGAAAAGTATAATGTGGCAATATAGCCTTCTCACCCAAAAGTATCATAGGTTTCTATTAGGGATGGGAATTCCGGATCTACCGGTATCCGATAATGCCGGTATCGGGCGTACCGGCATTATCGGATTCGGCCCGGTAATCCGGCCCCCGGTACCGGATTTCAGTGTGCCGGTTTTTTACATTGGAGCCATTTAAAAATGGCTGCAATGTAAAAAAATTTAAAGCCCCAGCCAAACTGTTTTAAAACAAAAAAACCCTCCCCGAGTCCAGGCTGCGCGGGTGGAAGGGGGGACACCCCCCACCCACCCTGCCCAGCCTGGCTTTTTGTTGTAAAAAAGATAGAACTCAGAGTGAGACCCCGAGGGGACCCCCCCCCCCGCACCAGCGGCCGCGGCGTCCCCGCAGCCGCAGGTAAGTCTGACCCGATCCCTGGGGGGGGGGGGGGTGTTTAACACCCCCACCCCCCCCAGGGATCACCCCTACAGCGCCCTTGCCGCTTACCTTGGGGAGCTCCGGCGGCGGCGGGCGGCCCGGCGGCTTCAGCGCCGGCTGTAGCTGCCGGCTTCAGGACGTTCTAGGCCTTCCGGTGAAACCCGTAAATCCGGCACCGGTATACCGGATTTAATCCGGGAAACCGGTTTTTGTGAAACCGGTAACCGGTAAATCCGGTACCCGGTAATGGGTCCGGTGTCCCGCCCCTAGTTTCTATATTTAACAGCCAGCTGCCTAGGAAAGCAACCGTGTTGTTAGTAATTTATTTGCACCTTCTGCCAAAATCCAGTACAAAGAAGAAAAAGTTCTAACAATATACGTAAAGTTTATTTAAAATTAAAAAGCTTATGATATTCCTTATGTAATCTTTTTTCTTAATCTTTGTGTTAAATAAGCCTTTACCCCAAGGGAATCTGAAACCCTCAAAGAGTCAGATGTTAATATCCATATAGTTCTCTCTTCCGGTGTTTTCAGACAAGACACTCTCCACTCACTGCCCACCCACCCATTATACATGTTGCAGGGCTGCAGTGTTGCCCTGTAACATGCATAGTGGGAGGTGGGGAGTGTCTTTTCTGAAAATGCCCTTTTATGACCAATGACCGCAGAAATTATATGTGT
This sequence comes from Sphenodon punctatus, assembly GCA_003113815.1. Classification (NCBI taxonomy): domain Eukaryota; kingdom Metazoa; phylum Chordata; class Lepidosauria; order Sphenodontia; family Sphenodontidae; genus Sphenodon; species Sphenodon punctatus. The sequence continues at coordinate 1,736,727 of QEPC01007621.1, forward strand.
TAGCCACTTATCTCTCAGACTAGCACATAGTAGACATATCCAAAGATAGTGATTCAGATCCTCAATAGCAAATAGATTACATGGGCAAAAATTCCCTCTCTATAGGGGTTGTTTAACCATTCTACCAATAAGTAGATGCTGTTTTCATCTGAGTAAAATGCATTCTTGAAAAAACTGCATTGCTATTTTTAAGCTTCAGAGTGAGTTAGTTACTTTTTTTTTCCAGGCTGGTAGGGTAGACTGCATTACCAGGCCATTTAAACTAAAGCAGCAAATGTTGATTCATTGCATCAGTAATTGTGCTAATTAAAACTCCCATCTCTGCAGCAGGAACACTCTGTACTGCAAGCCAGTTCTTAAAGGAGTAATTTATTATCTCTGTAGTCTTTAAAAATAAAAATAAAATCTATTCAGTATTGCTTGCATGTGAATCAGATAGAGTTTGCCTTACGCTACTCTGAAGAATACAGAAGATGAGGTGATTGTTGGTTCAGTACAGCATAAAATGAGCACAGCTATAAACTTTCAATAACAAAAGCTCAGATTCAGATAAACACACCCATCCCTCTTCAGGAAAGCACCCGCTTAACTTTGAGCAAGTGCTTGAGTTTGATTGCTCAGCAGAATGAGGTGATGACAACTATGAGTGAAAACAAAGGAGAGAGTAGCCCACGAGTCACCTGCTCGTCAGTTCAGTGGCTGCCAGATGTTCGCCCATGTCTGCCTTGGGGTAGACAGGCAACTGCTACTGGATACATCATCCAGAGAAGGTCAGCAAAGTGGCATGGGCTAAGGCTCACACAGCTGGGCCAATCTGGGCTAAAGTGCATCCTCCTGTCTGTTAGACCCACCAAGCCTGGCCACGAGGCAAGGTCTGAGAATCGGGCCCAGAGGCGCGTGCTTACCCCAGCTGCTAAACAGCTGATCAGGGGGGCCTGGAGGAGCGCGTTCACCCTGACTGCCAAACAAGAACCTCCAGTGGAATGCGCTGACCCAGCCTAGCTGTGCACGCCAAACAGTGGATCGGGGAAGTGCACTCACTTGGCCCAGGTGCGTGTGCTGAACAGCTGATTGAGGGGGCTTTGAGGAGCATGCTCACCCAGTCCATGTTGCACGTCAAACAGCTGTTTGAGGGGGTGAGGAGCACACTTATCTGGCCCGGCTGCATGTACCAAATAACTGATCGGGGGGACCAGAGGAGCGCATTCACTTGGTCCACCAAACAGCTGATACCAATAAAAGGGCACTCCAGGTGAGCGCACTCCCCCAGCCCCCCACCTCCATCAGCTGTTTGGTGGGCGGAATGAGCATGCTACTCTGGTTCCTCCGCACCTTGAGTATTGTGTGAAGTTCTGGTTGCTTCATCTCAAAAAAGATATAGTCGAACTAAAAAAGTTACAGAGAAGGGCAACAAAATGATCAAAAGTATGAAATAGCTTCCATGCAATTAAAGTCTTGATAGATTAGGGCTCTTCAACTTGGAGAAGAGATGGCTGAAAAGAGATATGATAGAAGTTTACAAAATTATGACTAGTGTGGAACAAGTAACTGACATTTGAAAGGGTAAATAACTAGAACTAGGGGACGCTCTATGAATAAACTACTGGCAGCAGATTTAAAACAAAAGGAAGTAGTTTTCTCACTCAACATACAATTAATTTGTGGAACTTGTTGTGAAGATGTTGTCAAGGCCAATAGCATAACTGGATTTAAAGGATTGGATAAATTCTTAGAGGACAGGTCCATAAATGGCAATTAGTCAAGTAGGCCAGGGGGCGCAGCCTCTGACTGTTGGAAGCTGAGAAAGAACAATAGGGAATGGATCACTCCATTATGACCTGTTGGGTCATCTCTGAAGCAAACAAGATTGACCACTGTCAGAGACAGGATGCTGGGCTGGATGGACCATTGGTCTGACCTGGTATGGCACTTCTTATGTTCTTATGCTTTTAGAGGAGGAGTCAGGAGTTCTGGCTTCTGTTCCCTGTCCTGCTGCTGACTTGTGGGTCTCCAGGAAAGTAACTCTGCTTCCTGCTTTCCACACCCAACCTTTAACAATTTTGTCTATGGGTGAAATGGTGGCCCTATTGATGCTTTTCTAAGCCAGTATGTCCCTTGTCTAGCATTGTGAAAACACATAATGGCTGCATAGGTACATTCAGATGTTGAGATTATCACCCACATTTTCTGGTCTCTGTTTTGCTTGTGGTGGCATTTTTGTAATGTCTGAACAGATCTAGCACATGGTAACGGTGATGGTGGTAGATGCACCATGGAAAATATAGTAATAGTAGGGATCTGTTGGGCTTTATGTGCCTCTACAATGCAAAGGCCACGATCCGCAAAACACATACCCTGGAAAGTCAATGAGACTGCTCTGGAGTACATGTATTGAGGGTTGCAGTTGTAGGGTGTTATAAGACATTATATTAGCTGTGTGTGTCAGGTCTGCAAATGCTGCATCTTTCCATCCCCCACTACGTGTCCTCAACACCCCTGCTCCATGTTGTGGGCTCTGCACACTGTGCAGAACAAGCATTTGGCAGGCTGCAGCTGCTGTTACATGTGGCTACTAGCAGTGGATGGGGGAGGTCACCAGTGGGAGGAGGGCAGATCTTACCTGGGAGCGGCAGTGACAGCTGGGGCAGTGGTGACAGATTCCCCAGGAGGATCAGTGACCACTGTGGGAGCAGGGCGAAGCATTAGTGTGACCACTGCTGCCGCTGCTCCCTAAAACCTGTTGCCACTCCAGCTACTGATCCTAGTAAGCTCCCCCCTCCTATTGTGTCAGCTATCAGCCATTGTGTGTTTGGATGACTAGGCTACCTAAGAGCTGGCACTTCTGTTTAACTGGTGCTTGCCAGCATGGGTTTAATTTTAGCCATCGACAGCAGAATGTATGTCATGGAGGAACATAGGGTCACACACATGTAACACGGGCCTACATGTAGACTACAAGTCTGGTAAATATGTAAAGCAAAAGGTTCCACATGTATGTAATGTTACAACTGAGAACTGTAAAACCAAAATCAGGATTGTGACACCTGACCAAGCTCCAGGAAATGCAAAGCGATAAAAAGAATGTGTATTTGGGAACCCTAGCCAGACAGACCTGTGGAGATGCAAATCAACCTTCATGTTTGCCTGGGTTGCCTACGTGACAGGCCTCACAGCTCTGGCAAGGTGGGAAACCCGAGACAAAGGGACCATGAAAGATATTTAAGAAAGGGCCATTAAGCCAGCTTCACTATCGCTTGTCCAGAGCCACCTTGAGCACTCTCATCTGCATTCTGCATCCTGTCAGCCAGCAAGGCTAGAGCTATGAACTGAGAGACAGGACTTTGCTTTCTAGCAACTCTAAGTCTGGAGACCCAGTTGCTTACATCAAGGACTGAGAAGAACTTATGGACCTTTGTAGGGTAAGATGCTTATTTAGGAACTCAACCAGTATAAATCAGAAATGTGTTATATTTTCCTTTGATTTCTAGTAACCACTCTGTATCAACTATCTTGCTTATGTAATCAATAAACTAACTTCTTATCTTTATGAAGTGTCTGTGTCTAACATTGGAACACAAGTGAGAACAAGAGTTCTCAAGCTCTTGCGAACCCAGAGAGTAAAGAGTCTGTAAACAGGAAGGATCGGGCCCTTGAGTGACAAAGGGGTTGTCCCTGGGCAGGTTTGAATCAGCCAGATAGAGAAAACTGATCCAAGTGGGCTGCACGCGAGGGAAACTGAGTCACTCAAACCCAGTAAAGTGGGGGTGCAGACCTCCAACCCGTGACAGTTGGCGCCCAATGAGAAGGGTCACGCTCAGCTTGTGGACCAATGTGTAGAAAGTAGAGGAGCACTGCCAGGTGACTGAAATCATCTGAGGGGAGTAAATCCCATACCTGCAGAGACCGAAAGCCCCAGGAGTCGGGAACTCAGCTCTGGGAGAGTGGAATAAGCAGATCCTTGAACAGAGTGCGCTGAGTTTGTTGTTTTAGCTTTAAGTTCGGGTCAGGGACAGTAACCAAATAGGGCTCCCAAAGCATTTTCATCACCTGAGAAAGTCACAGCTGAGCAGGGAAGCCTGAAACAGAGATCTCGAACCAGAAGGGAAAACTAAACAGCAACTGAAGCAGCTGATACAGGAATTTGAAATGAGCACGAATGGAATGGATGGGAACGGAGCGGGGGCAGCAAATCCCCCTCTAAACCCCTCTCCAGCTGAACGGCAACCAGTAGATGGAGATGCGCTGCCAAACATGCCTCAAAACCCCCTTCCAACTGATTGACAACCAGGGGGACAAGGTTCAAACCCTGAACTCGAGATGGCCAGAATAAGAATGGACAGAGCTCAAATTAGAGCAAATGAGAGCAGACGAAAAAGAAAAAGAACAATGAATGCAGTTTGAACTGGAGAAAATAAAACAGGAAGAAAGAGAAAGAGAGAGAAGAAAAACAGAGAAAGGCAGGTGCAAGCAGAGGACAAAGAGAGAGAAAAAAAACACCAACTAGAGCTCCTAAAACTGCAGGTAGAAGCAGGAATCCAACCCACACTACCCTCTGGAAGCACCCAAGAAAAAGACAGAAGACAGCTAATCAGAGACTGTTCAGCACTTTTGCCCCTATACAAAGAAAGTGAATGCATGATAAATTTTTCACAACTGCCTAGCACATCTTTCAACGAGAAAAGATGCCAGAGGATTTGTGGATCAATCTGGTGATACCCAAGATCCCCGAGAAGGCAAGAGATGTGTACAACGTAAAGCTCGAGGAAAATCAAGCATTGACTTTTGAGGAATTAAAAAAAGCAGTTCTTGGGGAGTTCAGAATCACTCCAGAAACTTTTCGCCTGAAACTACGCAACTTTAAGAAGGGAGATGGTATGTCTTATGCAGATATGGGGAAAATGTTAAATCAGTATGGGGTGAAATGGTAAGATGCACAAGGAAAGGCTACAAAGGAGCAAGTAATGGACCTTGTAATCCTTGAGCAATTCCTAAATAATTGTACCCCTAATCTCAAATCACACTTGCTTAATCAGGGGATCACGAATGTCAAACAGGCTGGGAGGAGGGCAGATTAGTATATTGCAAATGCTATCTCAG
>QEPC01007621.1:1746204-1802785 GCA_003113815.1 Sphenodon punctatus
ATTTATGCATGTTTCAGGGCTGCATAGGGCACCAATACAGCCCTGCAACATGCATAAATAACCACCAAGGGTGGTTAAAGGGTGGTTAGCGTCATGTCTGTTTTCACCCTGTGTTATAATAATGAAGTATTATTTGACCATGGATTTGTTACATTATATCCCACATCAGCTGCTGGAAACTGGAATGGACAGATCCATCAAAGTCTCTTTGGTAGAACTGCTCATAGTTGTTTACTAAGTGAAGAAGACTTAGCCTTTCATAGATTATTTGTTTTTTGCTTGGCTAATAAAGTTGGTTAATTTGAAAGAAATGCAGCTTGAGTAACATCTTTGCCTTTGGGCTGGGAAGTGAGTAGATTACTGGAAGTCATCTTGCTCAAGATAAATATGGCAAATAAGTTTTTAATTATTTAGTGTTATAAGCAAACCCTGGGCTCATGCAAGTTGTGTATAAATGAATCTTTGCTTGTCAAACACAGTGAAAGTTTTGCTCTGTTCATGCTGGAACCCTGTTGCTTGCACTGGGATATTACTGAAGGCAGCAGAAGTGTTGGCTAGATTTGTCTTAGCTTGCTCCTGGTTGGTGCCTACGCTCAGCTCTGTAAGCTTTGTCTCCAGGAAATTTCTGACAGAAAATACAGCTTCATTGAATGAAAATGACGTTTTCTATGGGGAAATGTAGCTTCTGAGAAAAATAAATCCATAAGAAAATGTTTCATTTGAGTGGGCCAGAAATTGCTGTTTCAGGTTTGCTGTTGGGACCAAGGCACATGGGGCAAGTGGGACTGGGACAACATCCCCCATGATGCACCACAATGACCAGGTGGCACACTAGAACAATAGCACTGAGGTCAACAGGGGAAATGTTGAAAATTTCCTTTGTCAGAACACACTGACATTTTTATGATTCAGCCCCAATTCAGGATGAAAGTAACAGCTGGGATATTGGAATTTTGCCACAGGTCAGAAATTTCATTCTCATGTAGTTTGTTCAGGTATAAAGCCCTGAACTGAGGTGAAGGCTCGACTAGTTAGTTGTAAGAGTACCTTAAACCCAGACAGGCCTATTGCTCTGCCACAGCCCAGGAATGGAACAATGGGTATAAACAGAGAGACGGCAGCCCCGCCTCTGCTCCACCTCACCCCCGGGTGGTGTCCGTTTGAAGATAGGCTGCTAGATGTGCTGCAGACAGGACGGAGCAGAGGCAGCCTGCTCTTCTCCAGTGTCATTTGAGCACCGCCAGCAGAGTGGGCTGGCTGAACCTGGGTCACTGGCCCGAGGCAGAGCTACTGTCCATCTGCTCGGCCGACAGCTGCTGCAGCTCTGCTTTTAGCTGGAGGTTGCAGCCATCTAAAAAAAAACACATCGATACTGGAGGCTCAGGTCCCCCTTCTTATTGGGCGGCTTCTGAGTTAAAGAAAACAGATCCCAATTTGGCTACAGATTTCTAGCTTAGTGGTGAGAGACCTATGGCCCCTGGGCCAAATACAGACTGTGGTTGTTTTTATTTGATCCCTTTCCAATTCCTGAATCTGGCCAGTGGATCCAGTCCCTACCCTCAAGCAATGAAAGAGTGCGCTCAGAGTGAAGGGAGTTGAGATGAGGGGACATGGTCAAATAGAGTGGATAGATCTATGGCACAGATCCATGATCTATCTGGGCCTTCCCCTTTCTTCCTGCCCCCCTGAGCACACCACGTAAGCAACACCTACTCTTACCCAACCTACTGGAGCTTGTACTAATTTTCAAAGTGGCCCATGGAAGGAAAAAGATTCCCCACCCCCTGCTATAGCTATGTTGCCTCCCATGCTGCTGTACCAACCAGAAACCCAAATACAAAGCCTGCAAGGAAGAACTTGTCTTTCTCTACCATTTTGGGGAGGGGGTGTCACATCCCTTGTCTCTCCCTCTGTCCCCCCCCCTCCCTGTCTCCCCTTCCCCTGTCTTTAGATTGTAAGCTCTCGGGCAGGGACCGTATTTATCTTATTTTCTGTAAAGCGTCAGGTACATCGCTGGTGCTATATAAATGCTAATGCTAATAATAATAATAATAATAATAATAATTAATAATTAATGAGTATGTGTGATGTACACTGCCCTGAGCTGCCACTGTGCAGGAGGAAGTGGGTTACAAATATTCATATAAATAAATAAATAAATTTCCAAATGTCTGATCGACACAACCCCATAACTGCCCTGGGCATGACATTCTTTTCTTAAGAAGTTTAGCCTAATTAGGTTTGGCTTTACTTAATTAGCTCCAAGACAGCCCCCTCAGTTGCATCTGCAGTTCTGGGAATTAGCCACTGATGCCTCAGGCTGCTAGCTGGGCTGTTCATAGGGAACCACTGAGGCAGGACGAGGAAGGTCTGAAGAGACTCTTCTGACTAGGTCTACGAGAGACCATGCCACATTTATTGCTAAGTCTTCACATCTCTACAAGTTTCAGACAGTGCTTTGCGTAGCCTGTCTCAGGGCAAAGCATCATGGGAGAAGCCAAGTTGCTGCATGGCTGTGCTGCTTGGCAGGTGAGCAGTTTAAAAGCTCAGAGATGGACTTGTTTGTCTTCATTTGTGAAGTGTGTGGAGAACTGAAACTGGCCAAACCAACTACTGTTGTACTTCCTGGATCCAATTCTGGCAGATGCTACTGAGGCTGGAAATGCTATTTCAATTCTCAATAAAAGTTTATTTATTTATTTATTTTAAAAACTTATACCCTGCCCCTCCTGCCGGGCAGCCCGGGGCGACTAACAAAATCAATCGATAAAAATACAATAAAATATATAAAATCATTAAATAACATAACCCCTCCACCTGCCCTTTTGACCCAATCCCCTCCCTCCTCTTGACCTCTATTGCTCTCACTGTTGCCCCCCACCCCTTTTACATGTCATCAATCTCTCCCTCTCCACTGGATCCTTCCCCTCCGCCTTCAAGCATGCCACTGTTTCTCCCATCCTCAAAAAGCCCACTCTGGACGCATCCGACCCCTCTAGTTACCAGCTGGTCTCCCTCCTTCCCTTTGCCTCTAAGCTTCTGGAACTAGGGATGGACGAACAGAACCAAGTTCGGAAATTTGGTTCAGTTCAGTTCGGAAATTCAGTTTGGTTCGGAAGTTCGGTTCGGTTGACCGAACTATTCGAGTTCGGTCCAAACTCCGAACTTCCGAACAAAGTTCAGAAATTCAAACCCCATTGAACTAAATGGAATATTATCTTTTAGGGATGGGCGAACAGAGTCGAGTTCGAAAATTCAGTTTGGTTCGAAAATCGAGTTTGGTTCGGAAGTTTGATTCGGTCGACTGAACTGGTCAAGTTCGGTCCGAACTCCGAACCGCATTCGCCCATCCCTATCTGGAACGTATTGTCTACTCCTGCTGCCAGGACCTCCTCTCTGCCAATTCCTCCCTGGACCCTCTCCAATCTGGCTTCCGCCCCCTTCACTCGACTCAAACTGCCCTTGCCAAGATTACCAATTATCTACTTGTCGCTAAATCTAAGCGCCTCTACTCCATTCTTGTCCTCCTTGACCTTTCTGCTGCCTTCAACACTGTCAACCACTCACTCCTACTGGACTCGTTTCGCTCCTTGGGCTTCTGCGGCTCTGTCCTTGACTGGTTCTCCTCCTACCTCTCTGACTGCTGCTTTAATGTGTCTCTTCCCAATTCCAGCTCCTCCTCCCTCCCCCTTTCAGTTGGAGTTCCCCAAGGCTCTGTCCTTGGCCCTCTCCTCTTCTCTATCTACACCCTTTCCCTTGGCAAAGTCATTGCCTCCCAAGGCTTCCAATATCATCTCTATGCTGACGAGACTCAGCTCTATCTCTCTACCCCCTCTCTCTCCTCTTCTGTCCACTCATGCCTTGTCAACTGTCTCACTGACATCTCCGCCTGAATGTCCCAATGCCAGCTCAAGCTCAACATAACCAAGACTGAACACCTTATTTTTCCTCCCTCCTCTTCCTCTCCCGCTTCCCTGTCCATCCGCATCAATGGAGCCGCCATCCATCCTGTTCCCCAAGCCCATAGCTTGGGCTTCATCTTTGACACTCATCTTTCCTTTAAGTCTTACATTGACTCTGTTGCCAAGTCCTGCCGCTTCGCCCTCCATAACATCGCTCGGATCCGCCCCTTTCTGTCTATCTCCTCTGCCAAACCCCTTGTTTATGCCATGGTCATTTCTCGCCTCAACTACTGCAACCTTCTCCTCGCTGGCCTCCCTCGCTCTCACCTGTCCCCCCTTATCGCAATCCAAAACTCCGCTGCCAAGGTCATTCACTCAGCCCATCGCTTTGACCACATGAAGTCTCTCCTCTCCTCTCTCCACTGACTCCCCCTTCCTGAACACATCCAGTTTAAACTCCTGGCATTCACCTATAAAACCTTTCACAGCCAAGCTCCCCCCACCTCTCAGCCCTAATCTCCTTACACACTCATGCATGCACCCTCTGCTCCTCCTCTGTCCCCTCCCTCACTCTCCCCCATCTCCCATGCTCCCCTAACTGCCTTCGTCCCTTCTCCCTCACTGCCCCCCATGCCTGGAACTCCCTCCCTACCCACTCTGCCTCGCCTCCTCCCTTCGCACCTTCAAATCCCTCCTCAAGACCCACTTCTTCCGTGCCACCTTTCCCAATGCCTGCTAGTTGTTTTTGCCCAAATACTTACGGTCTGCCCTCCTCTGCAGAGTCCTGCCTAACTGTAACTAAGTCAAGCACACGCACCTGAGACTTCGCAGCCACTTGCATGTTTGTTTGCTTCTCCCTTGTCTTCCCTTTGTCCTATCCCCTTGTCGCCTCCTCCTTGTCTTTTTAGATTGTAAGCCATAAGCAGGGACCACGTCTTTATTTTTGTTCTGTAAAGCACCAGGTACATGGCTGGTGCTATACAAATGTTTATAATAATAAATAATAATAATAATAATTAATAACAATACAACAATAAGGTGCAGAGAACAAAACCCAAAACATCCCCCCCTTCTCCCTTGCCAAACGCCTGATGGAACAGCCAGGTCTTACAGTTCCTTCGGAAACCTGGGAGGTCTGGGCCGAGATGGGCCCCCACCGGGAGAGAGTTCCAAAGGCACAGCACGGCCACTGAGAATGCCCTGTCCTGCGTGGCCCCCCGGGAAACCCAGGGGACCTCCAACAGGGCGTCCCCAGATGACCGCAGGGGCCAGTCCAGAACCCAGGGAGTGAGGCAATCTCGCAAATAGGGCCCAGGGCATATAGGGCTTTATATGTCAGAACCAACACTTCGAATCAGGCCCGGAAGACTATTGGCAGCCAGTGCAGAGATCAGAACACTGGTGTAATGTACTCCCGGCGACCCAGACCCACCAGGAGCTGGGCCACCACATTCTGCACCAGCTGCAGCTTCCGAGCCATCATCATAGGTAGCCCCACGTAGAGCACGATACATTAGACTAACTGAGAGGTGATAAAAGCATGAATGATCGTGGTCAGATCTGAGCTGAAACCAGCGACCGAAGTCACTGCACCATATGTAACTGGCGGAAGGCACACCTCGCCACAGTCTCCACCTGGAGATCTAGGCAGAGCTGTGCATCGAGGAGCACCCCCAGGTTCCAGACCTGGGAAGTCAGTGGAGTGCACACACCTTCAACCGAGGGGGGCATCATCTCCATCGACTTACCCACTAACATCACCTCCATCTTGTCAGGATTAAGTCGCAGTCGATTACCTCTCATCCAGTCCCCCACAGCTTCCAAACACCGAGTAAGCACCGAGACAGCCAGGCCTGGGTCGGTTGAAAATGAGAGGTACAGTTGGGTGTCATCCGCATACTGATGACACCTCACCCTGTACCCCCTGATCACCTCGCCGAGCGGCTGATTGAACAGGAGAGGGGACAGAACAGAACCCTGTGGGACCCCACATGAGAGGTCTCAGTGAGATGAAAAATGATCACCGAGCACCACCCGCTAAGTTCTCTGGGTTAGGAATGAGTGGAACCATTCGAGAACAATCCCACCCACCCCCGCACTGCCCCTCAGTCACGTCACCAACATCTTATGGTCAATGGTATCAAATGCAGTCAACAGATCTAATAGGACCAAAAGGGTCGACCGACCCGTATCCTTTTCCTGGTGAAGATCATCGACCAAAGCTACCAATGCTGTCTCAGTGCCATGCCCCGGATGAAGCCAGACTGCGAGGGATCCAGATAATCAGTGTGGTTGAGATGCCCTTGGAGCCACTGCCTGCTCAATAACCTTCCCTAAAAAGGGAAGGTTAGAAACAGGCCGATAGCTGGCAGGGAAGTCATCGTCAAGTGATGGTTTCTTGAGCAGAGGCCGTACCACCACCTCTTTAAGGCTTTAAGCTGCCTCTGGGCCTGAAGTCCCCGCCCTCTGGAATTCCGGCCCAGCCCCCTCCTCCAACTGGGGGAGGAGGGGATGGAAAGTGGGGGCCAGACACTCACAGTTCTTGTTGGGGCCTGCCTGACCCTACTGCTTCTGCCGCCACTGCCCCAAGCCCCGCTGCAGGTCGGCTTGTTGGGGGTGGGGGGAGTTAAGACATGCTTTTAAGAATTCTTTCCTTCTTTGCCCCTGCAATCTCTTGCTATGACTCTGAGCTCAATTACAGTGAAGTTTACTATGCTCTGCTTAAAGTGGCTTATATTAAAGGAGGAAAGATTTAGGCTAAACATTAGGAAGAATTTTCTAACTACCAGGACACTTACAGAGTGGAATCGTTTACTGGAGGCCTTTAAAAATACTAGGTTAGACAGACAGACATCGCCCAGTGACAGTGTCGATACTGTGGATCCTGCTTATTGTCAGGGGGCTGTGCTAGATAACCTTTGGGGTTACTTTCAGCTCTGTGATTCTATGTATGCACAAGCCTGACACCTAAATTCACATTCACTGTTCTGAGTGTGGCAGCTACACTAGCTGTCGCATCTACTTTGCCTCTGCCTTTTATGCAGGGAGTTTGCTGTCTCTGACTGGCTGCAAAGCTAATGCTAGCAAGGACAGGCTGTCTCTGACAAGTCCCCGTGCCAAGGGGGTTTGGCACAGAAAGGGAACCCGACCTACATCCATCAGGCAGCAAATGCAGTGGACTGGACCAGCTGTCCATCTTGCCACTAGTCTCTGGGCCTTCAGGGTGAGCTTTCAAAGTCTTTGACACTTCCTTTTGTGAGCCTCTCTGCAGTTCTGGGGCATCTCTCATGCAGAAATGCTTTCAGAGAGGCAATGGGGATTGGGTGATGCAAGCTACACTGCCAGCTAGGGATGGGCGAATGCGGTTCGGAGTTCGGACTGAACTCGACCAGTTCGGTCGACCGAACCGAACTTCTGAACCGAACTCAATTTTCGAACCGAACTGAATTTCCGAACTCGGCTCTGTTCGCACATCCCTAAAAGATAATATTCAATTTAGTTCAATGGGGTTTGAATTTCTGAACTTTGTTCGGAGGTTCAGAGTTCGGAGCGAACTCAAATAGTTTGGTCGACCGAACCGAATTTCCGAACCGAACCGAATTTCCGAACTCAGTTCTGTTCGCCCATCCCTACTGCCAGCCTAAGAGATGTGAGCCCAGAGCAATGTTAGCTTGAGCTACTCATTGTCCCAAAGGATGGCTGGGGTCAGATTTTTGTCTCTACTTCAGATGTCCCATAGCTAGTTAAGGATTTGACCTTGGGGAGCACGGGTTAAGCATAAAGGTTAGAGACTAACATGAGGTGGGTGTTTTTCTCTTCATCACTGTTGAGGTCTGTTTATTAATTTATTTGTTTATTTAAAATTTCTTATCTGGCTCTTCCCACCAAAGGTGGCTCAGGTTTATGACAAGAGGATTATATGTAGGAAGAGTGTGGTGCTTGGACCACAGAGCGTGATGCTCAGATCTCATCCTGGGGTGTTTCTTAAGCTCAGGTCCCTGGGAGAAGTGTAATCATCAGCCCAAGCCTAGCCAGTGCTATCTTCTCTCCAAGAGCAGATAAGACTGTTCTGTGGATTTAATTCTCTTTCACACAAAGGACTCTTTCTTTACTGTGGTGAAGCAGAAAAGGTCAGAAATGATCCTTGAGAATAGCCTCTGTGCTGGTCTCCTTCTTTGCCGACCTAAGAACTGGCATGCAGAACGCCTGTCTTCCATGCCCCATTGCGTCCTCTGAGCTCAGCCAGGAGCACCTCCCATGAACAAGGTTCATTGACCTTGTTCATATGACAAGCGCTCACAGGGAGGCGTTCTTGGTTGCTGCCCCAATGCTATGGAACTCCCTTCAACCGGAGGTTCTTTGAGCCCAAGCCTGAGTCTCTTCTGGAGGCGGTGGTGTAAGACTTTTGTGTTTGAAAAGACATTTGGCAAATGGGGATAGGGGATCGGGGGATGTGAGGGGGTTTGGTTGTGGGGAATGGGAAGGTGGTATTGGTTGGGTTTTGTGGGAGGTTTTGGGAGGATTCTCAGGATTGGGGGAGTTTTAGGGGTTTTTTATACTAGTTTTAATGTTTTTATGGTTTGTGAGCCATCCTGAGCCTCTGGGAAGGGCGACATAAACATATAAATAAATAAATAAATAAATAAATTGCCAGCCTCACAGCATGGGAGCCATTAAAGTGAAGGAGAGGGCATGACCCAACTGAACTGTGCTAGACCATTTTCTACTTCTCATGGGCCATGGAAAGCAGAGCATAAACAGGAGTAGCTCTGAGGCTGCTCTAGCCTGTACTGAATGGCATATCACCACCTTGTCTTCCCCAGTTCCTGCCCCAAGCCCAGGAACAGAGGCTTCTTATTTGAGGTAATAAAGTAGATGTTCTAAGGCTGTCTGGCTCTCTGCCTCTGGGCATCAAATGTTGCCTGATAAAAAATCTTTTCAGTGGCAGCCTTTTGCTTCTTCCATTGTGAGAAGTTCATTAACCCTCAAAGTCATACTTCCTTAGACTCATCATCCAGTGGTAAATACATAGTGGCAACCCCATCCCTTGAGATTAGAGAATGCACTAAAATTTAATCTGGAGGAGGTAACCCTCTTTAAGCAGAGTGGGGGGTGGATGGGATGGCTTTTCTATGTGACCTATTGAGATGATTGCTCGACCTCCTCAGAGCATGTAGAGGGTGTGCAGTACAGCACAGGCTTGTAACTTAAGCAGGGGAAGGGAGAGGTAAATAGACCATAGAGTTCCAGAACTGTAAGGAACACAAACGGTCATCTAGTCCAGCCCCCTTTGCCAATGAAGCTCTCATTGAGTGCAGAAGGAGTGACAGGTGCTCAGCACTGCCTAAATGCAGGCCATGTGTCAGTTCAGATTCACCATCGTCCAGCTATTTTCTACTTTTAGTCAGCTCTAGGCTTGTTTTGATGGACGGATTTTTCTTGCAGGTAGTTTGGGTGCGGTGAATCCTGCATCGGGGCAGAGGGCTGGACTAGATGACCCTAAAGTACCTTTCAACTCAAAACTCTGAAAAAGTGAAGACAAGGGGAAATGTTGCTTTATTTTCTATTGAAACAGACTCCTAAAAGCCTCAGACCCTCATCTCTCCAAAAGGCTGGTGGCATCACCCACTCATCCAGCAGTTGGGAAATTCAAACACCCTCAGGGAGTGATGTGGCAGCAGGGACAAGTCCCAACCTTAATTTCTGCTCCCCATAGTGATACCAAATTATTCAAGGTAGTTAAGACCCAGGCAGACTGTGAGGAACTACAGAGGGATTTTGTATGACGAGACGGTAAATGAGCAATAAAACTGCAAATGAAATTCAGTATTGATAAGTGCAAGGCGATGCACATAGGGAAAAATAATCCTCACTATACATGATGCTAGGTTCTGATCTGGTTGTAACCACTCAGGAAAAGGATCTTGGAGTCATTGTGGATAGCTCTTTGAAGACATTGGCTCAGTGTGCGGCAGCAATCAAAAAGGCAAACCAAATGCTAGGTATTATTACTAGGGCTACAAATTTGTCATGGAGGTGACAAAAGTCATGTTTTTAGTGACTTTTGCCCCCCTCTGTGACTTTTGAGATCTTCCCGTGACTTCCATGATTTCCCCAAGTTTTTCGAGATTTTCCCCAAACCAAAGAGCAGAGCCGACTAGAAGCTGGTGAGAAGAGCACGCTCAATGGCGCTAAGAAGATCCACGGTGTCTCCTTGGAGCTCCAACCCCCGCCCTGGCTGTGGTGACGCAGCGACACGGCAAGAAGCCAGCGAGAATAGCACACTGGGTGCCACCGGGTAAAGTCACAGCCTCTCCCTGGAGCTCCAAACCCCTCCTCAGTGTTCTTTCTTGTGGAGGGC
This sequence comes from Sphenodon punctatus, assembly GCA_003113815.1. NCBI lineage: Eukaryota > Metazoa > Chordata > Lepidosauria > Sphenodontia > Sphenodontidae > Sphenodon > Sphenodon punctatus. Next base: position 1,756,468 of record QEPC01007621.1, read on the forward strand.
GGAGCTTTGGGCATGGTCAAGTGGCGGCAGGATCAAAGGCAGAGAAAATTAGCGTTGTCAGAGCTTGAAGAGGCGCCCAGGAGGAGACAGCAGCATTTCCTCTGCCTTTATCCCCTGCTTGAGTTTACAGTCTAAGGGGGGGGGGTCCCTTTTATCCCTTGCTTGGGTTTACAATCTAAGGGGTGGGGTGTGTTTTCCTCCTCCTGCTATTCTGTGCTGGGGGGGGGCACAGTCTGTGCTAGGGGGGTTACAATCTAATCCCTGGGTTTACAATGAGGGTGGGGGGGTTTACAATATTTATACAATACTGAATAAAAGTTTTTTTTTTAATTATCCATGAGTTTTCCGTGACTTTTTCTCATCCCTGCCATGACCAACTCATGACTTTTAAAGAAAATTTCCATGACAAATTCGTAGCCCTAATTATTACCTAGGAATAGAAAATAAAAGGGAAAAGATAATGCTGCTGTATAAATCTGTATGACCCCACCTTGAATACTGCGTGCAGTTCTGGATGCCCATCTCAGGATAGAGCCATAAATGCTTACTAGCTGGGGCTTACACCCCTGGCTTCTGGTAGTTAAGAGTGGTTAGCAGAAGATGAGTCACACCTCCATGACCTGTACTTATCCTTCTCTTGAGCTACTGTAGCTGGCCATTGTTGGAGACAGTATGCTGGGCTCGATGGACAATGGGTCTGACCCTGACCCAGTATTGCACTTCTTATGTTCTTATAGTAGCTGCACGGGCCACCAGGGGTCCAAATAAATGGAGGAACTATTCCCTGCATCCCCATCCTGTTATCTTCTTCCTGGTTAAGACCCCATGCTCATAGGTGGGAATGGAATAAATTCTTTCATACTTGGTGAATGTTGAGTGTCTAAACTGAAGTGTATTGTGTGCACGTCACTTTCATTTTTCTTGGGCTTTTTAAACGTCTATGTCACATTTGTTCAGTTTGCTGACAAAAGCAAGCATGTCTATGCTCAGCCCTGCAGGGTCAACTGCAGTTAAGAATTCCACTTGTTAACCTTCTGCCTGACATAGAAACAGGCTCAGTGGGACCCAGGAGCCACAGCCCTCCTCGATGATGACTGATGCATGAAACAGAAAGGAATATAAGGCTGTCAAGGGCTCCATCCCTGAGAGCAACAAACTGTTTCAGCTGATAAAAACAGCCAGTATGAGACAGATGGGGAGTTGCCTGGACAGTCAGATTGGAAAAGCGGCAGCCCTGAAATCCTTACTCCTCTTGGGGAACAAAGAGATTGCAGGTCTATACTTGGTGTCAATTACTGCCTCTAAGGCTGCCGAGAAGAAATGATGACCCAGGGAATGGGGACCTTTTTATGCAATTTATTTAACAAAATTCTACAATCTCTAGGTTTTGGAGAAAAAAATTTTCCCCCACCCCCCTGACAGCTGTTGCATCATGGAGACTTGTGTCTGGCTGGTGGTTCCTAAACACTTTCTGGCTGAGAACTCTTTGTGAGCCTGAGCTTTGGAAATTTACATCTCTATTAATTACAGCTTGGGCCCTACTTATCTGCGGGAATGTCTCACCCCCCGAGTCCTGGATCAGCCCCTGCAGTCATCAGAGAGTGCCCCTCTTGATGTCTACCATGTCCGTTGGACAGGGACGATGGTGATGGCGTTCTCAGTGGCTGCTCCAAGGCTGTGGAATTCCTGCACAGTAGAGATTTGTCTGTCCCCAGATCTTTCCTCATTCTGAAGACAGTTTAAGACCTGGTTGTTTCGCCGGGCATTTGGTGAGGGAGTGGGTGGCTGTGGGGAGGGTGGGACTTATTTTTTATGGGATACCTAATTATTGTTCTATGAGTGTTGGTTTTATATTATATTGTGTTTTATATTATGTTTTATTGTATTTTATATGTTTTATGAAAATTGTAAGCTGCCCCGAGCTGCCGTTAGGTGGGGGGAGGTGGGATATAAACTTTACATAAATAAATAAATGAATAAATAATTATGCAAACCCAGTTTTATTAGGACCTGATTTAGCAAGGGGGTGGGAGGGTCAATCCAGCTCCTGGTTTGGGAGCACCTTGGATCTGGGACATTGTGGGTAAAATCAAATGTGACAGTGGACCACTTTGGTCCACTGAAGCACACCGGGGCATGGACCCCACCTGCCTGCCTGGGTTGTAGTGGCGGCTAGCCCGGGCTCTGACCTCTGAGGTCACAGCTTGGACTATGGTCTGCCCAATCGGGCCAAAGCAGACTGCCCCAGGGCTGTACGTGTGTTCCTGGGCTGGGCTGCTGGCCTGGCCTGGGTCTGCCATAACAGGAAGCCATGGCTGGCTGTCATGGTAAGGAGCGCAGTGGGAGGGGAGAGGGGGGCGCTGGCTGGATGCCCCCCCATTCTCCCCACATCCAGGCTGTGTATCCATCGTCCCGGCCAGGCACATGTTTGTTTTGTGCCCTGGCCCAGTCAATGCGCATCATGTCCATCCAGGCGACCTGTCCCAAGTCAGCCCAGGATGCGGCAGCCCAGCATCACATGTCATTACAAAAGAGAGAGCGTTGGGATGGATTAATGAAGGGGCACCTGAAAGAAAGGTTCCCAACCCTTTGGAAGCTACCACTGGAGCTCAGTCAAAGCAGGCTAGAGGATCTGTACCATCACGACCCTGTGGCATACCGGGGAGCTGCGGCGGATGAAGCAGGAAGGGTGGCAGTTAGAGCGACGGTGGCATCATTTGCGTGCTGAAGTTGATTGATTGCGGCATAGAGTCTGGTTACATACCTATGCCATTGTGGTGCAGACAGCAAGGAAGGTTTTCTTTGCTGCCCTCATTGCGTCTGCTAAGTCCCACCCGGCTAAGCTGTTCCGGGTGGTGAGGGGGCTGGTCAGCCTCCCTCTGCCTGGACGTAGAACCATCAAATGCTCACTGTGATTTGTTTGCAGATAGAATTGTTCAAATTCACCACAATTTTGATGTGACTTTTTTTAGCAGGGAACAGGTCAGAGGCAGCAGAAACCCCTTCTTGTCCTGTTTTATGGGATGAGTTTCGGGCAGTGTCACCCTCAGATGTGGGGGATACTCTTGGGACTGTTCGATCCACCTATTGTAAACTAGATCCATGCCCGTCCTGGCTGGTTAAGGCTAGCCGGGAGACACTGGGACCACTTCTGGCAGGGATCGTCAACGCTTCCCTTGGGGAGGGCAGGGTGCCGGGCTGTCTCAAAGAGGCAGTGATGCGGCCCCTGCTCAAGAAACCATCTTTGGACATTGACACCCCAGCCAGTTATTGGCCAGTCTCTAACCTTCCCTTTTTAGGAAGTTGTTGGTGACCTTCCCTTTTTAGGGAAGGTTATTGAACGGGTGGTGGCTCAGGAGCTTCAGGAGCATTTGGACCAGGTTAATTTTCTCAATCCCTCACAGTCAGACTTTTGTCCGGGTTATGGCATGGAGACTGCGCTTGTGGCCTTGGTTGACGACCTCTCCCGTGAGTTGGATCAGGATTGTTCAACCCTGTTGATCCTATTAGATCTCTCGGCTGCATTTGATATCATTGAACATGAGTTGTTGGTGACTCAGTTGCGGGACCGGGAAGGGATTGGCGGGACTGTTCTTGAATGGTTCTGCTCTTTCCTGGCCGGGAGAACCCAGCGTGTGGTGCTGGGGGAGTTTTCATCTTCCCCCGGGGCCTCACGTGTGGAGTACTGCAGGGTTCCATCCTATCCCCTCTCTTGTTCAGTGTGTACATGCAGCCTCTGGGAGAGGTTGTTAGGGAGTATTGGGTGAGAAGTCATCAATATGCTGATGACACCCAGCTATATCTCTCATTTTCCTCCGACTCAGGCCTGGCAGGCTCAGTGCTTACCCGGTGAATGTCCGCTGTGGTGGATTGGATGAGGGTGAGCTGCCTGAGGCTAAATCCTGACAAGACGGAAGTGATGGTTGTGGGGAAGGCCGAGGGAGTAGTATCCCCCATCATTGATGGGGTCCACCCTCCCCTGGTTTCTCAGGTCCGGAGTCTGGGGGTGCTCCTGGACCCGCAGCTCCGCCTGGATGCCCAGGTGGTGGCTGTGGCGAAGGGAGCATTTCGCCAGTTACATCTGGTGTGTCGTCTTAGGCCGTATGTCTCAGACTCGGATCGGCCACAGTCATCCATGCTTTTATTACCTCGAGACTGGATTACTGCAATGCGTGCTACGTGGAAGTACCCTTGGTGCTGGTTCGAAAGCTGCAGCTGGTGCAGAATGCGGTGGCCCATCTCTTGACGGGGACATATTACACCAGTGCTTCACTCTCTGCACTGGCTGCTGGTAGGTTTCCAGACCCAATTCAAGGTGTTGGTGTTGACCTTTAAAGCCCTAAATGGCTTGGGTCCCGCCTATCTGCAGGACCACCTCACCCTCCGGATCCTGGAGTGACCCCTGTGCTTGGCTGGGGGCGCCCTCTTTGAGGTCCCCCAGGTTTACTGGGTGTCCACTTTGAGGAGGGCGTTCTCCGGGGCTGCGCCGCGGCTGTGGAACGCCCTCCCATCGGAGATCCGCTTGGCTGCCGGCCTCCTCTCTTTCCGCAGACAATATAAGACCCGGCTGGTCCACCAGGCCTTTCCCGAGGGAGATGGGGTGGTTGGGTTGGGTTAGGGTAGGAGGGGATGGGGTTTTATATTGTTGTTTTTTAAAATTGTAATTATTATTGTTTATTTAAATGTTTTAAAATGTTCTTAAGATGTTGTGAGCCGCCCCGAGATGCCTGAGGCAGGAAGGGGCGGCATATACATTTTAAGATAAATAAAGATATAAATAAATAAATCATTGCCCTAGAGAAAGGGTGCAGCACCAGACAAACCTACAGGGGGCATTCCCTTTAAGAGCCCTGTGCTCTTTTACCCCAGGGTCCCAAGATTTCTCTGGGACAGCGTGATCCCCTGGGGGAATAGCATCAGTGCTAGCACTTAGAGCTGGCATGGAGTCCCATTGGGACTTACGCCCTGGCAAAGTGCTGCCACTAGCAGCACTATCCCCCATGGAGGATTGTAACTGTGCTGTGCATCACATCCTCAGTCTTGCTCCAGCTTCCTTAGAATATGAGAGATGGGCCCACGTGCTGTAATGTTTGATTTTCCTGGAGCAGGAGGAGGTAAACATTGGGGCAGTGGGCCCCATTGGCTGTGTTGTTTCAGCTGGAAAGGCCCCCTGCTGCCTACTGCAGAGCAATCTAGGGTGGGATGCAGTTTCTGACGCTCCATGACCCAGATAAGTTTGTTCTTTTTTGAAACAGCCATCCCTCCCGCACAGGCACTGTGATATATATTTACAGTTTCACCAGAGTACCCATAGCGAAGTGTCACAGCTCATTTGTTATCCATGGAGGCCTGACTCAGCCAAGGTCATCTTAAGAAAAACACTTAAGCCTACGATACATCTGGTTTCCAGACGCTAAAGTTAATAAAACTGAAGCAAGCAGGAGAGAGAGAGAAAATGCCAGGACCAAAAGTGTGAAGGGCAAGCCACAAATATAGAGGCATTTCTTTCCTAGGTTGGTGGGTTGCTCATGTGGGTGAATGTGTCAGAGGGAGTGAGATTCTGCCGACTTGCATTATGTAATTTTTGCTAACTTTCCCTTCCAAGCTTATAAATCTGTTCTCTCTCTGCCTCCACTTTCCTGTGATTCTCAGCTCCGTCCTTTAGATTACGTTACCTGCAGAGTTTGGATGTTTTTCCATGAATGGTTCCAGCTGTTTTACTGCCTGCCTGTTCATTGTCTGCTGCCTTCCAATCATCTTTTCGTTGGAGAGGTTAAGGTTACAGCTAAGTCTTTCTGCTTGCTTGCTTGCTGGACTGAACTGCGAACTCAGTTCTGCACCTTCTCAGTTCCTCATTCAGACACACAATTCACACACTTCTCCTGCATAGAACATTCTTTGGTTGAGCACTCTTGTTTGCCGACGCACTCCCCACCCCCAGAAATGAGACATGGACACATGGATGGATGATGGCCGCACTCTTTAATCAAACAGAGCAAGGAACGTTGGTGAGATTGCTACTAAGCAATCACAGGTCCAGCATTTTAAGTCAAGAACTTCATTAACTCTTGAACAGGTGACTGGCTTGAATATGCCCTCCAATGCCAGCACCAAATCAAACTTCCCATCATTCCCCTTTGAACAGCTCCCTGGCCAAGGTCGAAGGGGAAACCCCTTAACAGGCATGAGTAAGGAGAACAGTGTCATTCGGGTTTGAGGGCCATGCTTGCCCTTACCCCCTGGCTGACACCCCTCCCAGGGAAATGACCCTGTTGTTAGCCATGCCCTGCTTATCGCCAGGTATCGCTGCCCCCCCCCCCCCCTTATGGAGATGACTCTTTATTCTATCCTAAGACTACCTAAACATTCTCTTTATTAAAGGCAGTTCCATCTTGATTTTTACCACTAAGCTGACACTGGTTCCTATCCTCAAATCGTTTCCTCCCAAATGTACAATAATGNCCCCCCCCCCCCCCCCAATCTCTTATGGAGATGACTCTTCTATCCTAAAACTACCTAACAAAAACACCTATTAACCATACTGGACCCCCGCCATCTGACCGGGACAACCAGCTTGCTGGCCATCCCATCCCCCATCAACTCCTGCTCACACCAAATTTGCCAACTCTCCTGATAACTTGGATAGATACAGGCATTACCCTCAGGGGACAAATGGACCCTGTCCCTCAAAAACAGTTTGGGCCGTGTATATGTCAGTTGTCCATGCCTAATGCAGACACCCCTTAGACCAACCCACCATTTGTTAATTTCCCTGTTAACATTTCTGCGAGCCGTGTCAATTTTCTTAGGATGAGCATTGTCACCCCAAGTTAGTCGTGGTACCAGGTGTGTCCACAAAATCCTGAGCCCTGGGGAAAATTCTCTTTATTAAAGGCAGTTCCATCTTGATTTTTACCACTAAGCTGACACTGGTTCCTATCCTCAAATCGTTTCCTCCCAAATGTACAATTATGATCCCAGGGTGTGGGTGGTGTTGCTTATGGGACAACAACGGAACCAGTTGGTCCCATTTCATACCTCCATGACCTATCTACGCTATCCTCGCCCTGGATGAGAGGCCTAGTTGCATCCCCCATTGTGTATGCTTCGCTGCCTCTCCAGCCTGGCGGACCAAGCTATGGCCGACAATCCACACAACAGTCTTGTTTCCCCGATGGTGTCTGGGGCCTGAAGGAAATACAAAGGTCAACATGTTAGTTCAGGTATAAAGGTCGTATGTATCCCTTGAAGGCACGTAATCGCCATCTGCCTATGGCCCTGATGTCCCTTTCTGACATCCCTGCTGCCGCTTCTGTAGTTGCGGCCTCTATTCTGAATGAATGGGATCCATATCGCTCTGAAGACAAACCCACTGCCCTCACTGCTTACTTTTATACCCCAGTGAACTGGTGCCGGGTCAGGAGGGCTCCAGTTCCATGAATAAATAGGTTACCTGGAAAAGGAGGTCGTGTGGCCAAGTACATCCTTATGGCCTGTACTGGGCAGACATCCTGCGTCCCTAACTGGTTTAGTCTCACTGTTTGTCCACGCCCCTTTTGGTCCATTTTTGATCGTCGAACAGTTATCTGCAAAGCGCGTGGGCGAACCCATATGTCCTGTACCACCAGGCCCCTCCCGGACCAGTCATGTCCGCTCTTGGTCACTACCTCAGTCACCCTAAGAGCCCCCAAAAATGTAACTTTAAAAACTGTAGAGAACAGTAACTTCTTGTACTAGTTAAAATAAATTCCTGGCAGGGCGCCGCAGAGGGCTTTCAACACTGGAATGGAAACAGGGGCCCTCGTGTCACCTTGATGTTCTGTTCCTCTAGCCCAACTCTCAAACATTTGCCTTGCAAAAAAGCCCTTATCTGGAGGGGGAGAAACCTTCTAAATGAGTAAAAAAAAGCCAGGGCAGCCACCTTAGCTGCAGTGGTCCTACCTGCCAAACCCTTACCACGCAAGTGCAAGACAAACTTCAACATTTCATCCTCGTGGATGGGAAAGCTGAAACCCCAGTTCCTACTATGCCTAAAGTCCTGAAATTCCCTATATGCCCTTTCATATGCCACCTGGGTGCGCAGTGCCAAGGATCCCTGTACAATCCTCTGCATCGCTACTCTCCAAGGCTCCAGATTCCCTGTGGGAACAGCTCTGGATTGGGTGCAGCTGCTGATGCTAGTTCCCGGAATCGCTCCATCTGCAACTGAGCGCATTAGCTACGCTGTTATCTACCCCAGGGACGTGGCATGCAGTAAATAGTATGTTTGTGTTCCAAGCATTTGAGCACCATTACCCTTACCAAACCCATCACTCTCCTTGACAGAGATGACATAGAACTAATTACGTGCACAACTGCCAAATTGTCACACCAGAAGGTTACTGCCCTGTTTGCGAACTCCCTTACCCAAAACTGTACCACAAGCATTATGGGAAAAAGCTCCAGGAATGTTAAGTCTCGGGTCACCCTAGATGAAATCCACAATGGTAGCCAAGGGGAAGCACACCAGCATCCTTTGAAATACACACTGAAACACCCCCCCCCCCGCTGAATTAGAGTGCACCTGGAGTTGGGCCCCCAGTCGGAACTTGTCCCTCCAAAAGCTTACTCCATTATATTCTTTAAAGAATGCTGACCAAGTCCCTAAATCCTCCCTGATCTCATGGGTGACTCTCACATGGTGGTACTATGGCGGACTGCCCACTAACGGAGTGTACAACCTGGATAAGAATGCTCGAGCTGGGGCCACTACCCTACATGTGAAATTTAGGCTGCCAACTAACGACTGCAAAGTGCACACCATGACTTTTTAAACTCCCAGACACACTTGTATCTTCACTCTCAACACCTCCAACTATCTATCTCGATCCCTAGGTAAGTGATTCTGGTGGTTGGTCTCTCCATTTTTCCAGGGGCTAGTGGGAGTCCTAAATGAGCCGCCAGGAGTTTGAATTCCTTCAACAATTGTTGACATTCCCCAGGGACAGGGGAGGTGATTATCAAAAAATCATCCAAGTTTTTCACCACATCACCCTGTTCCATGTTCTGCCTGAACACCCACTCCACGAGTAAGCTGAAATGTTCAAATGCAGAACAAGAAATCGAGCCGCCTATGGGCTTAGCCCTATCATAATAGTATGAACCCTCAAATTTCATCCGCAAAAGCTGAAAACTCCCTGGGTGGATCAGCAAAAGCCTAAATGCTGACTTAACATCACACTTCGCCAGGAGGGTGCCTTTACCGTATACCTTAACCCTGTCTATTGCCTCATCGAATGATGTATACCGAATGGTTGAGAGTTCCTTTTGAATGGCATAATTCACGGAACGCCCCCTCGGGTAGGACAGGTGGTGAATGAGTCAAAACTCATCCGGTACCTTCTTTGATATGATCCCTAAAGGGGATAAGTAGGAAGGGGACACTAGTCATCAAACTGATCATTATCAGTATGACAGGTCACGTGGGGTCCTATGTCAGCGGAAGTCCCACCCTCCTGGGGCCATAAGTTCCACCTTGGGACGGAAGTGACGTGGGGAAGCACAAGTGATGCAGAAGGCGGTAATGCTTCCGGGTCAGGGAGGCGGGAACCAAAGGTTCCCATCCCCCTGAACCCAGAAGGTCCTTACTCTTGACTTTGGGGGACTCTGCTTGTGGGTCAGGGTGGCTGGAACCAAAGGTTCCAGCCTCCCTGAACCCACAAGGTCCTTTGAAGAGGGCCATGTAATGCCTCTATGAACTCAGGAGAGTGAGATGGACCAGTAGGTATGGGTTTTGTGAGGTTCAGAGCAACTTTATGGTGTGGGGTTCGGGTTAGGGTGAATTATAGCTATTGGGTCATGTAACCCCTCTACGAGCTCAGCTGAGTGAGGTGAACCATTCAGCATGGGTTTTGTCATCCTAACAGACTCCATCTTGGAGAAAAATGGGTCCAACGAGGTGGGGTTTCTGGGGTAGGATGAGTCGCAAAAAAAGAGTCATGTGAGGGTTCAAACAACTCAGGAGTGTGCACTGAACCAATCAGCGAAAGTTTCATTGTTCTAACCTGCCTTGTTGAAGAGACCTCTGACCTGAGGGGTGGCGGTCTCAACCCGCCATCCCATGACCAATTGGAAAGGTTTGAGGAGCTGTAGTCCCGCCCCCTAGGGGTATGAAAGAGGGGGGGACCATTTTTTGATACAAAAAACAGGGAGTCGATTACTACCAGTTACATGAAAAAACTGAAATGGCTAACCATTGGGGTGCTACCCCTTTGATCTTGTTAAAAGGCTCTATACGGGAAAGAAAACAGTTGAAACCTCAGAGCCAGACAATGAACCCATGGACACACAACAGGCTGAAGACCCTGTGGTAGGGCTGATGTGGCAGCAGCTGTTACCGCAGTGCGATTCCATTCTGCCATTTCGGAATTGCCCGTGCCACACCGCGGCTTTTCTGCGGACATTCCGCTAATTCTGCCGGCATTCTGCAAATTGCAGAATTGCGGGAAAATTGCGGAAACTGTCAGAAAAATGCTGTTCCACTATTTTGTGGTGCTGGCGGAATGGCGGAAGTAGCAAAAATGTCATGTTTCCACTATTTTGTGAAGCCTGTGGAAGTAGCGGAATGAAATTAGCGGAACTGCGGAAGTAGCGGAATGAAACTAGCGGAATGAAACTAGTGGAATGAAAGCCTCTGCCACGCCATACCACTAATTGTGGAAACGCTGTTTCTGGCGGAAATAGCTACTGCTGTGACATTCCGCTACCGCCCTAACCTGTGGTAAGTTGCACTGAATTGGTGGGGCTGAGGGAAAAGGGAACGAGTATGTGGAAAAAATACAGACACAGGAGCTGATTTGACTTTTTAAAAAATCTTTTGTTTCAGGTCAACTCTGACTTTTTAAAGGCTTTTGAAAACCTAAAGTTGGGAGATCCAGTGGGAGTAAATGTATCTTGTGTTTCCTGCTTTTGCAAGTGTTTAAGAGGAGGTGTCCAGATGGATTGCTGTAAAAAGAAACTAGCGACACCAGAAGAATAAAAACTTTATTTGAAATGTCTCTGGTAGTCTTTGTTGTTTTCTGGCAGGGCTTGCTGGAAGCATGCCCGTGCATGAGGACCTGCTAAGGGAGATCTATTACACTCCAGGAGAGACAGTAAGTTTTGGAGGGGTGAATCCTCTTTCCAGGCTGATAAAAAGCAGAGCAAAACCTTGTCTAAGAAAGAAGTGATTTCATGGCTTTCGGACCAGGCTGCGTATACCCTTCACAAACCTGCACGTAAACATTTTAAAAGAAACAAAACAATCATGTTGGGCCTGGATGCTCAATGGCAAGCTGATTTGGTGGATATACAACATTTCTCTAAGCATAATGGGGGTACATCTTGACTGTCATAGACATCCTATCTAAGTATGCCTGGGCCTTAGGCCTGAAAGACAAGATGGGCGGTGAAGTGGCTAAGGCCTTTGCAGCCATTTTCAGGGAAGGGAGGATACCCCCAAAATTATAAACAGATCAGGGGAAATAATTTTTAAATAAGACATTCCAAAAACTGCTTAGACAACATGGGGTGCACCACTTTGTAACCAATAACGATGTCAAGGCAGGGGTGGTGGAGTGGTTTAACAGAACTTTAAAATCAAAGATGTGGAGATATTTCACAGCTCACAACACCTTTCGCTATATTGATGTCCTGCCTCAGCTCATCAAGAGCTATAATCACAGTAACTACAGGTCCATACGCACCAGCCCTGTAGATGTGAACACCACAAATGTTCTGAGGGTGTGGAAAATGCTTTACGGGGATGAACTGGGGGTAAGAAAGGAGGTAGCCTCTTTTAGAAAAGGACAGCATGTAAGGATCTCCAAACTCAAGGGTAAATTTGAGAAAGGTTATGAGCAAAGCTTTATGGCGGAAATATTCATAGTGGATGGCGTCCTTAACAAGGCACGGAGGCCTGTGTACAGACTGAGCGATTATGAAGGTGAAGCAATCCTTGGGACCTTCTATCCTGAAGAACTTCAAAAAGTCAACCCTAAACAAGACAAAGTTTACAGGATTGAAAAAGTGATATCCACAAAGGGGAAGGGGCGAAACAAGCAGTGTTTGGTAAAGTGGCTAGGCTGGCCTTCTAAATTTAACAATTGGGTAAGAGCTTCAGAGGTCACTGATGCTTAATCACCATGGGTGACTTTTACATTACTTTGCCAAGCAACGCGTGCACCAGTGCTTTCCCACAAAACACCAGTTAAAATGTTACCATACAGCTAGCCAGACCCTTGGACCTTCCAGGCACCTGGGAAGTGGGGTTGGCTGAAATACAATATCCCCACAGCTGGGACAATGTCTCTACACCCACCATTTATGAAGTCATGGTTAAGTCCATAAAATGGGCATACACCTTTGCCAAAGTGTCACGGAAGTATTGGAGCATATAAACAACCAGATACCCAGAGGTAACAAACCACCCTCTGTAGCCCTGAGGTTTGATCCTGTGGGGAGAAGAGTTAAACTGGACGTTCCTGCTGCACCCAAATTCCAATTCCCAACCCATGGCGAACTAGCCTATATATTGGGTGCACCCCCAGGGGTAACGTTCCAACAATTACCCTTTGCAGCTGACATTACAGCAGGTTTCAGTTCTTTATACCTGTACACAGACATTGTAGAACACCAGTTTGTGGGAGATTTCTCAGTGCCGTTACTGCACTGTGTTCCTGTGCATGGAATCAGCAAAAAGTTTGCCACCATCACCTATGACAAGCCTCACTACATACCGGTCAGTAAACACCACATTGACACTATCACCGAAATAAAGACAGATCAGAACAATCACGTCTCATTTCACTTTGGAAAGGTGGTTGTGAAACTACACATACGCCCTCGGAGAGCAGTGAGTTTTTAAGATGGTGATTTAAAAAAATTATGGGGACCCCAGGGTCTATGCCAACTACTACAAAGCCCAAGCCAGATATGCCCTCCCAGGGTTTCATGGAACCCCTGTGATGTATGGGGCAGGTATTGGGGGGATATTTTGCAGTCTCTTTCGAAAAGCTGTTCCACTTTTAAGAAGGGGCTTTGAGTTGATTAAACCCCATGCCAAAACAGCAACCCAAAATATAGCCAAGGATGTGTTGGGGCACGTTACTCGATCTGTCATGGAGAAAATCAGCCCCTCTGATAAGCAGGAGGGCTCTTGGCTTCTGTACATACAGAGAAGAAGAGGAGTTAAGGGAAAAATATCACAAATGTGCAGGTGGGGCCCCCTTGAGCCCATAAAAGGAGGGTTGTGCAGAGGGGGCCACGCCAGAAGCGGAGGAAGGCTTCACGAAAGAGGAGGCATTTGCCTGTAAGAAAGGGAGATATCTTTTAATCAACATGGCTTTATTCACTGTGGATCCAAGGAATGCACCAAATCTGAACTAGACCTGTTTCAGATAGCCCCCACGCAAACCAGCATCGAGAAGAGTACGTAAAATCCCCCCTCTCTCGGCTGTGGGAGAGACAGCCCCTCTTGATTTTTTCATAGCTGGAAATGCAATAGACTCTTTGGATTTGAACAACACGTTACTCTACCTCAGCTGTAAGTTTGTCAAGGAAAATGGCGCTAATCTCGACGCAGACACAGAGGTGGGCTTGGTGAACTATCCTGTGGTCTCCATGTTCAGCCAGTTGGATGTTACACTAGGGGATCGCCTCATTAACCAGAGCAACAACTGCTACCCTTACAGGGCATTCATAGAATCTGTGCTCAATTACGGCAGAGATGCCCTCTCTACACATTTTTCTGCAGGTCTGTTTTACAAAGACACTGCGGGACAACACGAAGCGACAGATTTGGAGGTGGGTAACTAGGGTTTTAAGAAGAGGGCACAGCTAACCAGAGAGAGCAGAAAAGTTTAGCTGTTGGGCCCCCTCCACAGCGACCTGTTTTTTCAAGAAAAACTGCTTTTGAATGGGGTGGATGTGAAAATAAAACTGACCTGGAGCAAGGATTCTTTCTGCCTCATGAGTAATGAGCCTGCCAGGAGGTACAAGTTGCAGCTTCTAAATGCCTCGCTTTTTGTGAAAAAAGTACGAGTGGCACCAGGAGTTCGCCTAGGACATGCCGAGGCCCTGCTTAGCTCCAATGCTAAATACCCAGTGGATCGGGTGGGCATGAAAGTGTTCAGCATTCCCATCGGCAGTCATGTCAGTAATCAGGAGAACCTGTTTCTGGGGCTACTTCCCAAGCTGATGGTTCTGGGGATGGTGGGAAATGATGCACACAGTGGAGATTATGCAAAGAACCCCTTTCATTTCAAACACTACGCTATTAATTTTGTGGCGCTCTATGTGGATGGAGAGCAGATTCCAGCCAAGCCATTGCAACCAGACTTTGCAGCTGGAAACTGTGTGAGGGAATACATGAATTTGGTACAAACCGCTGGCAAACCATGCCCTCCTAATCAACCGTGAGGAGTTTGCACAGGGGTACATGCTGTTTGCCTTTGATCTGTCTCCTGATCCGGAAGGTGGCAATCATTACTCGCTGATTAAAAATGGAAACCTGAGGGCGGAAATACGCTTTGCTGTAGCTTTACTCATCACCATCAACATTATCGTTTATGCTGTTTTTGACAATGTGATAGAGATAAATCAGAGGAGAAATGTGCTGTTCGACTATGTAACATGGACACCATACAGTTATTATGTGTTTTATCATCAGATCCTTACACAAGAAAGACTTTCTTTAGCCCTGAAGTGAACCCTGCATAGTTGTAGAACAACCCCGTACAGTCCCACTACCATTAAAATACTGCTTAGTTATCTTTAATTCCTTGATTAAAGCACCTACAGCTTAAACACAATTTAAAAAGTCATTAGCTTCTATAGCACTCTTAAAAAATGGTGCATGAGTTTTTCACATTTTTCGTTCTGCAGTTTAAGCAAAGCCTGTTCCTTTTTAGCCTTCTACTCCAGGTTTTGGTGATGATCTATAAAGCCCTACACGGTCTGGGCCCCTCATACCTCAGGGACCGCCTCACCCTCCATGCCCCAGAGCGGCTCCTGCGGTCTGCCGGGGGTGCCTTCTTGGACATCCCTCGTGTTAAGCGGGGGGCCACAATGGAGAGGGCATTCTCAGTGGCTGGGCCGCACCTTTGGAACTCCCTTCCGGAGGAAGCTCACCTGGCCCCTAGCCTGTTGACATTCCGGTGAAGTTGCAAAACCTGGCTGTTCGCCCAGGCCTTTGGGAGGGAGGGAGGGTAGGGTGAGGCATCTAGCTCCCCCACCTATTTTGTTTACTTTATACTGTTTATTATATGTATGACTTTAGCCCTGTCTTAATATTTTAATAGTATTATTATTATGAGTGTTTTAAATGGTTTTTATTGTATTTTTGAATTGTTGGAAGCCGCCCGGGCTGCGTGGCAGGAGGGGCGGGGTATAAATTTATTAAATAAATAAATATAAAATAAATAAAATAACCTCCTGCTCCTTATTGCTTACATCCCTCTTTAACTTCCACACCCTTGCACAGAAATCAAAAGCATGCTTGACATTGCCAAAATTAATATTAGTTGATACACCCAGGGATACTTCTTCACTTATTGTTGCAGGAGTGTCATTTAAGTGGTATGTGCTTTTTTTTGTTTTTTTACCAGCTTTGCGTGGAGCTAGAGGGGCATCAGCATGACGTTTTGCACTAGGCGCACGTATTGGTCCTGGTTGTTCTGGATCTGCAACTGCAGGGAGACTCAGGCTGATGTGCTACCGCTGGGGGTTCTGGTAATAGTGAGGCTACTCTGCCTCAGGCCATAGCTGCGATTAAGACAGATGATTAATGGATCTTTTAAAACACACACATACACACATACATCCCCTTTCATTTTTATTTTTACTCACCAGCATGCTGATCTGTTTCAGCATTATAGCCTTTGCCTTTATTTTTAAGAACAGCTGACAATCTTTTCAGCAGCGAGGGTTTTGAACGCATTGCCACGTCTGCAAACACACAAAGGTGGTTAATACCCCTGTCCCACATTGCATAGAAAAATTCCTGCTTAATAAGAGAAAAAAGAGGTCTACCATCACTGTCGCTATCTCCAAAAAACTCTCTGAAGGTTACGTTGATAGTTCCTCCAGAACGTAACTGTTGATCTGGAAAAAAGGGGGGTCTCACTAATTTGCCCTTCACTCCCCAGACAGCCCTCTCCCCCCAAAGACTAGAATAAAACACTTACCCTCTTGCACTCGTGGACATGTCTCTTCAGCGATTTCTCTCCCTTGCTCTAGCTACCAGTCTTGGTATTCGCTAACCATGCAAATGCGGGGGGGCGGGGGGGCAGATGAGAACGAGAAACAGGTCTGGCCATTTTTTAAAAAAAAGACAGGCCTTGAAAATAAGAACCAGCTAACCCACACTTCTAGACCCCCTTACAGCAAATTTTACCACCCCTGCAAAGTTTCTTATCAAGTGTGTTAAATGCTCACTAAGAAGGCTCATTATTTCTTAAAATCTCTTTTGCTATTGTGTACTGTTTATGTGACAATGTTGTTGTGTAGAGTTTGTGCAGACTGCATTTTGGAACTAAGCTTCTTAGACCTTAGGGTGGGCAGGGGTAGTGGCATACACATTCATACATTTTTCTGTTCCCAGCGGGTGTTGCCCAGGAAAGACTGCACTGTGTAGCTGCTTCCTTTAGCCCGGGTTCTTTGATCCTTATAAATAAATTAAAATAAACTTTTTTATTGTTTGGCAAGGCCTTTAACAAAATTTACAAATATGCATAAAATAACATAACAACAGCTTAATACACTTTAATATCCCACCCGAGTGAGAGGGACCCTCCCACAATACTATTCCAGGCACAATTACAGAGCTAAATACTATAGTGCCCCTAGGCTACCTAGACATATGGGAAGATTGGATATTCCTTATATTACTTTAAGACCGCATACATGATCTTATGGGTGTCACTTGTCAGTACAGCAGAAAATAGGGTTGGCATATTCTTAAAATTGCCAATCCAAAACTAGCCACAGCCCTGGTTTGATCTGTATCATTTGAGCTCAGTAAACTCTGCATATCCCTCAGAGCAGGGTCATATTGCAAGAGCATCCTTCCCAGATACTTACGTCTAGGTTCAGCCAGAGCAGGGCATTGAAAAAACATATGCTCTAGGGTATCTACCTCCCCAGACGAACATATGGAGCACCATCGTAATGCCCATGGAATCTGCTTGTAGCGGCCCTCCAAGACCGCTGAAGGGAACATGTTTAATCTCATTTTAAGAAAAACTGTTCGCTCTTGGAAATCTTCCCAAGCCAAGAGGTAATATGGGCCTGAGGCTGTAAAATTGTGTGGCTCATAAGTAGGGACCACCTTCTGCACCGCTAATAGTTCTCCCTCTGATTGAAGGGCCTGGTCTCGTATTCTTTGTTTAATTAAACTTTTGGCAGCCACCAATCCCAATCCTAAAAGGCTCTCAGGGGAAAACCCCAGGTGGCGCACTTCTTTCTCCACCACTGTCATCCAGGCATCCCCCAGACCGCACCTGAGAACCAGTTCTGAGAGGGAGCCTACACTGGCCCAGCAGGTAATCAGTGCTTGAAGGGCATGGGCTCTTATCGGTAAACAGTTGGTCTCAGTTCTCAAAAGTATCTGCGGGGTCCCCCTAGGGGCACCTAAAATTGCTCAAAGGAACCCATTTTGAATAGACTCTATGTAGGGAAGATAAGCGGGTCCCCAAATAGGGAATGCATATAGCAGTTGGCTAATCACTTTAGCTCTAAATAGCCGAAGTGCAAGTAGCACCAATTTCCCTCCCTTACCGTAAAAGAACTTCAGGATTGCTGTAGAGGTTTTCCTGGCTAGAGCTTGCACGGCCTGAAAATGATCCTTCCAGCCCCTATTGGAAGAGCAGATCACCCCAAGGTACTTAAACCTCTGTACCTGCTCAATGTTGTATGTGCCGATTGTCCATCGGTGTAACTTTTGGACTCCTCTAAGGCCTATTACCAAGACCTTGGTCTTGGAGCTGTTTATCTTCAAAAGCTCGGCCTGGCAGTACTCTCCAAATGCATGCATTGCACGCTGCAGCCCAACGATAGTCTGTGAAATTAACACAGTGTCGTCCGCATACAGAAGCAACGCTATCTGTTGACCGCCAATTTTGGGGGCATGCGAGTTAATCAACTTTAGGGCATGGACCGCATCATTTAAATAAAGATTGAAAAGTGCCAGAGCCAGTAGGCATCCTCGTCTTACTCCAGCACGTACTTGTACCGCCTGCATCAAAGCCCCTTGCTTACTGAAGCGCACCCATAACGAATTTTGCTCATGGAATTTTACCAAAAGAAACAGAAGTCTAGGATCTATGGCAAGGTGTCTGAGTTTTGCCCAAAGGCGCTCCCTACACACTGTGTCAAAGGCCTTCTCTAAATCCACGAAACATAAATAAAGTTTCCTCTGAGGTGCAACGTATTTGGCAATTATGGAGGATAGCACAAAAATACAGTAAACTATCTTGTGGCTGAGATCGAGGCACAGTCACCAGAGTCAGTAATTAGATATGAGACCTTACTAAATAAACTGACTCCCTTGATTACTTCCAGGGTGTGGAATTTGCAGAGTGCGACTCACTCCACCAAACCAACTTCTTGCTGGTTCGACCGGGAGTGTTGTATGGCAAGAGCAAGGCTGCGGAGTTGGACCAGAGCCCTTAAGACGACTCCATGTGCTTTCTTGAGGGTCCAGGTGGCCGTCTTGCACAAAGAGTACCGCGATCTGATAGCTCTAAAATTAAGGAATCACTACAAGGCACAATGGTTTTTACTTGCTAATGCGGTAAATGCTAGGAACCCTAGGTAGTTTTGGGATATCACTCGAAGATCCCAGGCCCGGGATGGTGGTCTTGGAAGGGTAAGTTTGCATCCCTCTGTGTGGGAGACCTTCTATGGGGCCCTATTTTCCAATATTAAGGAGGATATAATGGAATTGGATACCTTACCCATAAATGATCTGCACAGATGGCCCCGAGGAGGTGTCCCTCCTTATAGCCCAGCTCAAACCCGGGAAAGCTCCAGGCTCTGACTTTATCTCGCCTGAAATTTTGGAAAATAACACGGGATGGTGGGCCAACTTGTTGGCCCCGCTCTTTACCTTTATTAATGACAATGGATCCTTCCCATCCACTTGGAAGATTAGTACTGTTGTCCCCATTTATAAGACGGGCAACCCAAAAGATTCTGGGAATTATCGCCCAATAAGCCTCCTCAGCATTGTGGCCAAACTATATTCTAGGCTGCTACTAAATAGACTCCAGGAATGGATGACTGGGGAAAGAATCATAGAACCCGAACAGGCAGGTTTTCAGGAGGGCATGGCCACTTCGGACCATATTTTTGTGCTGACCCTTATGGTAAGCCAGCTTAACAACACCCCAAGATCATAGCTTACTTTAATAGGATAGAGTACACAATACTTTCAATTGTGACCCTTTATAGGTTTTTTTTGGGTAACACACACACACACACACACACGGCAAAAGGGTGACCCTTGAAATAGGACTACTCCTTTTGACTGAGCATTTTAAACAAGGTGTACCTAAAATAGGCACACTCTAACATTTTAAAATCTCAGGATAAACATTTCTTAACTAGAGGTGCTGAGGACAAAGCTTGCAAGATGAAAGTGAAAAAAAGTTTTTAAAAGCAATTATTTTGCGATAGTCATAGAATCAATCCCCCTTTTTATAGAAACCCCCACAACCTGTAACTAGTTGTGCAGCCCTGTAAAAAGAATACCCCCCCTTACAGCAGCGTGTTAAATACGCACTCCTTTGAATGAGTATTTTTAAACAAGCTGTACCCTTACAGACCCCAAGATACTCTTCCTGTCAGTGGAGATGGAACTACCCCCAACAGCATGAAGCCTCTATGGGGGTGAACTCATAAGGGGGACAGAAAACTAAATGGAAACCACCCCTGAGTGGCAACTCATAAAGCCACTGCTTCCCTAAATGGAACTACCCCATGGGGTGAACCATCTCAGTCCCAGGTACGATATCTAAACCCACTGAACTTAGTGCTAGCTCCCCCCACACCTCCATTCCTTAAAGAGATCCACAGAGTTTTTTACCTGTCTAGGGGGGTTGAGGCAGATGGCTGGGCCCTGCTGCAGAGGATTCCTTGAGTTCGCTGGAGTAGAAGCTGAAGAGCTTTCCTTGAGATTGCTGGTGTAGAAGAAGGTTAGACCACAAACTTCACAGCCAATGCTAGTGAAATTCAGTTCTGATCTGGAGAGATGTTGGCTTCTGGCTTTCTTTATATACTCTTCTTGTTGGGTGTGGGGTGTTTACCCTTCTCCAACTAATCAATGGGTGTGAGGACAGTTATCCATCTCTGGACAACACCCCTCCATCTCTGATGCAGATTTCATTTCAATGACAGTTGGCCCATACCTTCTCCAACTAACCAATGGGGGATGCTGGCAGGGAGGCATAGGCGGGTTCATTCTACCTACCCCATCTATCTACCCCGGACTGCTTTGCAGGAGGGGCGGGGTATAAATTTATTAAATAAAATAAATAAAATAAATAAATAAATCTCCGGTTAACCAATGGCCTGGGAGCCCCCATTCTCAATGCAAATTCCAGCTACATCTCCTATGAAGATTTCAGCTCCCTGGGACGATCCAATCAAGGCATTGCTTTGAAGTCCACACCCAACGTTGCATGGAATGTAGCATAGCCCATTCTCTAGTTAATCAAGGAAAGTTTGATCATACTCCACCCCTCTTGGAAAGATCGGATCAAGGCATTGCCTTAAAGACCACTCCCAACCTTGCATGGCAAACCCCAGCTTTTTAAAAAAACTGCTTTAGGGTGGGGAAAGTATAGACAGTCAGGAGATGTCCCCATGGAGTTCAATAGAAGTGGTGGGACAGACCCATTGTCTACTTAATCAAAGCTAGTCTGAAAGACCCAACCCCTGCAACCAGCTCCATTTCAAGGCATATGTATTTCTTTCAAATGACCTAAAAAGCTCTCTTTTCACATAACTGTACAGAAAATCTAAGAGGGGTAACCAAACTATGTTTTGGGGTTTGCATCTAAAGCATGTTTGACCATTTTTGTTACATTTTGTAGTATTTAATAGTTTCAGAAAAAACATAAAAGCCAGTTTAAAATAACTTTATTTACAGATCTGTGTAATACACTACAACATCTCTAGGTATGCATCAATGCTCAATTTTCTTGTGCACTCCTCTTTTTAAAAAAGGATTTAAAGTGTCTTTTTCTAACCATGATTTCTACAAATTCTAACACATGGGAATCAACAGGATTGATCATTCCTTCCAACATGCTTTCAGGATCAGGAGAGGAATCCAGTTTATAGAACAGCATAAATGTAAGATTAAAAGTATCCTGACTGATACATAAACAACATAATGCGCACCCCAACATCATCTGAACGTGAAAGATGGATTGAAAGCACAGGTTATCACCAATGACTTTAAGTTTTCTATTCTTATCCTCAGAAGTCCATGTCAGACAACTGTGGGCCATTTGGGCTGAAGCATTAAAAACACAACCTTCACAGTCTGCATGCAGCTTCTCCCTCATACAGTGTTTTATAATTCCATAGACTGATGCTCTCACTATACATCTCATGGTTGATTTTCGTTTCGAAGGGGCAACATAATCAGATTCGCAGATTTTCAACCTAAGCTGCTTTTGCAGAAAAATATGAAGATCCTGGTTTTTATCTTTCCTCTCAAGACAGAAACACTCTGAACCTTCTGCTTGGGGTTTAGTCTCTTCAGGGAGCGATGTAGGGCCTTCAATCAATTCCTGGAACAAGATTTAAAAGCACTAATGAGCCAGCAGTCTTTTCTTTTTTTTTTTTTACATGGGGCTGTTTTGTGACACACATCACTAGACAGACAGAACCCTTTTTAATTCATCTAAAAATCTTTCTTACCTCAGAATTTTGAGCTGGGGGTATGCCTTCTTCTACCAACTCTAGGGTGTCCGGGGTCTCAGTAGAAGTCGACATTCCCATAAGGGTTTCTTCATCATGAAGCGGGGTGCTAAAAAGAACCTTAGCCAGAGGCCTGCTCTCACCATCATCCTCCGAACTGGAAATAATAATATAGCGTTTTCTGTATAACCGTCTCACTACCTCTAGAGGCTTAGTCAACTCCATAGGCCTCGCAGGCGTTGTATCAGCATGGAAAGCCATTTCAGTTTTTCCATGTAACTGGTAGTGATTGGCTCCCTGTTCTCTGTATCAGAACATGGCGGCCCCCCTCTTTCATACCCCTAGGGGACGGGACTACAGCTCCACAAACCTTTCCGATTGGTCACGGGATGGTGTGGTGAGCTGCTTGAGACACCCCCCTCAGGTCAGATCTCTGCAACAAGGCAGGTTAGAATGACGAAACCTTCGCCGATTGGTTCAGCTCACACTCCTGAGTCATTTGAACTCTCACATGAACCTCTTTCTGCTACTCATCCTACCCCGGAAACCCCAACCCATTGGAACCAATTTACTCCAAGATGGAGTGGGCTAAGATGACAAAAACCTAGGCTGAATGGTTCACCTCACTCAGCTGAGCTCATAGAGGGGTTACATGACCCAATAGCTACAATTCATTCTACCCCGAACCCCGCACCATAAAGTTGCTCCAATCCTCACAAAACCCATACCTATTGGTCCATCTCACTCTCCTGAGTTCATAGAGGCATTACATGGCCTTCTTCAAAGGACCTTGTGGATTCAGGGAGGCTGGAACCTTTGGTTCCAGCCACCCTGACCCACAAGCAGAGCCCCCCAAAGTCAAGAGTAAGGACCTTCCAGGTTCAGGAGGGGCGGGAACCTTCTGCATCACTTCCGTTTACCCACATTACTTCCGTCCCAAGGTGGGACACACAGCCCCCAGGAGGGTGGGACGTCCACTGACGTAAGACCCCACGTGACCTGTCAAACTGATAACCATCAGTTTGATGACTAGTGTCCTCCTTCCTACTGGGATACCACAAACTGCTCAAAGTGGGGCTCAGAGTACGGACCAGCTATTCTGCCTTCCTCTACTTCCTTCCTAATCTTGTCCCTAACAACCTCCTCCATCCCTTTAACTGATTTCAGGTTGGGTGGTTCACGCCCTTGTTGAACTGGACCTGCCGGGATAACAAAACCTAACTCAAAACCTTTTAACACGTATTCCACTTATGCTTTGTCTGGGTGGAGGGCTAAAGTCATCTCAAGCCTCTTAACGTAAATTGGGGTTGGGCCCCTTTGCCTTCCCGGCCCCTTGCTGACCGCCTTGATTGTTTGGGCCCGCCCATTGATTTGCCCCTGTAACAAGTTGAAAGAGAATGGGCACCTCCACACACTGAGCAGGCACGATGGAATTTACAGGATCCATGGGCACACCTCCCATTCCTGTTATACTCCCGACAGGTGGCCCTGCCTCCCCATCTACCCTCCAGCCTATTAGGATCATTGGCTGGGACAACTCCCCCCTTTATTAATACATGCCCACTATCCGTCTTGGGTGCATTGGTCGTGTTGACCATGCAGTTCAACCATAAATCCTGAGCATGGCGATCCCAATGCAAACCTGGTGTAAAGGATGCTCTGTGATGAAATGCCTCGTCATATCTGAGCCACGCTCTGGGGGGGTCCCACGCCATATGCCCTTTTTACTATATCTGCATACTTCAACAACTCCACTGCCCTTTCTGGGAAAACTTCTAGGGTTACCCCCAAATAAATTGAAAAGGCCAAGAACCAGTTTGCCCAGTTCCTGTCAGCCTTGGGTCTCTGGAACCTCTCTCTGTCTTTGCAGTTATCCTTTTCAGCAGGATCCACGATGGGATCGCTTAAAAGGAGCGCAAAGATGTCTATAAAATCCCCCCTCCATATCCTTTCCCTTGTGGTGTAGGCCAGGTGTTCCCTTATAGGGGTGGACAGCTCAGAATATCCACCCCCCAGAGGAGGGAGGGGGTGGGTGCTTGAGACCATGTTGGAGGTTGTGAGTGGCAGGTGTCCCAATCCTGGGTCTGTTTCCATTCTCTGGCCTGCCATCCTGCCAGGCTGGAAGCCACTACCCGCAGCACAGTACTCTGGGGGAGGGGGGACCAGAGTGACCTTCACCCACACCCCATTCCACCAGAGCATCTGCGCCACCTGGCGCTGACCTCCAGCTTGGGGGGTGTTGCTGTGGTTGGCCCTGCTGAGCCCCTTGTGCACTCATTAGGCCTGTCGTGCTTGTACTCACCCTCTGACCCCTTTGCACCCCCAAGTTTCCTAATTGTTCTTGCAACCGGTGGTCGCTGTTCACCAACGAATGTGTATCCTGCACTTGGCCACCCAAGTCCCAACTGCCACACCCGAGGGGATATGCAATCTCACCTTCTTGGACCCATGGCAACATTTGCCCGGCTTCTCCTGGGCATTCCGCCCTTGACCTCCTATGTTCCGCCATTGTTCCCAGCTCCCGTTCTAAGGCCTGTATGCGTTCCCACATGTTCTGGTTCTCAGCTTCCATGACATCTCTGCTGTCTTCCAGTGGGGGGTTTAAAATCCCTCCTCTGGCACCCTGGAGGCCCACCATCGGGAGGGCACCTATGGCCGCTGAAGGGGAGGAGCCATCCCTGCCTGGCATGGCCCATTGACCCTGCCCTGCTGGGGCCTCGGTTCTCCACAGCTGGTTCCCTGCATCTTCACCCCTTCCGGGTGGCTCCCTCACCCCTGGCTGCACAACTGGGTGCCCCCCCTTCTCGCAGGTATTAGGGGCTCTCCGCTAGCCCCAGCACTGCACTGCCCCCTTGTTATACCCCTTTGTCCCGGGGCAGCTCTGTGGGAGGCACGCGGGTTGAATTCCCCGCCGCCCCCTCCTTCTCTAAACCTAAGGGGGGAGATATGGCTTGTCCTACCCGCCTCACCGGGTGGCTTATCTCTCCACCCCCATGCCCATGCATGCTCAGGGGGGCTATGGAGGGCCTCCTCCCCTGCTTGGGTCCCTTTAGGGATCCTTTCTCCTTCTTGCTCGCCTCCCTCATTCTGGAGGGAAGCAGCCAAGACCTCACAGGCACGCAGGCAGCTACTCATCTCTCCCCGCATGGGGGGAGGGGGTGCCTCACTCACCCCTTCGTTGATTGGCAGCAGCTGCACTGGGGGGGAGGTAGCCGCCTCCTCCCCTGCAGCTGTGCTCTTCTTGGCCTGCTTTTGCTTAGACGGGGGCGGGGGGCTCCTTTCTTTCGTCTGCCCATCGTGGCCCGGCTTCACACGCTCTCTCTTTTAATTTCAGCAGTCAGCAGCGCTGCTACCTGCACTGCTGACTGCTTGGGGAACCCAGCACGACTGCAACACCTGGGGAAACAATGCTCACAGGTGGCAACTCCTCCTCCCCCTCCTAGCAAAGGGGAGGGGCTGCCCCCACGCTGACCAATCATGTGCCTCAGGCATGCACATGATCCCCAGGGAGCCAATCAGGAGTTTCCTGGGGCCAAGGACACGGGGTCTCCTGACCCCCTGCGGCCCGTTCTCTGCACCCATCTCCAAGGGGGGGGGGACACCTGGGGCATGGCAACCTCACCTCACCTCCATTTTGGTGGCAGAGGGCCTTTCTTTTTAGATGCTTCAACTGAAATGTATTACCAGAAACTTGTGTCTGTCTATATCCCCAGAAATCATTCCTAACTCTCCCAAATCAAGTAGGCCTACATCTTCCTCATTACTGCTGAAATCCAGTGAACAGTATCTAAGACAGGGTTAGGGAAACTCCGACCCATAGCTGTATTTTATTTATCCCCTTTCCGGTTCCTCTCTCTGGCCAATGAATCCGGTCCCTACCCTCAAACACTGACAGAGTTAACTCAGGGGAAGGGAGTGGAGATGATGGCGTGCATTCAAGAATAGGGGATGGATCCATAGCACAGATCCATGATCTGGAGTAGATCCTCCTCTTCGTTCACCCATCATGAGCATGCCCCTTTAGTGCCCAACTCCTGTTTGGCCTGTGGAACTTGTACTAGTTTTCAAAGTGGCCCATGGGAGGGGAAAAGGTCCCAGTCCCTGATCTAAGTGTAATAAATGTATGAAGGCCTCCTTCAGAGACTCAGGCATCCTTCTTAAGAATGCTATAGCTCTACTTGTTCTCAAGAAGCCAACTGGGACACCAATGGCCTTCTAACTAAGCATCCCATCTTTAACTTCCATGAGTAGTTGAAATTTACTGAATTATTGAAAAAATGATGGAGGGGCCAATTTCAGTATTGCCTAATCATCAGCAACTTATAGGACACTCCTAAATGAGCATTCAGAATAGGCTATGACAGAAAGAAAGCTTGGGTAGCCTGCTGGTTGGCCTCCAATATGGCTGTGGAAAGAGGTCAGACCTCAATCAATGTGCTTTCTACTCTGATCTAGGGCTGAAACAAGAATCAGTTTGATTCTTGCGAGAATCTCATGAGAATAGGGAACCCTTTGCGAGATGTCTCACAATTATTATTATTTTTTAAAAAATCACTGCACAATGTCCGCCAGGGTCATTCTGCATGCGCAGCCCTTTTCCAAAATGGTGCTGGCAGTGTTGCCGCCATTTGGGAAAATGGCTGCCATCCTACGCATGTGTGATGCTGCTCGCACGTGTGCAGAATGACTGCCCTTTTCCAAAATGTCACTGATGCTGCTGGCGCCATTTTGGAAAAGGGTCATGTATGTGGTGGCCATTTTGTGCATACACAGTGATTTTTTTTAAATTCCCTCCCCCCTGAGTTGGGAAGCGGCCAGGTGAGTCAGCCAGCCTGCCGGGGTTTGGGTGTGGGCCATTCTCAAGATTCTTGAATTTCTTGGTGAGAATTCAGGCAATTCTTGATTCATTCTCGTTTGCAAGAATGAGCCAAGAATCCTGATTCTTATTGAGAAATGTGAGAAGGCGAGAATCGAGTTTCAACCCTACTCTATTCATTGGTAGCATTTGACAGTTTGAAAGTTCTCCATTTGGCTTTTGGGCTCACAGAACTTCTAGAAGCCCTTCGTAAACTTTGGATATAATTTATAATTTGGACTCAGTCCTCCATGGCAACGGAGATGTATTGAGTCTAATTTTGGAGGAGATTGCCTACATTGGTTGCAGAGCTAATAGCTAGGCATGCACCCAAGGAACCATCTCTTGCTAATAGATGGTTCTGGATGATAGCAAGAGATAGATCCTTGGGTACAACAGTCCCCTTTTTAAGACCCATAGGTATATAGATGAATATCTCAAATGATTCAAAGAGCTGATGGTTTCTCATAGAAAGCTGTAGCCAAGTGAGGCCTATCAGGTTTAGTGCCTGACCGGAATTGCATGTTGAACATTGGCTTTTCTTAATGCTGGGACTGCTCTAGGCTTTATTGCATCGAGATCTTTCCTCGGCCTGACTGCAAATGTCAACAATGCCTAGGGGACAAATAGCTTGGTAGCGCAACTGGCAGTAGCTACGTTAAATATTTCAGAATTTAGCCATTCAGTGACCTTCTCAAAGAGAAGTGTTTTCAGTACAGAAATTGTTTCTCTTCACTTGATCCTGTTGTCACATATTATTTCAATCAAACACTGTGTTGAAAATTCAGGGATGGCATTAATCCCAACTCTACCATGTAAGTGAACAGCTGCAGTCATTTGTAGGAAACTTCAACATTTCCTGTTCAAGAGTTAAAAGACCTACTGGGGGGATGTCAGACCACAGTGTGAGACTTCCTTTAAATATTAAATCCTGGTTTTCACACCAATTCCCTCCATATCCTTAGGCAAGTTACTTAACCTCTTTGCTTCTGTTTCCTCATGTATACATGTACTTCCCAGAACTTTTGTGAAGATTTAAAGTACTTTAAGACGAGACAAGCTATGCCTGGCCATGGAGGTACTTCCAAATATCTTTCTATGACTATTTGCTTATAAAATTAATTAATTTGAGCTGAGATCACACTTCTCCCCCACCCCTCCCTTTATGAGTATGTCTTAGTGAACAGATTTGTGGAATGTGGCTGTAATTATCAAATCATCACTTACTTGCAAGTGCAACTACTTGCAAGTACGTTGTTGCAGAATTACAGCTTCTAAATTCACAGAAACAGTGCATTTTAAGCAGAGAATACTGGATATCACAGCAATCAAATTCTGAATCTGTAAACATGAGTTACTTAATACTTACATCAGAAACCCAGTTCTAAAGCTTTCCTTCATCCAGTCAAGGAACAGAAATAATCCTGTATGGCCTGTGCATCTAAAGATAAACTAACCAATGCAACTGCAATGTTAGATAAGAAACACCTGCTACCATATGCTTGGAGACACCAAATGGTTTGGAGGAACAAGTAAATTAGAAAAATGGTCAGGTGGGTAATTCACATGCTAAAGAACAAAACTGATTTTATACATTATACACTAAGATCTTCTGATGAGTTATGGATAAAAGGGTCCATTTCCATAGTCCATAAAAAAGTCCAATATGTAACAGTTCAGTCCCAAATAATAGTTTTCTATATAAAGATATTGTTAGTAGCTTTGAAGCTAATTCACATCCACTTCTCTTTAATGCCCCTGTGGCAGAGCGTAGCCTAACAGGGATGCTGTTCCTTTAAGGAGAAGTGGGTGCCAGCCTGAAACCACATGGGGCAAAGACTTGGCAGAGTCAGTCCAGTAAAAAAGCTAAGAGTGAAGCAGAGACTAACCAAGAGAGTGGGGCAGCTTGCTGGCCCTTTAAGGCTGCACAGACTGGAGGGCTAGTCACATCCACTCTGGCTATAAGAAGCAGCAGCCTGCGGAAGAGGTAGCAGTCTGGGCCTGACTGTGGGAGAGAGTGCATATCTTCTGGGCTGCTCTAGCAAGATTGCTGTGTATGGTGCTGAACCCATTCTGACGGGATAAGCAAGAGGACCTGTGACTGGAGTTCAAACTCAGGGGATAGAAGGCCTAGAGAATGTGAGTAGCCAGCCAAAGTACTGTGTAGTTGGCTTGGACTTGGGGTAAGATAGCCTTGTGGCTAGAGGGGTTGCATATATATTTATATTTATTTTTATTTTTATTTATTTATTTTCTAAATTTATACCCCACCCCTCCTGAAAACAGCTCAGGGTGGCTTCCAACAATAATAAAAAATACATATAAAAACAAATATAAAACAATTAAAAATATATCAAAACAATTTAAATGTTTAAAACAGGGCCCCGGGATACAATTTAACATTAAGACAGGGTAGCCGAGATAAAAACCCTAACCCNCATCAGCATATTGGTGACACCGCACCCCGAACCCTCTCATGACCTCCACCAAGGGCTGCATGTATACATTAAATAATAATGGAGACAGAATAGAACCCTGTGGAACACCGCATGATAAGGCGCGGGGGCACGATGACTCATCCCCCAACACCACCCGCTGGCTTCTGCCTGAGAGGAATGAACGGAACCATTCAAGAACAGTCCCGTCCAGACCCCCCAGGTCACGCAGCCGCCTCAACAGCAGCCCATGGTCCACGGTATCAAAAGCGGCCGAGAGATCTAGCAGGATGAGAAATGATGAACATCCTGCATCCATCTCCTGGCGGAGGTCGTCTACCAAGGCCACCAATGCCGTCTCAGTGCCGTAGCCGGGGCGGAACCCAGATTGAAAAGGGTCTAGGAAACCGATGCTATCCAGATGCAACTGGAGCTGGATTGCCACCACCCGCTCAATAACCTTCCCTAAAAAGGGAAGGTTAGAGACAGGTCAGTAACTGGTGAGCGCATCCACATCCAAAGATGGTTTCTTCAGCAGGGGGCGCACCACAGCCTCCTTGACGCTGGTGACAACCTCCCCTGCTGCAAGGACGCGTTCATTACCCTTGCCAGCACCGTCCCCAGGATCTCCCTGGAGGCTTTCACCAACCAGGAAGGGCATGGATCAAGTTTGCAACAGGTGGCCCTCACAGACCCCAAGACATCCACCGCATGGGCCGGCATCACTTCCTGAAACTCCCCCAACAAAGCTGGACTGGACAGGGCCTCCATCACCTCGCGTTCTTCCCCTACTGCCCCTAATCCAACATCAAAGTCGGTCTGAATCCAGCATAGTTCGGGCTACATGGGCTGTATTTATGTAAATAAAAACTTCACTGAGTGACTGAGGGCATTTTAGATGAGCTGGAAAATCTAGCGGAGTGATAAATCCATTGGGAGCGCTCAGGAGACCATATTGCTGGCGGGACTACGAGGCATTATATGCCGCCGAGACAAGAAGCACATCAGACCTGTCACAAGCCCCTCACCTGGTTGGAGTAGGAGCATCTCACCTGTGGCATTCGGAAGCAGACTTGTGATTGGCTCTGAGGCTGGAGGGAGGGACTACAGGGGCTTTATTTGGCATGCCGCCTCAGCGTGCGCACCATGGGCGTGCACGCACAAGGGCGTGCCCTTGTGCACGTGGCCTTAGGCAACGGCCGGGGGACCAGGGGGTGATTAGGTATAGTGCCCTTGGACTTTGCTATAAGATGGAAAAGAAGAGGGCCAGAGAACCCTCTTCGCCCTCCTCAGAAGAAACCTTACCGACCAAACTTATGAAGAATTTGACCCAAGACAGTATAAGTGGGGTACTGTTGACAAATAACAGATTTGCGTGTTTAGCATACCTGGCTGGGAATTCTGGCCTCCCAAACCCATATCCCCTCCACGGTCAGTGTCCCCCTTTTCTTCAGGGATTGACTGTAAGAAGGATGTATCTATGAAGGACTATTTGTTACACCAAATGGACCTTATTGAAAAGACAGTCAAGGCTCTTTTTGCTGGTATTAAGGATTTGGCTAATTCACTTGTGGCAGTCAAATAGCAATTAGGGGGGATTGCCAATCATCTACTGGCTTGTGGGGATATTATGGACTCAAGAGTTATAAAGGCAATTGCTAGACCACTAAATCCCTGTGCCTTAAAGAGATCATTTGTTACCCATTCCCAGGAAGTGACCCAGGGGAGGCCTGTGGTCATGACCCGGGAAATATATTTATATATAGGGAAGGATTACAATGGGCTAGTTCACTTGTGGGAAAGCCCAAGGTTGATAGCATCCCATCTGACACATTTACTTAGGAAAATTGTTACACCAGATGAGATTGCCAGCGTTCTTAATCTAGCTAGGGGAAATGGTGTTACAGACTGAAGACAGAATTTACAAACCAACAACGGGTGGTGGACATATTTAAGGCAAGGCCATTTCTCCTCCAAAGGGGCATCTCAATTGATAGAGTATCCCCAAGAAGAGAAAGCAAATTGGGATCTGCAGCTCCAGAAATCCCTCTTTCTTCATCTAATCGGGAGCCATTGGGTTCATGGGTTCCCCATCTCCCTACCAAAATATGTGCTGAGGAGAAGGGCGGGAGAGAGGAAATATGGAATGCTCCACCCCAGGCAGCCTGGGAGGACCAGGGCCAGTTGGTTGACTTGGACTCGAAGAACAAGCCCCAGCACCATCTTATGGATTGTCAGGCTGTAGAGGAGGTATTTAAACTAGACAATCAGGACCTAGACCCCCACCCGATTTTGAACCCAGAAAAGTTAAGTCCCACATTGGATTTGGATGCCCTGAGCGGTGGTTTGGGAGGGGAGATTTCAGGGCCTTGGAGAGAGAAACTTGCGACCAAGATGGGGAGTTTTCTCTTGGGTCGAGGCGGAATTTGCGACCTAAATCAAATCCAAGATCAGATTTCAAAACTATCTGTAATCGATCAGGACACCATCCTTACTAGGTTAGAGAGGATTAAGAAAGGAATGGGGACTACTGAGATTATCTATATTGCTCCAAAACTAGGTGGGGATGAAACCAGACATATCGCTAGGAATATGGCACTGGATTTTACAGCAGTTAGAGTCCTGGAAGTTGAAGAATTGGGCTCACCCCTGAACAAAGGGGCCATTAGGTCACCTATTGAACTTCCTCTGCAGAAAATAGCGCTGGGGAACGAGGCTAGCGTCGTAATGCAGTGTAGCTGTGCTGGGGGCAGAGTGTCTATCCATCAATCAAGATGGTTTGCCCAGTGACAGTTGGCCTCAGGCCCCCAGCCATCCCCTGGTTTGGCAGAGGGGAGGGAGGCGGTAGATGTGCAACTGTTGCCGTTATTCTGTCAGGCTAGCCAGCCTACTAACTCTACCTGTATCTCCCTACTCTCTTGGAATATTACGGGGATGAAGGTGCATATCCAGGATCTAGAGTGGCTGGGTTTTCTGCAAGGGTTTGATATCCTGTCTCCAGGAGACATGGATAAGGGGGGACTGAGGAGTTCAGTGTTAAAGGTTTTGATCTCCATTTGCATGGAGGTGTCAAGATGGGGGCAAAGGGTAGGATTTCAGGAGGGTTGGCAGTTATGATCCAGCCTTCCAGAGGAGCTACGGCTTGGCTGGAATATCAATTAATGCTCTTGGATTGGGTAGGGACTGGAGTACCCCGGGGCAGTTCCTGGTGTGCAATGTCTATATTCTCCTGCAATCTTCACCATATTATGCCCCAGCAGTCTGGCAGGCCTTGGAGGATGATCTTCTGCTGGCAGAAGAGCAACATCCCAGGGCGTTGCTTTTACTTGTTGGGGACTGGAACACTCATTTGAGTATGGGACGTGATGGAAAATTGGAGGTGATATCTAGGGCAAAGCTGCAAAGAGGCTCTGAGGAGAGAGGACTTTAGGAATTTGATTTCCCCTTATTGGGGCTAATACAAAGATTTGACCTTGTGGTTTTGAACCAAGATTCCCTCCTTGACCCCATGGGGGGCTTCACTTTCCTGGGGGCCCAGGGGAGGAGCAAGGTTGACTGGGCCTTTGCCCAGGCACAGGCCCAGGGGATCTACACTAAGGGCAATTTGATACCTATACCTGAGAGTGACCACTTGACCCTGAATATTAAGTTTGAAGTCCACGGGCGAGGAGGTGAGCCTCAGGTTTTTGAAACTGAGGATAGGGGAAGGTTGAGGAGCATGTCACCAGTGGCCCTTATGGACAAGATGGGTGAGATTATGGGTACTGAGAGGGCAGTCCAATTGGAAGCTACTATTCTGAATCCAACAGATTCTGGGTCAGTGGTTACATCTTATGATGGACTCCTGACGCTGGTCCAGGACTTTTTGATGCCCAGTACTCGCAGGTTCCCAACTAGACTAAAACCTAGCAATGGTTGGTATAACTCCGATTGTAGAAGGGCAAAAAAATGGTTGCTGATATTTAGAAGGAAGTGGGCTAGAGATTTGTCCGACTTATCCAAGAACGACTACATAGAGGCTAGAGCCCAGTATGCTCAATTACTTAAAACTAGGAGGTGGGAGTATTTCTCTTTCCAATGGGCCAAGATGGCTGTGGATGCTGCCACTGGCAATATGGGGGGCTTCTGGAGGTCTTGAAATAGAATGATTAACCCCAGGGGTGACGTGGGGGGCCAGGCCCTCCCTATCGCTCACTGGGTAACTTTCTTCAGGGAACTCTACGCAGATCAGGACGTGGGTTCTGAAGATCTTCCTTGTGAGCAGATGCGATCCTCAGAAGGCTGGAAGATGGAGGACTTCCCTGAGGCAAAGATCATTGAACTAATTATGGGGCTTAAACCTCGCAAGGCCCCTGGGTCAGATTGTCTAACTGTAGAGGTTTTACAGTCAGCACCTTGCTGGTGGGCTAGAATGTTTACCAACCTATTCCTTGTGGCAACTAAAGAGGGGGGGGGATTCCACAATCTTGGGTAGAAAGTATCATAGTATCCATATACAAGAAGGGGTGTCCCCAAGACCCGGCTTGCTACAGGCCCATTAGTTTCATATCAGTGGTCGGCAAGATTTAGGTGAAGGTACTCCTTGGGGCCTTGGAGAATTGGATGAAGGTGAAAGAGGTTATTTGTAACGAACAGTTTGGGTTTGGGGTGGTGGTGGTCAGTCAACAAGTGACTGTTGTTATGTGTTACAGCATGTCGTATACAAATATCATAAAATAAGAAAAGGGCAGTGGTATCTGGCCTTCATTGATCTTAATAAGGCCTTTGACTCAGTACTGAGGGCTCGCCTTTGGGCTAAGTTAAGGGCCTTGGGTATTGAAGAGGGACTTTTGGCAGCAATTTCTAACTTGCATGCTAATAATGTGGCACGGGTAAGGAGAATTGGTGGGCACGTGCTGAGCAATCCCATTTTGATAAGAGGAGGGGTGCATCAGTGGGTGCGTGCTGGCACCCCTACTTTTCAATTTATACCTCTCTGACCTCCCCAAGGCTTTAGGAAATCCACGCTCCTTCTGTCGGGGGCTCCCAGTTGACTTTTCTCTAGTTCGCGGACGACATCGTTTTTCTCTCCCAGACCAAAGTTGGGATTAAAAGGGTTCTGGGGAAGTTCTGCCATTATTGCCAAGCCAATGGCCTCTTGCTAAATGTGTCCAAAACTAAGATCATGGTCCTTGGCAAACAAAATGAGCCCAGTAACTGGAATACCAGATAGGAGTGATTAAATTCTTCAAATATCTGGGCCTCACTTTTAACACCACGGATACCTGGGATCATCATGTTTCCAATAGGGCAACTAACGTGATGAGAGCCGCTTGTGCGCTACTTAGAGCTGTTAGGCTCTTGAGGGGGGTACAATTGTTCTCCTTGCTTAAAGTGTACGATGTTAAAATTCCTCCAATCTTGTTGTTTTGATTGGATCTGGCTCCCTACGCAGATACACTACCGTTAGAGAAGATTCAGCATTGGTTTTTTAGGCACCTCTTGGGGGTCCCAGCTAGTGTCCCGGGGGCCATTCTTAGGACAGAAGTGGCTAGACCCTCTATCAGGTCCTTGGCCAAGAGGGCCTATGTTAGGTACTGGATTAGGGTGCTTAGCCAGTCACAGACGGCACTTCCTTACCTATGTCTGCAGGAGGAGATTTCACATGAGGGGCTGCGTTCTTATCCCTGGATGACATTTATGGGACAATTATTAAGAGAAACAGGTCTCTCTTTACAGTACCTTAGCGGGAAAGCGATACGGGCTGTCAGATCAGAGTTCCTGGATAGGATCCAGGACATTGCGTGCCAGGAGGACATTTCCTGCTTGGGATCATGGAAGGTAGCCCCTCTCCTTGGGACATTTAAGAAGTCTTTTGTGTTTGAGCCTTACCTAGACTTGCTACCGAATCCAAAGCTCCGTAGAGCATATACTCTCCTCTGGTGGCAGTTAGTTCACACAGCCGTAATGCAGGGGAGATATAAGGGGACTCCTTTTGGTTGCAGGTTTTGCTCCTGCTATAAAGGGGAAGTGGAAACTATTGACCACTTCCTACTAAGATGCCCTTATTTCGACGCACTTAGGAAGGCGTGGATCTTTTCATTATTCCCCAATGGGATGATACATGACTCGAGCCAAGCTCATAGGTTTCTTCTTGGGCTGACGCATAAAGAGGCGATTACGTTCTTGGCATCCTTCACCCACTTGGCGAGCAAGAAAAGGCAACTTATCCAGGACAAACTGCAAAGGAGGAATGATCAAGGGTAGGGGGGTTGCCTTGATAGCTTGGTAAAATTAGGATGTAAATGTTCTGCCAAACCAGATAAAGGCAGGACTAATCCCTGAGAGGCGGTAGAGTACCAACCCCCCTATTCAAGAGCGGATGATGGTAAGTTGCCTTTGCTGTTAGTTTTTCTTGGCCCTAGAAGTTGGTTGAGGCTTTTTATAATTATACTAGGAAGGACACTCCTATAGATAACTGTGTCTGATGATGAGAATTTTGACCAGGGTTAGTAGGAGGACTTTGTCTGTCAGTAACTATTTGTTACGTATTGAATTTTAAATTTATATTAATTTTTATACTAATCTTGTTTTAATTTACCTACATGTTGTTATTGTTTTATGATTGTGTTGATATTTTTGTACACTCCGGTATTGGCGAAAGCCACCCCTTGAATAAAGCTGATTTGACTTCTTGATAAATCCGTTCTTTAAAAAGTTGCACGAGCAGCCTTTACATGTACCGGACGTCGCCAGTGAAAACAGTGGCGCCCGGTGGCTCGCACATTATTTTTAAAACTGAATTTGTAAAATGATCTGGTTTTTAAAATAATGTGCAAGCCGTCAAGTGCTGCTATTTTCAATGGTGGCCGGCGACTTCCGGTGTGTGTAAACGCTCCCCACCGCGTGACTTTTTAAAGAGCGGATTTGTCAATCCACTAGATTTCCTAGATTGTCTAAAAACACCCTGAGACTTTGTGGGCTGATCCTGTGGGGACTTATCCTAGGGCACCGCTGCTCTGGTACAGTCCTGTGCTTGAAAACACATACCTGTGTGTAGCTCCTCTTATCTGAGTGCAGATATGTTTGGTCCACATGCATAAATGTTTTGTAGACTTAAGCATGTGCACAGACCAATTTAAAGTCCAGGTGACTCAAGTGCTTGCATCTTTTGCTGGCCTGTTGCCCATGTTCTTGTTATATGTACATAAGAATAGCTATGTTGGATGTACCTGCACGGGTAGCAAACTATCTGGCAAGCTATCATGCCTTCAAGCTCTGTCATAGACCTCTTTATGCTATCTAGTGAATACAAATTGGGGGAGATTCCAGGACATGGTCAGAATTTTTAAAAATAAATAATTTATTCAATGTTTACTCTGTTCAGGTAGAAAAAAAGAGAAGAATTGCATAATAAAAATACTTGGTAAAGTTCAAGTCGTTTCGTCTGCAAGTCTTACATACACTATTTCAAGTTGGAGATTAGCCACATGCTTGTTTGAGGGGGTAAACTGAACATGGTGGAAGGAGACATTGTAATTAGCTTAAAGTGCAAACACCAGAGGTTTTGGATTGATCAAGTATTTTTATTATAAAAATTCCTCATATTTTGTAACTTTACAGACTACACATAGACCTCCCACCTGCAATCGGGTTCACACAGACAGACCCTTGGGCCTGTAGAGAGCAGCACAAACAGGAGATGGCATGGTCTGCATGGGAAAGAGTGTATGGTATTATGGACATAAATAAATGGCAAAGTCAACCCTTTGCTATTAGGCCTAGTGGCCCATAACCTGCAATCCCACTCATCCTGTTGGGCTTGGTACAGGCACACTCCTGATCCATTGGGCCCTCACCCCACAGGGAGGCTGTGCCGAGGGTACCCGGGGATGGGATGGAGGGCAGGGAGGCTGTGCCGAGGGTACCCGGGGATGAGATGGAGGGCAGGAAGGCTGTGCCGAGGGTAGCTGGGGTGGAAACAGAGTGGCTGTATTGAAGGTCATGGGGGTAATTTAAGACAGAACAGCTTTGATGAGGATTGCTGCATGTAGGGGGCCTAAGAGAGTGTGCGGAAGGTTACTAGGGATGGACTTGGGAGCAAAGCAGCTGTACTGTGAGGGTAGCTGGGGTGCACTGGGGTGGGCAGACACTTATTTCTGGGGGTGTGACTGTAGATGGAGTAGCTGTCCTGGGGATTACTGGAGTCATCTGGGAGGAAGGGGGAGGTAACGGAGTGTGGAGCAGTTGGAGACCAGGTCATCCCCTCAATCATTTTGACCATAGGCACATGAAATGCAGAGATCCGCCTCCTCTTAAAGCTTCATATGTGTGGCTGGGCAATCAACTCGTGCAGAAAAATTCGACCATTAACCACCCTTCATTCTGCAATTCTTACTCATGCTGGGGCTGCTCATGTGAGTCCAGGGGTATTTTCAGACGTTACGAGATCACACTCAGCGGCTCAACCACAGTCAATTCCCTGTGGTGGGGAATGGTCCCGTAACGTCTGTTGGTGAACCAAAAGTTTCCCCCCCGGATGTTACCCACGCTCAATCCCCGCCGGGAATCACATTCACCACGCGATCAGGCTGAACCCGCGGGGCTGGCGCCGATCGCGTGGTGAATGGGATTCCAAGCGGGGATGAAGGGGCCTGTCACGTCTGGACGGCGATCACGGCCCGGAATCTCTGCCGGAATTCCGGGCCGTGGTCATTTCGGGTGGGCGCTGCGGCCGCATTGACTGCAGCGCCTGCCCCTCTCCCTGGAGGCCGGGCGGTGGGGGAGCATGGGGGAGCGGGGCCGTGCGGCCGCACGTTGCACCGTGCGGCCCCACCCCCTGCCCGATTCCCCGTCAGGATCCCCCGGCATGTCTGTTAGCCGTGACAGAGTGATCCCGGTGGGGAATCTAAGGGTTGTTTCTGTGACGGGGCGAATGTTGCCCCATCATGTCTGAAATCACCCCAGTACTACTCAACATGAATAAGGGTTGCTGAGACAGGCCCTATGGGTTGCAGTGGTAGCTTGTATCTATGTATGTTGCAGGCCTGGTATCCCTTCCCATTGGCTGCTGGTTTTTGTATTTTTATGCAAATTCTCCTAATCTTTCTGATTAGTTTCTTGGATTTATGTCATTTTGTTGCAGCTGGAAATGGGTGTTAATATTGCCAACTGAATGGCAATGAAAACTGCTAAGCTCCCCCATCGCTGGTTTACAGTATGAATTAATTTCTCTTCCAAAGTATTTGGCCCAGTTCCGTCTGTTTCATCATAGCCTGCAGGTTACATGCATTCCACCTTCCCTTTTAATCTATCATGGTTTCACAGGTTCCATGGTATATTTCACATCTTATCTTCACATCTTATCTTATCAGGCTGCACATTTGTAAGTTTACAGCTATCTGGGCATTTGTACGTCATCCCCCCCACTCCTTAAATATAACAAATTTTCCATGTTTGAGTGATTTTGCATCGCTGTGATACCATGCCAGTAATCTCTGATAAATGCTGACTTCTTCCTGATACAGCTAATGCTGATAAATGCACAAGGGAGGCTGGATGCTTGCTGGGATGGTTTACATTCTTCACTGTATTTTATTTATCATGCTATGCATTTCATCTCCAGTTAAGGCAAACTTTATGGAGCAACCCTCACTGAAGTGGGTAGATTCAGCTAGTGCAAGCCAGCATACCTTTCATGACTTCTGTGCAAGTAAACAAATTTACATCTGCTGAGACTCTGGCCCTTTTATCTATTTTATACCTAGCGTATCTTTTCTGCAGAAGACAGCTATTTTGATTTGTTCCATCTGATCTCTTTGATTTGTTCCATCTAAGCAAAACACAGTTATGTCGGGCTGCATCGTTGTTTTGGAAAATCAAAAGTTGACACTATTTCCAGGGCCAGCCTAAAAAAAGGTGTGAGAAGGCAGGTCTGGGCTCAATGCGGGGACAGGAGGAGGGGACACTGGAGGCTCTGTGTTAGATGCAGAGGAGGACCGGGCCCTGCTGGAACAGCAGCACAGGGAGACACCCAAGAAAGAACAGCTATTTATTAGCTAAGTAGATTATGAGATGGAAACTTCTTGCTGTCGGGAGCAGGGAGTGATCAGCAGGGAATGGCTTGCCCATTGTGACTGCTAATTCTCCCATGTGACCAAAATTGGCCACTGTCGGAAACAGGATACTGGATTTCATTAAACATTGGTCTGACTCAGTATGGCACTTAAGTTCTTATAACCATCCTGCGAAGAGGCAGTTGTGACTACACACACACACACACACCTGCTCCAGCAACAGCTCATGCGGGCGGGGGGCGGGGCGCAAGACCCTGGCAGTAGCCTCAGGCATGGTAGCAGCCCAGCCCTCCTTGCTGCTGCTTCTTGGGACAGTTCCTGGCTGCAGTGCCTCCCAGGGCAGAAGCTTTTGCAGGTCCCTGACCCTTCTTACAGAAAAGCCTTGCCCAGCCTTCTGCCCCGGCCTTCCCTCTCCTGCCCAGGGTTCTGGGTCAGGAGCAGGACCTTGTTCCACAGGAAGCC
Organism: Sphenodon punctatus; assembly: GCA_003113815.1. NCBI lineage: Eukaryota > Metazoa > Chordata > Lepidosauria > Sphenodontia > Sphenodontidae > Sphenodon > Sphenodon punctatus. The sequence continues at coordinate 1,796,220 of QEPC01007621.1, forward strand.
ATAGCCTGGGAGCTGCTGCGGTGTAATCTGCCCTTCCTGCAACTCTGAAGGCAGGTTTTGCTGGTCCTTGCCTAAAGCCAGCTCTGACTATTTCAGCGTTGCAGCCATTCTGTCTGGTCAATGGAGTGTACTAGTCACAAACACAAGAGCTGTCATACTGGATCAGAACAGTGGTCCAACTAGCCCAGCATCCTTTCTCTAGAAGTGGTCAGTACCAGAGGCTGCTGAGGGAGTGTATGTGCACAGTGCACTTGTTATTCACGCCCAACATCAGCAGCCAGAGAGGTTTAAGGACACCCTCAGCACTGGTGTATTGTGTCCCAGTATAATGGAAACTTCCAAAAATTGTAATAGTAGATGCTGTATTCTTCTTACAAAAACCACCCCAGACAGCTTTGTTCTTGCTGCTCCCAGCACCGCACAGGATAGCTAACTGCTGTCTCAGGACTGGCCCCTATTGCCAAGCCAATGCAAAACTGGGGATAGACTACTCTGGGGGTAATTTCAGATGTAACAGGACCATGGTCAACCACAGTGAATCCCCTGTGGTGGCAGTTTGTCCCATTATGTCTAAAAGATTCCCGCCAGATGTTCAACACGGTGAAAACCTGGCGGGAATCAAAATAACCACGTTTCTGGAGGTGAGGCCGGCCTCACCTCAGGAAGCGTGGTTAGATTGGCCACATTCAGGGATGGGCCAAAAGTGATGTCTGTATCGTTGGCCCATCCTAGACCATGGCCCAGACTGCGATACGGGATCGGGCACAGCGGCCAGATTGGCTGCTGTGCCCGCCCGTCTCCCAGAGGGCGGGTGGTCAGGGGAGTGCGGGGGGTGGTGGGGCTGTGAGGGCGCACATTGTGCTGCGCAGCCCAGCCCAGCCCCCTCCCCGATCCTCGCTGAGAATCAGGCCATCACATATAAAGGATGGCCGGCCTGATTCCTGAAATGGATCCTGGTGCATGATTCAGTGTGGCGGGCCTCCGGGCCCATCACGTCTGAAATTACCCTGGATCTCTTGCATACACGGCTAGGTTTGTGGAATGGATCCTTCCTAAACAGTACATCATGTAATTAGGAGGGGGCAGCACCACGGGGGAATCTTACTCCACTCCGCTTTCTGAGAAAAAGATTGCCCTTGCTAATTTAGAGCGGCTTCCAGAGAAACCCCCATCCACAGCAAGGTATTTCCTCTGGCTCGTGGGGGTGGGCAGGGATTTCCCTACAGGGGTATCAGGGAACTGGGGGTAGAGCCAGTGGGGGTAGGATCAGCAGGATTGGGTGTAGGACTTTTTTGTGGGGAGGAGGGTGTTTGGTTATCTTCTCTTATGCCTCTGACTCCAAGCCTGAGGCTTCATGGCCTGACCAGCCTTGCTAATAGTCATTGATACAACCATCCTCCATGAAGCTATCTAATCCTTTTAAAAATCTAATTATACTATCATTCACAATATCCCATAAGCAATGAGTTCCACAGGTTAACTAGGCACCATGTGGAAAACTACTTCCTTTTGTTTTAAACCTGCTGCCTGTGGATTTCATGGGAGGTCACCTACTTCTTGTATTAAGAGAAAAGTTAAAATTATCCTTATTCCACTGACTTCAAAACATTTTACCTGTTTGACCACATTTTGGGACTTAAATATAATTCCGGGACCCCAGACAGCAACAAAGACTTGCAGTGCGGATCGGGGTTCTACCTGCAAATGGGGATGACCCATAGTTTGGGAAACTCACCCAAACTCTTCATTTTCTCCACACCATTATGGAGTAGCTGCGCTCAGGAACCACCTGCTGTTTGGGGGTTCTGCCGTCACGCAACGAGTGGTCGGGCTTTTGCTGTGGTGAGCCCCTTGGTGTGGAACTCGTTCCCTCCAGATGTTTGTGTCAGTTCTTCACGCCTCACCTTCAAAAAGCACTTGAGAACATAGGGTGATTTCAGACGTTACGCGGTCCCACGTCACCACGGTGGATTCCCAGCGGTGGCGAACCGGCTAACCACCCCCGTGGTCAAAGAAGGCATCAAACAGATGTGATGGGATCGGGACCACAGCAGGGAATCAGGCCGCCAGACCACAGTCCGGGGCAGTGCAACAGATGTGACGCTGATTCCCGGCCATGATCAAAACACCCAGAAGGAGACGGGGAGGGGCGGGACACAGACATGGCTGGCTGAGGGCATACAAAGTCAAAAGGGACACAAGGAAACATCCACACAAGGGAAACGGGTAGGGAGGGGGGAGAGGGAGAAGAGCTGCCCAGGTACCACACACAACAGGCAGAGAGACAGCGAGGGCACAGTGGAACACACACACCCGGGCGCACACACACCCAGACAGGAAAGGGAGGTGGGGGGATACACAGTGGGACAGACACTGCACAAGGCACGGCGGGGGAGGGACAGGGAAGAGGACGGGAAATGGCACAGGGGCACAGCGGGACACAGGCAACGGTAACCAGAACCCCCAATACAGAGCAACCTGCACGGGCATCCCCACAGCAACATAGGCAGTCCCGAAACAGGGGGCCCCAGGAGGTCCAGGCACAGGCACAGCGGGAGCACACACAGAACAGGGAGTGGGCCAGGAACAGTCCAGGAGGCACACTTGGAACCCAAGCTCTGGCGATGGAGGGGAGACAGGAGGTCCAGGGCAGGGCAGCAGGTCCAAAGTCACACACACCCCCTGGGTGGAAGCCAGGGGGACTGGTCAGGGCGCCGGAGGTGGACAATGGAGACGGCGGCCACGGAGGGAAACACCAGGGTCAGAGGCAGACAGGGAGGTCCCCAGAGGGGGCCCAGAGCCACAGGCAGGGGCAGTGACACCCCAGGAAGCAGGCAGCACAGCAGCATGGCCGGGACAGCAAGAAGGGAGCAGGCAGTGGTCCCCAGCAGCAGGGCGGAGCCGGGAGCCCACACGGGGGCCAGGAACAGGGGTCCAGGAGGCCCAGGGGGATTTACAGCCAGCTTCTGGGGACCACAAAGGGCCCAGGGGCCTGGTGCCCCACCTGGTGAATGAAGTGGGGCCAATGAAGCATGCCCCGGTGGTACCCCTGCATGGACATATGGTGGGCGATCAGGTAGTAAGCCTTGAAGGGATCCTGCATGGAGAGACCCAGATGCATATTGGAACGGGACCACACACCGGACAGCTCCGACAGCTCTGCCACGGTAGGCTCAGACACACAGCAGTCAGCAGCAGGGGGCCACGGAAGCTGACCCAGCTCCAACAGCCAGTGGTACACTGCCCCATGGGAGTGCTGGTACCCACAGGCCCCGTGAACGCAGCCAAAGTAGGACACGGCCAAGGCAGGGCCCCCCTCCGCCAGACAGACTGTGTAGGCAGCCAGGCTGCACACAGACAGGGTGGACATGGTCTCTGTCACAGACCAAGCCACATGCGAGCACCTCATCTCCAGGATGTGCCCATCAGGAAAGGGAACCAGCCCCAGCATCTTCAGCATGCATGCAGCAATCCCGGGCGCTCACCTCATAGCTGAAGTAACGAAGGCCAGAGCTCAGGCTCACATAAGCACCCAATAGGCTGTACGGGCAGCTCAGCAGCAATTGTACCACTGGGCTATGCCACAGGTCACACAGGGCCATGGTCTCATGGAAGTATCACGGATGGGGGGCCCCATGGGGGCCGGGGGCCGGGAGCCCGGTGGAAGCACAGTCAACCATAGCCCAGCACACCAGGGAAAATAACATCATGGACAGGGGGGCCCACATTTCCTCCAGGGGCGGGAGGGGGCTCGGGGGGGGCACCAAGGCCAGCTGAGAAAGCCACAGGCCGCAACAATGTATGGCAACAGAGCGAGGTGTGGGGTGCGGACCCAGCACAGCTGCAGGAACCGAGCACACAGACAGGACAGCTGACACACTAATCAGACTGGCAAGGACACGATGTTGCCAACAGGGAGAAGTGGGAGGTGATGACAGGAGACATGCAGCTGCAGCCTGCACGCCCGGGCGCGTGCCGGGCTGTGCGCACGGCTCCTGGCAGGGACAGCAGGTGAGCTCAAAACCATGCACCCACCGCCCCAGGCTGCCTGTCCTGCAGGAGCTGGCACAGGAAATTGGGGGGGCCCACTGGCTGTCCCAGTCTATATTAGGGCTGCCAGCGGTCCCCCGGGGCTCACCTCACCATGGAGCGGGACAGGTTGGGTGCATGTGGGATGCTCCTTGCTCTCTGTGCCAAGTGGTATCACACCCACACTGATCAGCTGTGCATCCAGACTGCTGAGGTGCACCTGGGCGCCCACCTGCGGGTTACCGTGGCCTGGAGTGCTGCAGGGGCCTTCAGGGCTCACCAAGACCGCAGGAGCTCCCTGACCCAGCTCAGGGCACAGCGGGTGTCTGGGGTGGACTTACAGGTCATGAGAGGACTTACAGGCCTCCAATGGAGGAGGGAGACCATGCGTCAGGCTGCCCTGCTCACTATGCCCATTGCCTGGTGGCTATGGGTCACGGAGTGGGCCCAGGGATGGTGGTCCCGGGCGCTGGCTCAGTGGGATGAGGCAGCCTGGTGGGCACACTTCCGGATGGACAAGCTCACCCTACTGTAGCTCACGGAGCTGCTCACGCCCTGGCTGGAGCAGCAGCACACCCCCATGAGGACCCCCATACCCATGGTCCAGCGGGTGGCCATCGGGGTCTGGGCCCTGGCAACACCCGACTCCTGCCAGTCAGTCTTGCAGCACTTCAGTGTCGGGGTGAGCACTGTGGCCTGTATCCTCCGGGATGTCTGTGAGGCTGTGAAGGGTGTACTCCTGGACAGGGTGATCCAGCTGGTGGATCAGGCAGCCATGATGGCCGGCTTCGCAGCTGGGGGCTTCCCCAACTGCATGGGCACCATGGACAACACCCAGAATTGAGATCCTCTGCCCCTCTGTGGGGGAGGCTGCGGAGTATGTCAGCAGGCATGGGTATCACTCCCTGCAGCTTCAAGCAGTCGTGAACCACCGGGGGAGGTTCATAGAAATCTTCACGGGCAACTCCGGGCGCAGCCACGATGGCCGGATCATGACCATCTCCCCCTTCTATGCCCGGATGTACCGGGGGGACTTTGCAGACATGGGGATGGTCCAGATCAAGGGGGTGCTGATGCCTCCCTGTATCCTGGGGGACCCGACCTACCCCCTCACCCGGTGGCTGATGAAGGTATACCCAGTCACCCAGACCCTGGCGGAGGTGCTCTATAATACCTGCCTGTGTTCCAGCAGGACCGTGGTTGAGTGGGCATTTGGGGCCCTCAAGCAGCGCTGGAGGAGCCTCGCTGGCCGGCTAGACTACACAGTGGAGACCTCGGCCCTGGTGATCAGTGTCTGCTGTGTGTTGCACAATGTGTGTGAGACTGATGGGGCCACCCTCGAATACCCCATGCTTACCCGACCTCCTGGCCCTGTGCTTCTGTACATGAACGCGGACAACCCGAGGGCGTACCGTTACGCCAAACGCATCCGTGCCACCCTAGCCAGGCACATCAGCCGGGCGGCCCAGGCGTAAGGGCGTCCACCCCCCAGCCCACCCCCCCAGGGGCCCTGGGGATTCCCTGACTGAGCCCCTATATGGGCATGGTCCACACACCCCCACCTCTGGGCCCCTGAACAGACCACAAGGGGTGGCAGTGTCATCCAAGCATTTATTATATCACCCGCTTACCCATGCCCACCACCACCACCACCGCCCTCCCTCAGGCCACCCTCTCCCCTACCCCTCATCCCTCCCTGGCCCCCACATTTCCTGGGGCACCCCCTCGAGCACCCTGTGGGTGACACGGAACTTTGGGAGCTGCCCTCCCCCCTGCTGTCTGTCCCCAATGGTGTCCTGGGAGGCCTCAGTGTCCAGAGGGGCAGGTGGTGGTGGGAGGAAGTGAGGGAGGGCCCGGGACCTGAGGGGCCCCCATGGGTGGCTGCTCCCTCTGGAGGCTGGCAGGGACCTGGAGGCAGAGGCGGGGCCCCTGCTGATGTGGAGGCAGCTGGGGCAGTTGGGGAGGTGGTGGGGGTGCCGAGGGGCCCAGCATGGGGTCCTGGGCAGGCAGGGTGCTCGGCGGGGCATCTGTCATCACATAGGCACACATAGTGCCTGCGTGCAGGAGCAGGGAGGTCCCAATGTCATGGGACCTATCCATCTTGGCGGAATGCTCCTGCACCATCCCCACGATGGCCTGCTCCAGCTGCCCAAATGCCTCTACCTGCCTGCTGTGCTCCTGGTGCTCCCACCTCAGCTCCAGGCGCATCTCTGCCTGGAACCTCTGGTCCCTTGCCTCCGCCTGCTCCAAGGAGCTCTCTATGGCTGCCTACATGCGGTCCACGGCCGCAATCATCCACTCCCCCTGTTCTGTGGTGGTCCAGACAATGTCCTCCACCTGGTCCTCCCTCCAGCACTGTACCCATGCCCGGTGCTCCCTCATCTGCTGGGCAGGGGGAACAGTCCCGGGTTGTGTGGCCCCTCTGGCTGTCCTGTAAGGTACATGGTGGTTAGTCGTTTGCCGCCCTGGGCGCCCGCCCCTTGGTACCCGCCCCCCCTTTCCTCCACCCAGCCTCCCCAGGGCCCCCACCCCCACCC